>ML677350.1:40055524-40143989 GCA_007922305.1 Dermatemys mawii
TGAGGAATTTCTCATTGGTCAGTTGTCCACCTCTCAGGTTACCTTTAGCTTAACCCCTTACAGGTAAACACTAATTCTAGGCTACTTTACACTTATGACAGCTGCCATTAGCACCTTTCAGGATAACAATCACATTTACATACTGCACTTATATGTTTGCACCACTTCTTTGGCCCAACTTGGAATAACAAACCCACCCTGCACTCTGAACATTGACAAATTCAGATCTGGGCCTGGGAGTGAAACCATCCCTGATATTTTCTCATTTGTTTACCTGGAGCCACATAATTATATTATATTTGCATAGAGGCCACATATTTGTTTTCCCAACTATTTAAAGAGTTCAATAGTTGCGAAACACTATTGTGACGGGTTCCCCCTGGGGTGCCACCTGGAACTGAGGTACCACCTAGCCCCCTGACTCACCAGACTGGGCGCCCTCTCACACTGTGCTACTGTGACAAGCTGCAGAGCCCATCAGCCTGCACTTTCACCACCATTCATACATCTAGCGACACACTCAGCTGCAGTTACACATAGGTTCTCTGGGTCCGTTAACAATAATGTTAACTACTGAGTCACAACAAATGCCTTCATAACATGATATTCCTGTGCTGTGTAGGGTTGACATATATTTTTGGCTGAGCTCTCTATGCTACACTAGATCTACAGGTATTAGAGATTTTGAAATGTTCTATTTTCACATTTGATTGGTCCAAAATGTGAAAAGTAACATAGAAGACGGCAAGTGCTCTTGGCTTAATTTAATTCTGGCCAAGCTGGGAGAATCCGCCCACTCCTTGGTCACCCTGTGAGGGTGGCAAAGGTGCTACATAAATCCCTCACCCTCTGTACCTCTGCGGTTGGGTGTCTGGGTCTGGATTTTAGCATGAGTGTAACATTTTCAAAAGTGTTTCAGTGACTTAGGAGCCAACCTGACATTTTCCTTTTCCATTTTCTCTCTTGTCTGCATTTTTAGAGGTAAAGGAAAGATGTGGCATTGAAACAAGTGGAGATGACATAATGAAAAGGCTTCAAAGTCAGACAGGAGGCTCTTCAGTGGCCAGTGACATGATTAATAATAATTACAGTTCAGTAATTACAATCATTACAAGACTTCCTCTGGTGTTTGTTCATTTCTCATTAGGGTGGCAGGCACACGATGCCCTTTGGGTTCAAGCACTTTTGTCTCAGGTGATTTGCCTTTCAGGACTGAGGTGGCTGATTCTTACCTGCACAGGTCACTCCAGCATCCTGTCCATGACCGCAGTTATTGCTACCCCATCCCCCGTTCCCACAGCGCCAGAGAGTAGACTCGGTACCATCACAGGCAACGTTATTCAGCCAGATTCGTCCAGATCCTCGTCCAAAATGTGCATTTCCAGGGGCACTGGCAGCATGTCCACATCCTAACTCCTTACAGACAATCCCAGCATCTTTTATGTCCCAGCCATCATCACACACCGTCCCCCACTGATCGTTGTGTTTCACCTCCACTCTCCCGGCACAGGGGCTGCCTCCATCCGCCAGCCTCAGCTTGTTGACACCTTCAAAGAGAGACACAGAGCAGGGTCAGAGCGAGCAGGGAGCCTCCACTCCAGCGTTATCACAGCAGAGTCTGCGCCCGGCAGCAGGGGATCTGCGCCCAGAGCCAGGTGAATGGGACATGCCCAGAGCTGCCTCATGGCGCCATCTTCTCACGTCTCAGGGCCTCACGCTCGGGGCTGTCAGTGCTGCAGCTCTCCCCATTTTATCTCCACTCTGGCGATTTGGGGTGTTTTTACCTGTCTTGTGAGAACACGATGGAAGGCCCCAGCTCACGGAGTTTCCCTTAGTCCAAATGGCATCATCTCCTGTCACTGTCACTGGGGCTGAAGCCAGCAAGATGCCGCCATCTCCCTACAGTCTGTCGGTGTGTGGGAGTGAGGCCACCCTGAGTAAAGCTGGCTGCCACTTCCCACTAAATCCCATGGGAACAGGCTGTCTCTGTGTGACTGAGGGGGCTGGAGAAGACCCAGGAACTGTGATGGGCAGCAGAGACCCTGTGAAAGGAGGATGGGGAGAGTGAGGGGAGCAGGGCACTGGGGAGAACAGGAGGCAGATTCAAGGGTTGCAAGGGAATGGGGTAAAGAAGGTGAGTTGGCCAGAGAAAGAGAGGGGTGGGGAGGGGGTTCTGGAGAAAGAGGAGGAAAAAGGGTGGGGAAGGGAGAGAGTGTGTAGCAGGGGGCAGCAGGGACAGAGGGGAGGAGGGTCTGGAAAGGGCAGTAGGAAGGGGCAGGAGCGAGGGGATGGGTCTGGATTGGGGTCAGGAAGGAGTTTGAAAAGTGGGGGTAGGAGGGAGAAGTGGGGGAGGAGAGGGGTGTCTGCACAGGGAGTTAACAGGGAAGAGGGAAAGAGAATCAGAAGGGAGTGGACAGGGATCTGAAATTGGGGCAGGAGGGAGGAGGGGAGATGGAGCACAGGATGGTCTGGCAGAAGAGCAGGGAGTATGGGGCTGGAGGGGGTTATTGAGCAGGGGGCAGGAGGGAAGGGAGGAGAAGGGGGTTTAGAGAAGGAGGCCTGCATGGAGAGGTGGAGAGAGGAGGGGGTCTGGAGTGGGGGACAGGAGTGAGAAGTGAGAAAGGGGTGAGGAACAGGGCAGGAAGGAGAGAGGGGAAGGCAGAGAGCAGAGAGGGAGCAGAAGAAAGCAGGGAAGAAGAGGGGGCTCTAAAAAGGGGGGAAGGAGGAGGTTGGGATGGGGAAGGGTGATCATGTGTAGGGAGAGGAGTGAGGGGGCCTGAAGCAGGGCAGCAAGAAGATGAGGCGGGGATGGGGTGTGGAGCAGAGGATGGGAGGGAGCAGAGGTAGCCTGGAGCCAGGGCAGATGCAGGCGTATTGGGGAGAATGGAGGAGTCAGGATGGAGTTGCGGGTTGGGTCTGGTGTAGGTGGACAGGAGGTGGTGGTGGGGTTCTGGAACAGGGGGACAGGAGGGCGTATTAGGGAGGGAATGGGCTCAGGAGTGGGAAGGGGCAGGAGGGGAGAGATTGGGAGGAGAGGGAGGGGGGCTCTAGAATGGGGGCAGTGCTTCCCAGCCTCAGGCAGAGAAGTTGTGGGGGGTGGGGTGGGACAATCCAGGGAAGTGTTGCTGTTTGAAAATGGTGAAATCATTCCCAGTGTTACGGTGACACTGTTGTTGATGTGAATGGTTGATGTCAGTGTGAAGGTCTCCAGTATCTGTAACTCACCCCCGAACAGTAACAGAAGTTCTGTGTGCGAGTGTGAACCACACTGCATGAATCAGCTCAGTGGCTGTCAAGCTATTTCCCAGGCAGCCCTTCCTCTGTAGAAAGAACTGATCCAGGAGGGGAAAGTGAAGGCCATGCTGGGGACACCAGGGAGCTCAGAGAACAGGGCAGTTCACACCAGTATGTGGCCAGATCATACTGGCAGACCTTCCCTTCCAAACACCTCGATCATTCTCATCCTATTAATACCAGCCAAACAGGTCCCAATCACTGTATTATTTAAATTATATCTGAGTCCCACATTCTATTTTAATCCTATTTTTCATCAGTTTTGGAATCTTTGGGCCAGATTCATTCCCTGTGCTGCACAAGCACTTGATGCTGTAAGACATGATCAGCCCCCCTTCCCCTCTCTCCACTAGTGTTAATCTGCCTGGAGCTGAGACACAGCTTGGGAAAGAACCTGCAGCCCCCTCTGTGCTGGAGGAACGAGAACAGCACCGAAACTGGGCAGTGTGGCCTTGAGGGGATGAACCCAGTGTGGCCGGCCGTGAGATGCACTCGATACAGCACCTCTGCCATGCAGCTTGTGCTGGTCGGGCTTCTCTAGGCTCCAACTAGGATTCCAAGCTTCTCCGCTCCAGGAGAAACCCTGGGGGAGGGAGGCAGGGCACCTGCAGGATAAATCTTCCTGCTGGCACAACCTCCATTGTCCTCATGAGCACCGGGCATTGCACACTGCACCCACCTCACCCCCACTCACCCTCTCAGTGACAGGAATCAGCTGTGGGTTTATTTGGGATAATCCTGCCCATCTCACACAAAAAACTTCTACTGGCTTCAGTGAGTGAATGGGGGATTGAAGAGCCAGGACTTGGCCCTTGGAGCTGTTGGATTCTGGACCAACCAGACATTTCTGTGGGATCCCAAATTATTGACATATTTATTGGGATTTAAAACACTAAAGTGATGCCCAGCCAAGGCACTAGCAGCATGGATAACACACACAAATTCCAGCAGCATGAAGTGACCATTTCAACAGGAACCCAGCCAGCCAGACACCTGAAGAAACTTCTTCCCACCCATTTCTCATTATGTGACACGCAGCCCGGGTCCTTCCAAACCCCCACCCGCCAAACAAGTGTCTTTTGCAGTGTGCCCAGGAGGTAACCAAATTTGGGCTATTTTGGCCTAAAGGGGTGAACAAGTTCTAGAGGCCTGGAGCCCTCACAGACAGCACCCTGCTGCCACCCCTCTCCTTTATAAAAGGGGAAACCAACTCGGACACCCTGCTGACCACAGCTCTGGCCGTACGGCATGGGGAGAGAGGGGATCCCTCAGGAAGGCTGGTCCCAGGTCATTTAGGAAGTTATAAATCATCACCAACATCTTAACCTCCAACCAGAGCTGGGCAGCCAGTGCAGACCCTGCAGCATGGCTGTAACATGCTCCCAGCCGGATGCCCTGCTCGATATGTGAGCTGCCACATTCTGAACCAACTTCGTTCTCTGAATGCTTCTAAGGTGCAGCCCCCACATACAGAGGTAATTGCAATAGTCCAATCTCAAGTTAACAACAGCCTCTGTAATAGTGGTAAGGTCCAGTCCCGAAAGGAAAAGTCACAACCTCCAAGCCAGGCACAGATGGTAAAAAGCTGACTGTAAAAGTTCCCACCCTAGTTCCAGATAACCCAGCTCCCCTAGTGAAACACAGAGGAGACTTACCTGCTATGTCCTGAATTGTGAGGAGAAGAACCCACAGTACTGGACTGGAGAGATGTCCCTTCATTGCCAGCCTGACTTGCTGTCTCTGCACTCACTGCACTGTCTGCACCTAAGCACCTGCCAGGGCTCCTCTGTGTCTGACAAGTGACAACAAAGCAGTGGAAGGGAAATATATAGATTCAGAGGCTGGCACCAGCTGCGGGAAGGCACCAATAGCAAACCCACCTGCCTTTTTAGTTATTATCAGTGGTTTTATCTCTGACTTTATGCAGCTAAAACATCCAATAAAACTCAAAAGCAACAAACATCACCATATATGAGTGATGAGCCCCCTCCTGACGTCAGGTTTACCACAACCTCAGCTCATTGGGTAACCCCCAATCCCCAGTGCGGGAAGAAAAACTGCTGTACAAACTATGTATCTGTGCTGTTTCTTACCCTCATAGATTCTATATTGGGTTAAACATCAGTTGGGCAACATTAGAGGCAGGTTATTTTATAAACTAGAGAAAAATCCTATGTGCCAAAGGGGATCACTAAAAGACCAATTCCCAGTATCGGACATGCCCAACTGTAGACAAGGACAAGTCACTAGAACCAGGTTGTGTCACTCAGATCAATTGTTGTACAAGAGAAATTACCCAGCGCCACCTGTAAAATTGACAGTTGTTCTACTAACAGACCTTTGGGTTTCCTGCCTAGACCATGATCATTAGTGGTAGAGGCAGATTGTAGGGCTTCCTGAGTAGGCCATGGTCCTCTTTTGCAGTAGCAGGAGGTCCTTCACACATTATGCCCATCAGTGCAGTCAGTAGGGGGAAGACTCCTTGGAAACAAGTTTACTTGAATCTTGGGTCACAGACAATTAAAGGCACAGGCACAAGGCCAGGGGCACATAGCGCAGAACAGTGACTGACTGGCACCACCCCTACCTCCTGTTCTTCCTCAAGAGAACTGTGACAAATACTTGGATTAAGGGAAATGTCTTTAACTCTTTACCTCTTCATTTTTTCCCATGCTGCCCTTTCTGTATGGAGAAAACTCCCCAAAGAAATCTGTGCAGCCAACATATGATCCTTATTTGAATCTCTCCTTGAGACTCCGCTCTGTTGTGACTCTGGAAAAAACACTTGACAGTGAGAGACGAGCTTGGCAGGGGAGGAGGTGTGGCTGCAGGGTGACCAGATGTCCTGATTTTGTAGGGACAGCCCCAATTTTTGGGTCTTTTTCTTATATAGGCTCCTATTACCCTCCATCCCCATCCCGATTTTTCACATTTGCTATCTGCTCACCCTATGTGGCCGTGCCTCTTTCCCCTTCCTTCTCTCTCCTTATTTTCACCAACCTCCCCGCCCCAATCCTGCCATTCCCCCTCACTCTGCCCTACTGCTATTTAAACAAACAGTAACAACAAACCAGGAAATTGCACCAACCATCACAATATGAATTTGCTTCTATTTTATTTCTCCCATCTTCAATCCTGCATCTGTTCTTGAGTTTTTTTGGACTGTCAGGTCTCTGGAGCTGGGAGTGTGTCTGTATCTGTGACTTGAATGGGCCTTTGGGTGCCTCAATAATATAAATGTATATATATATATAAATAAAAACAAGTGGATAGATGCATTATGTGATAAGAATAATTTTGTATGTGAAGTCAGGAATTTTGGAAAATTGGTAAGGGAAGGAAAGGCATAGAAGGAGAAATCTAAAGGTAGCAGAATTAAGGACAGTTAGAAGGAATTGTAATGCATACTAGCAACAAAAATAATTCTAAATATGGTATTGGTCCATTACTATATGGAAATGGTAGAATTGTCAGTAGCAATGCAGAAAAATAGAAGTCTTCACTATATTCTTTATTCTGTATTTGGGACAGTCAGCTGATGTAGTCATATCAGGATAAGGATGATGATGAAACAGAAACCCAGAGCAATGTTAAATAGCAGCTACTTTTAGACATTTTAAAATGATCAAGTCTGGATAACTTGCAACCAAGAGTTTTAAAAGAAGTGGCCAAGAAGCTCCTGGAATCATTTATACTGGTTTTCAATAACTCTTGGAACACTGGGGAAGCTCCAAAAGACTGGAAGAAAACTAATGTTGTGCCAATATTTAAAAAAGGGTAAATAGCATAACCTAGTCAGTAGTTCTCAAACTTTTCTATTGGTGGTCCCTTTCACACATCAAGTATCCGAGAGTGATCACCCTTACCACTTAAAAACATATTTTTTTCATATTTAACACTATTATATATACTGGAGGCAAAGCTGGGTTTGTGGGTAGATGGTAACAGCTTAGAACCCACCATGTAATAACCTCATGACCTCTTAATGGGTCATGGCCCCCCCAGCTTGAGAACTCCTGAAAGTAATTATAGGTCTGTGAGACTGACCATGGCTCCAGGCAAAATAATAAAACTTCTGATATGGGACTCAGAGAAGTAAATGAGTATAATAAAATTAATGCCAAATGTGGGTTTATGGAAAATGGATCCCATCAAATTAACTTGGTGTCTCTTTTTAGTGAGATTACAAATTTTGTTGATAAATAATGTTCAACTTGGTTATGGATTAAAAAGTGGCTACCTGACAGGTGTAGCCTTTGATAAGTTTAGGGCGCAAACTGCACAGGTTACTAATAATAGGTTCCTTACTTAGGGAGCTACCTAAGATTGTTATTAAGGGAGATTGGTGAATCACACAAATAGGAACAGGAAGATGTTGTTTAAATTTATTTGAAATCCAAATAAATCCAAGCATAAGCATAATTATAACAAAACACCCCTAAGTCTCACATACTCACAATGCTATAGAAAGTTGAAGAGAACAGTATGTGGAGAGCACCAGTAATGGGGAGTGATGATCTTGTTTCCACCATCCTGTCATGTCCATGTCTTAACTAGGCATTGGTCTGACCATCCGTTTATCAAAGGGATGAGGTAGGTGATGTAATATCTTTATCTGCAAACATCTTCTAGACCCCTTTCCTTATGTCCCCCACACATCTGGGACCATTTTTGATTTAGGTCTCAGCCTGCTACCCATATTTGTCATTGTGGGGCCTATAATTTAGGTTCCACATTCTAGCATTAGCTCTTTTTGTGTCACTTATTTCCCCAATGGTTTCAATACATAAATGTGGTTTCTCCAAATTCCCACAAAGCCCCTAGAAATCCATTATTTCCAGCTGCCATGGTATCCTTGTGTATCCCAAGATACATATTATGAACTCTTGTTAAATCCTATAACGTTAGGTTAAGCGATCATGCTAATGCCTTTGCAACATAGATTATTATAACTACTAACAAGCCTCCCAGGCCTCAGATTATTGTCAAGCCCACTTTAGTTGTTACACAGATTCTTATGTAAACCTACTTGCATGTCTTGCATTACAGCTCCAACAACTTCTATTTTACTATCTTCAAGCATTTTATGCCTTAATATATGATATATAATGTAATATTGCAACTCAGATTACAGGTCAACACAGGTCTCAAAATGTAACTGTAAACAGAGATTTATCATCGAGTAGGTGTGTTTCTTGTGGAGCCCCACAAGGATCAGTTCTTGGCATTATGTTTTTTAACCTTTTTTTAATCAACAACCTGGAAGAAAACATAAAGTCATCACTGATAAAGTTAGCAGACGACAACAGACTGGGTGAGTAGTAAACAATGAATAGGACAGGTCGCTGATACAGAAGGATCTGGATCACTTGGTAAACTGGACACAAGGATATAAAATGTGTTATAGTGTGGCCAAATGTGAAGTTATACATCTAGGAACAAAGAATGTGGACCCTGCTTATAGGATGGGGGAACCTTATCCTGGGCAACAGTGACCTTGAGAAAGACTTGAGGCTCATGGTGGATAATCAGCTGAACATGATCTCCCAGTGCGATGCTGTGGCCAAAAGAATTAATGCAATCATTGGCTGTATAAAGAGGGGAATATTGAGTAGGAGCAGAGAGGTTATATTACTTCTGTAGTTGGCACTGGCTCTACCTGTTCTGTGAAAACTGTGTCTAGTTCTGGTGCCCAATATTTAAGAAGGATTATCACGGAGCATGTTAGGAGGTGACTGAATCACAGTCTATGAGAACTTATATGAAGAATAAAACTGACAAGGGGCTCTTAAATTTGCAGACAAAGGTATAACAGGATCCAATGGTTGGAAGTTGAAGGTTAGCAAATTCAGGCTAGAAATAAAGCACTATTTTTTAATAGTGAGGATAATTAACCATTGGTATGACCTACTGAGGGTTGTGGTTATTTCTCCTTTGTTGGCAATTTTTAAGTGAAGACTTGTTTTTGTTAAAGTTAGGCTCCACTCTAACAGGAATTTATGCAGGGGAATCCTGTGACCTGCCTTAGATTGGTCAGGCTAGATCAGAGCAGTAGCGTAGCTAAGCAGAGGGATCAGAGGGAACGGCTGGAGCAGGGGGAATTCATGGGGCTAGTGCCGAACCGCCGCCATCGAACAAAGCGGCGAAGCGGGTCTGTCCACTGAAATGCCGCCGAAATGCGGCCATACCCGCTTCACCACTTTGTTCAGCGGTGGCATTTCAGTGGCAGCTCCACCAGGTAGTTTTTTTTCTTTTCTTTTTTTTCCACGGCTTGGGAGCTGGCCCTGGAGGTAGCACCTTTATTTTTGGTGGTTGCTCCCCTTGCTGTTCAAACCTGGCTACGACACTGGATCAGAGGTGGTCAAACTATGGCCCACGGGCCACACCGGGCCCGTGGGACCATCCTGCCCAGCCCCTGATCTCCTGACCCGGGAGGCTAGCCCTCGGCCCTTCCCCCGCTGCTCCCTCTTTCCTGCAGCCTCAGCATGCCACACTAACAGCGCTCTGGCCCGCTGCTCCTGTCGGGTAGCGTGGACGGCGGGGCTGCAAGCTCCTGCTGCTCTGAGCAGCACGGTAAGAGGGCAGGGAGTGTGGGGGTTGGATAAGGGGCAGGGGATCCCAGTGGCAGTCAGAGGACAGGGAGCAGGGGGCAGCTGGATAGGCATGGGAGTCCTGGGCAGTGCTTTCAGGGGGCGTCACATTGTTATATCCTTGAGGGCAACAGTTTTAAGATGAAATCACTTGAGACACAGAGAGCTGTAAACCTGAAAAGCAGCCATTTATTGCCATACACTGAACTAACCAAACCAGCCAAAACTGGCTGGGCTATCCCCTAATAATCTAACTCAGTTGTCATAGCAACAACAAGATTCTATTACCATGACAACCAAATACACAACATTTACCTTAAGCCAGGAAATTCTAGGGATCTGCCACTAACATCCCATTAGCAGGAGTGGCTAGATAGGAAAGGGAGCTGGAACTGAGACTTTAATGAATGCCTTCTCACAGCTCTCGAGAGGGTCCAGCAGTGGATACATTGGATCTGTCACTGCCTTTTCACTCATCAATCGAACTGGTCCAAACACTTCAAACGACATATTTTTTTGATGAAAAAAGGAACCCCTTTTCATGATTTTTTTCCTCCAATTTTCAGCTGGCTCTACTCATCAGGCACATAACAAGACCAATAGTGAACATTGAACTAAGACATCCACAGAAGGCTTATCTGCCCAGAAACATAGATGCCAACACAGCTGGCTACAGCCTGTGTTAGATCAAATTCTAGATGTCGGGTGAAGCTTTGGGGACATTACTTATCTTTACACGGAAGGATTAAGATCTTTACGTATTCATAATAACGAAGTGTGTCCACAGCAAGTATAATGAATCAAATGACTCTTGGCAAAGGTTACCTTTCCTTCAGTTGATCCTTCTCAATGTATTTTCCACCCCCATTCCTCCTCCTTTCTCGTTTTCCCTTTGTCAGACCTCTCCAGGCCTGCTACAGGAAAGCACTTAAGTTGGTATTATTTTTAAGCATGTGCTTAAGTCCCATTTAAGTCACTCTCCTTTTAAATATTTTCTTTCCTTGAGCTCATACTTTGAGACTTCATCTTTGGGGCTGTTCCTTTTACACTTGGGGCTGCTCGGTAGTTTGTGGTACTTGTATTTGTGGCTGTCTTATAGTTGCTGTGGTCTTCTTTCCAGTAATTACAGTGTGTATTACAGCCTTCTGGTCTAAGGAAAGCTGGCAACAGAGCTGCTTATGGTAATTTATTTCACTTAAGTGGAGTTATTTATATGAGCTGTGGTGTAAATATTAAACAATTAACCTTAGAGTCAGGCTAACCTGCACGCTGGCTTGTCACTAGATTAAAAATGCTTTTGCACCTGTGCTTTGGAGTCATTTTAAAAACAATGTCCTGCACCTTCAAATAAAAATATGCTTTTTTGTAAGGGTTTCCCTCCATCTGCAGGTAGCAGCAGAGGTGGTGGAAGAGGGAGTGAGGGTGGGAGGAAGCGGGCTGGCATCCCTGCAATGGAAATATTGTGGGGACTCAGGTAAATGTACACATCAGTGGGAGGAGAGAGATATTACCCCAAATTTGGGCCAGCTACTAAACTTAAGGAGGATCAATGACCCACCAGAGTTTGGCAGAAAGCAGCACATTTATTACATTGATATCTAAGTTCCAAAGAAGGGGAGGGGCAAGAGGAGGGGGGAGGGTCAGGTCACACTCACGCTCACGTACTCACGCTCCCAGGACAGGAATAGCACTGGAGGTGTCAGGATCTTTCAGGGTAAGTGTACCACAGCGCAGCAATGGATGGTGTGATGAGGGTAAATCTTTCCAAGGCAGATGGAATGCAACTCAGTTGGTCCTTGCGAAGGGCCTTCTTGGGAGGTACAAGCTTGAAAGAGAAAGAGAGAGAGAGCGAGCACATTTCACCTTCCCCTTTTAAGGACCAGCTTCTGGTCTGCGACTAGAGATGACCTGGCTGCATCTGGTTGGTCATACTCCACCTCAGGCAGGGTCCATTCAGTGTCCATGCTTTGGGTGTGTGATTGCTACCCACTTAAGAGTCCCAGACACCTTGTCTACCATTGGAGCTCTTCTGTCTTCTAGCTGGTTAAACAGCCCATTCATCTCCCAAGCACTCCAAGAGGGAGGGGTGGGGAAGAGCCACTTCACAGATATTCAAACAGGGAGAGGAGACAAGGGTGGGGGCTGTAACAGACTTTTTGAGCATACAGGTATATACAGCATACAGATCACTGCTGCTCCTACAACAAGAGGGACAGAACAGGGGAGGTGAGAGCAGGATGAAGAGTGGCTGGAGTGGCTGCCATGGGGTCAGGGAACAGGTGGGAACACTTGAAACCCTCCTTTCCAGGCTGGAGCCTGCTGCCTCTCCCGGTCCCCTGATGAGTCTCAGCACCACTTCTTACTCATCCTCCTATCCCTTCACCTCGTCCCATTCTCAGGGGGCTTCTGCCTCCTCTAGATGCCAGATTCCCTTGGGGACATTCCACAGTCCAAAGAGGGTGTAAGCAAAAGTTCATACCCACTAGGAGCCTGATTCGAAGCCTGCTGAAGTCAATGAGAGTGTTTGGATCAGGCCATAGGTCAATATTCACTTTGGTGAGGATTTTCCTTAGTTTTGGTGTGGGGGATGGTGCGTAGACAGCATGATTTTCCCGCCCTCCCCCCAGCCCTGCTCCCTTATGCCGGCCCTGACAACAGCATGGATCCACTTACCTGTGGATACCATGGCGGCTGGAAGAAGGGAAGCTACAAGGCCACACAGGAAACACTACACTGTTCTGCTATTCGCAGCAAGAGATCCACCGAGTTTTCATCCCTTCCACCCACAAAAACAGAGCTGCGTCTCCATCTTCCGTCTGTGTACTACAGCAGCAGGGAAAGGAGCAGAACACCGGCAGCTCCTCCAGCGGCTGTACCGCCCCTGGCCCTGCCCCGCCAGCTCTGTCCTCCGGCAGGGCTGCTGCTGTAAGGGTGGTAGAGATGCAGCTCTGTGGAAGGGCAAGGGTGGGGCTGGGGGCTGCACAGCTACTCCATAGGAGCTGCCAGTGTGGGGCTACTGGTTCCTCCTGTGTCTCACTGGTACACCGTACCGGTGATAAAGATCTTACTGGTACGGTGTACCGTACGGCCGTAAATGCACTGCTGTTTACAACAGAATCCCGCATATTAAGCTGAACTTTTGGAACATCTTGGGAGGCCTGTTTGTGATTAGAAATGAACCAGACAAGCAAAAATTTCAGTTACCTTGTCTTCCCAATTCCCACACTGCCAGTTTGTTTGCATTCCAACTGCTGTCACCCCTTTGGTGTTTAGGTTGAGTAATGTTTTGCGCAGTAAGTTAAACCATCAGTGTAGCTCTAAATTTGCAATAGAGCAAATCAATACAAAATAACAAATCTAGGCGCTTATTCAAAGTCAACAATAGCAGGTAAACATAGAAATCAGACAGAGTTTGAGAACTGTATGCTCCAAGAATTGATGCGAAACAATTTGTGCTGTTTACAGAACATAGCATTTCTTGTGGCTATCTACAAAACACCCCTGCCTTAGTGGAAAGCGCACACTAGTGATGATAGGGCCAGATCCAAAGCTCTTTGAAATCAGTGGGAATCTTTTCATGAACTCCTGTGGGCCTAGGATCATTCCCATAAAGCAAAGGGGGCTGAAACTGGAGACTAGAATTCTATTCCTGACTTTGTCACACTGGCTTCCTCTTTCAGGGTCTACTCTACAGCAGAAAATGTTTGTTGGTATAGCTATACAAGTATAGTTATATTAAACCCTTCTAGTGTACATGCAGCATCTACCAGCAAAAATGTGATTTTACTGGTATAGGTTATACCAGTTCCCGAAACAAAATAAAGGACTTTTATACTGGTATAACTGCACCTATATTAGGGCTTTTGCCAGTATAGAAGTGTCATAAAAAATCATATCCCTACTCAACATTATTATATCTGCAAAAGATTCCAGTGTAGACCTGGTCTAAGTATTAGTTGTCTCTTCTGTAAAATGGAGATGATAATATTAATCCACTGCTGAAAAGCTTTTTAATGTCTTCAGAAGGAAGATGTGTTACATGTGAAGTGCTATTATTACTCAAAGGAATTGGAATAACCTCATATTTGGAGGGACACAAAGTTTCTAACTTGTTTTGTAAGTCAGGAAATAGGTGGGGTAGAACATTATGTCCTGGTACTGGGCAGTTCTGCTCTATGAGGCTCCCCGTAGCAAAGAGATTGACAGCGAGGGAGGGCCAGACAGCCCCTGGTCAGGCACCCAGGTACAATCTGTTGTCCTGGCTCTGGAGGGAGACAGACAAGCACAGGCCTCTTAGTCTGAAGAAGGGGAACCAGGAAGCAGAGGGGTGGGACAGGAACGGGGAGTATAAAAGGTGGGTCCTGTAAGGCAGCCAGGAGGCAGCTGCCAAAAGAGATGGATGTGTTTTCTCACTACTGATGCAGGAGGCTGCAGAAAACTTCAGTTGCCCAAGCTGCTAGACCTGACCAATGCTGAAGAGCTGCTGGGATTGCCACTAGCAGAATACCCCTGGGAGGTGGAGGATGAGCCTGGGGTTCAGGTATGCCTCGAGGAGAAGAAGGAGCCCAGGGATAGCTAGCTGTAGTCTGGTTGCAGGGGCATCTGAAACACAGTCATCATGTTACAGTGGGATTCCCTGCTGACCCAGTGGCAAACCACTCTGCCTCTGGTGGGGCCCTGGGTGGAGACGCAGTGGAGTTGGGCAGGTCTGTGTCTCCCTACCCCTGCCAACCCACCATTGGGGTGGCAGTACTCCCCCTCTTCAGGCCAAGAAGCCGGTGCTTGTCTGTCTCCCACTAGAGCCAGAACCACAGATTGTACCTGGGTACCTGACCTGTGGTTGGTGTACTAGACTCTTTAGTGGATGCCAGATCCCTGACTTGGCGAAGGGGGGGCTAACCTGTGTTTGGTACCCTGCTCTGTCTGAGGGCCTGGGTTCCTGACTATGCCCTGCCTGAGGATTGGGCTTTAGACTGCTTGGTGCCCTACTCTGCTCTGCCTCAGGACTTGGGCCCCTGAACCTGTTCTACCTTGCTGGTGGGATCAGACACTGAGACTGGTAACTTCCCCATTATCTTAGACCAGTGGTGAGCAACCCGCAGCTCCCATTGGCTGGGAATGGCAAACCGTGGCCACTTGAAGCTGTGGGCAGGTATGCAAATGTGAACAAACGGGCTGGTGGCCCACCAGCTGATTACCCTGATAGACCATGTGTGGCCCTCAGGTTGCCCACCAGTCTTAGACTGCCCTTCAAGAAGTGGTGACAGCGAAAAGGTGTGGCCTCTCTGAGATTGACAGCCAGGGAGGGACCCATGCCCCTACATGCCCCTTTGCACTGCTCCATCAGCACAGACAGGCCGGAAACTTGACAGAACTGGCCAGATGGGATATTTCCTCTGTAAGGGACATCCCCAAAGAACCTACAGCTACCACAGGGGCTTCCTTCAGCCTGTGCCACCTCTGCCTCCCCTGCATGCTGGGCGACCTCTTGCAAAACCGAGCTCTGCAGCTCTCAGGTGTTGTGGACCCTCTGTGTCAGGCTTGAGAATTCTCTGCCTCCTGTATTGTCTTACACTTAAAGAGGCAGTACTCAGAAAACAGAACCCACGCTGCGTTCTCCACAATAAGTATGCAGTTCAAAATCCAACTGCAGACCCTAAGGATAGGAACTGAACTGATCTTCCAGCCAAACTCACACTTCGCCCTCCTGCCAGTTTAGAAATGTCTGGATAGCCATTTTCATTCTTGCTTGCCTCTGTACTGGGCTCCAGCGAGCACTGGAAGTGTTAATGCCTAAATACCATGAGATCAGCTCATCAGAAGCAAAGAGGATTTGAAATTTGCTGGCAAACCATGCAGGCCTTAGTGCTCTCACCCACAAGGCCATTCCCTGATCTTCCCTGCTTCAGAAGCCCTGGAACCAAAGCTATAGGATGGGCATTCATGCTAAGATAGTCAGCATTATCTTGCAGGTTTGCTGGGGCTGTTCTTCAGCTCGGCCCCCTCTCCCATTTAATGGTTGGTCTTTAGCCCAAACTTGTGGAGCCCATGTGCACTATGTTCATGTTAAAAGTAGAGTCACCAGAAAGCAAGTGTAAAAAATCGGTATGGGGGTAGGGGGGGTAATAAGTGCCTGTATAAGAGACCCCAAAATGGGGACTGTCCCTACAAAATCAGGAAATAAAAAGGCATCCAGGGGTTTAAAGGAAGTGAGATGTGAAATAACGTAACTTTAGCTGCTTTCACCCCATCTGAGTTTAGAAGCAGGGTTAGAAAGATGATGTGGCCCAGGTTGTTTGGGTGATCCTGAAGGGATTTACAATAAAATATTGATAAAAGTCCACTAAAAGGAAGGAGCTATTTCCGTCCCCCCCTCAAAAGGATGCATTTTAATTATTGAAGTCCATCAAATTCATTGATCTGCCCATTGTGTATTGTGATGGGGCAAGGCCAGATGGCTATAGGAAAGTAATAAGGAGCAGATATGTTAGTCCCAGGCTAAACAAATCCCTGGTACCACTGGAACCTAATGGCAGTTGTTCCAGGTTAATTGACCCCAAGTGTCTTGATTAAGAACCTTCTGAAAAGCACTAGAAACAGCTAGCC
Source organism: Dermatemys mawii (assembly GCA_007922305.1). Taxonomy (NCBI): domain Eukaryota; kingdom Metazoa; phylum Chordata; order Testudines; family Dermatemydidae; genus Dermatemys; species Dermatemys mawii. Next base: position 40,072,015 of record ML677350.1, read on the forward strand.
TGATTGAGACACCTGAAGCCAATAAAGGACTGGCTGAAACCAGTTAAAAACCTCCCCATTAGGTGGGGGTGGATGTCAGGAGTTGTGGGAGGAAGTTGTGCTGTTGGTGAGACTGAGTGTTGGACAACATATCATACAGAAGGAAGGAGGCCCTGAGGTAAGGGTGAAGTGGAGTTTGAAGAAGCGGGGACTGCTGTGGGGGAAGCAGCCCAGGGAACTGTATTGTGTTCTGTTGCTAAAAGGTCAGCCATCATAGCTGATACTATTAGGGTCCCTGGGCTGGAGCCTGGAGTAGAGAGCGGAGTAGAGAGCGGGCCTTAATTAATCACTGAGATTGGGAGTAAACAGAGACTGTGTAAAGAGGGATAGCTCCTCCTCACTGGCTTATGATAATGGCTCAATAGGCTGTGACCTTGTCTCTAGAGAGAGAAGGGCTACGGGGAGGGCCACAGTGAGCCTCTGAGGCTAGTGCAATCTGCCAGGAAATGCAGGATCCATGGAGAGAAAGACAGAGCTTTGTCACAGTATTTATTCTTTTGTGGCTCCCCCAGAACAAGATTAGATACTGGGAATGAAAAAGGGCTTTGTGTTACAAAAGGACAGGATGGTTAATTTTTGACAGCAGGCAATGAAAAAGTTATTATGTTTGTACAATAGTCAAGTCACTCTCTGTGCCTTGACTCACTCAACTGCATGTCATCACTTTTGTGAGAAGTGTCAATAAATATTAAACAAGTACCTCTTCCTAAGCCCAAAACTCCTACTGGGGGAATTCCCCGAGCACCCTATAAAAGGACTCCCACTGTCCTTTCTCCATCATATCTGTTTGCTGAGAAGATGAAGTGTGCAAACTTGGCTGTGCTGCTGGTCTTTCTACAAAATGTCATTGCATTGAATGTGACACGCACCACGCTCCAGAATGTGGTAAGATGCGTATTAAGACTTTCACAGGCTCTAATGTATTCTTTTTCCCTCCCGCTGTTCAGGTTGCTAGGAAAATCTGACAACTATTTGAGACAAGTTTTCAGATCTCCACTTGTTCTGCAGGCTCTCTGCATGTAGCAAGTGTAAAATATCTGAGGAATCTGGACTGCTCTTTGAAGGTTTGGAGCCGGAGAGGGGGTCATAATTTAATTAGGGATGGGATATGTAGTGAGTTGCACTGTAAGAGGTGTGTTTGTTTCCTTTCCAGCCTATACCTCTTCCTCCCCTAGTGGAATAGACCTTCTTTAAAAATATTTGTATTGTGAAAGTAGTTTGGGTTTTGATAGTTTAACTCCACTTAAAAGTTGTTTAATAAATAAGATATAGATAAAGGGCAGTTTGTAATCTGTATCAGGGATAAAAAGTACCAGGCTGGCACGAATAGGGGCCTTATCAAAGGCAAGTACAATAACCATATTTATCTGTTTCTTGGATATTTTCCTCCCTGCTCCCTTTTTCACTGTTCTTGCTGAGCAGCATGCAAATCCAGTAATATTGGGGAGTATGAGGGTGACCATTTCAAAAGTAACTAAAGGGATGTAGGAGCCAAAGGTCCATTTTTAATAGTGACCTAGGCCCAGATTTTTAAAAGCTATTTAAGCATTTGCTGCACTCAGTGTTTAATGCATAACTGATTTAGGAGTCAATTCCCTTTTCAAAGGATTTAGGAGCTCACATGTAGGGGTTGTGTTCTCCAATAAGGACTGAGTGTGAACAGAAGCCTGTTTACCTCACTTTATTAGAAGTGGACAGATTTAGTCTTGGTACAAAACTACTCCTAAAACCAATATTCAAGAGCCAATATTTTATTTTAACTCTAGCTGCCCCAATTAAAAACCTTGTTCATACCCCTATGCACTGATGGAGAGAGTAGTGATGCATGGCCATTACTACACTCATAACCCTGCAGTAGCAGGCATACCAGCTACCGCAGGTTGCAGGTGAGGTTTTTAAGTCTTCAGCTCTCATGTGCACATGGCTGAGTATACAACCTGTTTACCAGGGCTGGCTGAAAAATATCAAATGAAACATATTCCCAGTGAGGAAAATATGGTTTAGTCAAAATAAGTGTTCCATGAAAACTGGTCTAATTTCTATGGATTCTTCCATCAGTGAAGTCCAAGCAAAACTTTGTAAAGTGCTTTGAAATTAATAGACTAAAAGCAGTAACCCTATACGATTTAATACTTCCTGCTCTGCCATTTACTGACTCACTGGCTGATCTTTGAAAAATCACTTAACTTTCCTTTCCTCAGTTTTGCCAGTGTTAAAATGGTTATAGTATTTAACTACCTCTACAGGGGTGTGGTGAAGTTTAAAGAATTAATATAGGAAAATACTTTGAGTTCATTGGAAGAAATTATTACTACAACTTAATAAATGCTTTCAGGGTCAATATCACCGCTTAACTTTTCCCCTGCTTGGGGACTATCAGTCCTTTGCTGTTGATACCTAGTAGCTCATTGACAATGTATTTGCTTTCTGAAACTTGTTCTTACAGCCATTTGCCAATGTGACTGGCTCTCTGAATGACAAAGGAGCGTGCCAATGCTCAGTGTACCTGCCAGACACCGTGTTTCCTGTGCAGAAGGTTGAGATCCTGGAAATCACAGCGCAAGCACTTTCTGAGAAATTTGACAAAGAACTTAGTAAAGTAAGGATTTTTGGTTTCTTTTTCTTAAAAAACCAACCAGTCTTATTCTTAGTGAATGTGAAACAGTCCAGCAGTCAGAACTTTGCAGGACCTGTCTTCCAAGCAACTGCAGTGAGGGGCATGTAGAAATCGCAAGGAAGAAGATGATTAAACATCAAATGTTCAACATTGTAGTGTGCAAGCAGGGCCTTATGAGTTTCAAGTATCCTCAGGCCTCATTCCTGGCCCTATAGGCACATGGTGTTCTTTGAGGGATGGAGGAAGGGCAATGGTACTCTTTATGAGCCATGGAACAGTCTTGTTGGCTTGCAATTCCTCCATACAGTTTCAGAGGAAGCCATGATTCCTGCTCCCTCCTGTGTTACTTGCATGTAACTGGCATAGGGGAGGGTTGGGGGGTCTGGCACCACAGCGCCCCTTTGTGGCAGGGGTGAGATGTGGTGTCAGACCCTGGCCACTCTCTAATGTCTACGCCCGTCACACTGCAAACGTCCAGAGGTAGCCTAACAGCCTCCCTCCCTATACCTACTCCCACTCACAGGGCAGTATGGCCCAAAGGCCTGAGTCTATACAACTGCCCCAGATATCAGGGCAACATGGCCCAATGGCCAGTCTATACAACTTCTCCCCGGTCTCGGGGGAGCATGGCCCAATGGCCAGAGTCTACACAACTTCCCCAAAGTGTTGGGGTAGCATGGCCTACCAGCCAGAGTGCATACAACTTCTCTTAGTCTCAAGGTAGCGTGGCCTAGCAGCCAGAGTCTATAAATTCCCCTTGCAGGCAGGGTAGCACAGCCTAGTGGCTGCAGTGCTAGGGGGACCCGGGCCCACCCTCTCTACCAGGTCCCGACCCAGGGCTTACCTGATGGTGGGGCTTCGCCTGCCCCTAGCTCAGCGGGGATCCACCTGCAACACGCCAAGCATCAGTATGGCTTTAAAGCTCCGCTGGGTCTCTTACTACCTGCGCCGCCTTGCCTTCCAGTTCTGGGGGTCCTTCGGTCTGTTCCCCTTCTGGGCTGTCCTAGAGCAGGGCCTCAGGTCGCATCCCGGCTTGTCTGGCCTGTGGAGCCTGGGGTCCTGGCTGTCCCTCCACAGGAGCTAGCAGCATGCCTCCTTCCCCTCCAGTAGTCAGCCACAACTGAGCTGCTCTGCAGGCTTTTATACCATATCACCAGTTGGAGCATGCCCAGCAGAGCTTCCAAGGCGTGGCTTCCTCTGCTAAGAGGGAAGGGCTAACCCCCGCGGTACCAGTGTGAGGACGCTCAGCCCCGTCACAGAGGGAATGAGGGAAAAGTCTGAAGTATGGGCAAAAATCCACTATCTGACCCCCTCCATCCCCTTAACAGTTTAAAACAGACATTTTCTCTGTCAACATCTGATGCTGTATCAATGACTAATGGATTATGCATTCTAGTTAAAGACCAACTCCTTACTCTTACATTTCTTTCTTTCCTTGTTACAAGGCTTCAGATCTACTCTCCCCCTCCAAAAAAAAACAAAAAAAGAAAAAAAAAACGCCAGGCAAAAGTAGGGGACTGCTGTGGCTTCCTGAGAGAAGAACCTGCATTTGATTTTTGCTGGTAGATGAATATTCAGGGTCTAAATTAGGTGTCCAGGAGAAAGTGCGACTTCTCCAGGAGCCAGACTTCTTAAGTGAAGTGTCCTTGAACTACTCAGTAAAAAAGGCATATGAGTAAATTATAAATTCTAACCATAAATATTCATAACTCTCCCTGTTCCTGATTATACTAGAAGTGATGGATAAAAACACAACAATGGGACATGGGGGAGAATCTTATACAAAGTCTTTTCAGTTAAAATAATTAGCTTTGAAATAACTAGAACTAACAATGACACACATTCAGTTGTCAGTGAAGATATGAAGGGCAATTTGGCAGAAATCTCAGTGCCTCTCAGCACAAGTTACGTGATTACTTTAGGAATGTGGAACTTGACATTTATGGTCCATGAAAACACTTGGTATATAAGGGCCCCAAAGTGCTGCATTGTGGTCAGTGGCAAAATTTCAGTTACTTGCAAACAGATAGGATCGGGTCTATAATTTCCATCCTGAAACTAGAGCTAATTCTGCAAGGCCCTCTCAAATCAGAGGGACTGAAATAAGACCTTATTGAAGCCAATCTCCTATTGAAGTGAAATTCTGCAGTGGGAGTTTTGCTTGAGTAAATACTGAGTACAGATGGCAGGAGCTGGCTGACTCTTTGCAACCCTGAAGCAGTTTTCTATTTGAAAAAAAAAATAGCTGGACTCTAGTGACCAGATCCTCAGCTGATGTCATTTTCTTGAAGTCAGTGGAGTATGCGCCAGTGTATACCAGGTCAGGAGCAGGCCCTCACTTTTCAACTCCAGTGGCATTTTTCCAACACAAAATCTTGACATAATCAGAGTTTCACTGCACTTGTGCGGAGTCTGATCAGCCAAACAATGATAAAACATCAAGTTGGATATAGTGTGACAGATCCCCAGTGTGATCCCAGGTAAAGACATCAGGGCAGAAATGAAAATAAACTGTATTTTTGTTTAACTACAAGGATATTAAAATTGTTTAGAGAAAGAAAATACCAGGCATTGACCTACTTGTCTCTGAGTTGAATTAAATCCAAATGTATGGAGAGGACAGAAGATGCTTGAATCTATGTGCATCTTTGTATTTGTCTCATGTAAACATTTCTCAGGCTGTCTTTGACATGGTTTTCTCACCCTCAGTATGTAATCCATGTATCACTTGTTTTCTGAAAATACTTATGGAAAAAATGAAACAATAAAACCAAAAGATCTCCCAACTCATCCTAGTTGTAGAGGGGTCTGAACCAAACCTCTGGGTTCCAAATCTCCCCAAACTTTGAGGCTGTTGAGATCCAAGTTTGCAGCCCATACTTATCTTTCCACATTATGGAGTGGAATCATCTACTGAACCACTGCAAAATTTGAAATAACTAGGCAAATCATAAACACTTGGATTTTGGTTTTGAGTTTGAGAACCACTTTACAAAGAGGGTTGGAATAACAGACAGGTCTTCCCTAATTTAAGTGGATCGAGCTCCATGGAAGTTAGTTTCCACCTTGCCCATTTACACCAGTTGAGGATCTGACCCAAATGCCATAAGTGCATTTCACCTTCCCCTTGTGATAGGGGTCAATCTTACATAAATGCTGAGTGAAAGTTCCCTTTGTCATTCAGGAAAATCTGCTATTAGCAAGAACTGCAGGATCCAGCCCTTTAAGAGGTGGTATTCATGTATTAGAAGTAAGATATACAACCTGATTGAATCTCTAAGCTTTTCCCAGATTGTAGGCTGCTAATATAACAAGCAAGGGCATAGGGGCTCTTATAAAATCAGCAGGCAATGAATTTCACAGACAAAGATACTGATATTCTAAATCAGTGAAAACTGTAGGCTGAAAATATTGGACTAACTTTTTCATCTGTAATTTAAAACTTTGCCAGAATAAAATGAACCTGTTCAACTAATGCAGGAATCCACTCTTCTTCCCAGCAGTAGAGAGGAGTACGGCTCTTTGTGCACCTCATTAGAAGGGAAGAATAGCCACTTAAACACAAGGGGAGACTGCCTTTCAGTGCTTTGACCACAATGCCCAGAACATGATCATGCAATAACAGGAAGAACAAACACATCTGCTCCACAGATGAAAACTATATTCAAGGCAGATTATTCTGTTGGAAAAATTCCTCAATCTCAAACTGGGTTATATGACATGCGGGTGGTATGCTCACCATGTGATCATGGAGGTCAGACTTGCCTGCGGCCAATGCGCTTGCACATGTGACTTCTCAGAATTGTTTGCTTGTGTCATTTCTATCCCCCTTTCCCTTCCTCTCCATTCTGTTTCTTTCTATACCTTCTTTCTGCTTCTTCCTTCCTTCACTCCCAACCTCCAGCTGCATGCTGAAAGTGTCTGCTTGCATGCCAAGAAACCTGTGTTGATAAATAACAGTTTCAGGTAACTGACACAATAAATGAACAATACAGATTTTCTCCCTGCCCTTTTCAGGCCCTCAGTGTGACAACGCTTTCAAAGCAGGAAAAACTAGATAGGAATTATTCTTATGCACACCTAAAATGGCTGAATTTTATATTTCTTCAAGGGTGATGCTCACACCTCTGCAGAGGTCCAGCACAGGGCTTATTCACTGCTCAGACCCTACTGCAAAGCTCTGTGATGAATGTGGGATGCACGGTGAATATTGAGCTGTACTCCAAAAAGTAATTTATGTATTAGATTTCTGAGATGGTGTGTTGGTCTGTTAGAGGGGAGCAGATGGTTTCAACACAGTCCCCCACAAGTAGATACAAGCTATTAAGGCAAAAGAGGTCTAACTGCCAAGCAATAGAGCAGCTATCTTGGAGTGTGTGTGTGTGTGTGTGTGTGTGTGTGTCAGGTTGGGGGTGGGGAATTCTCCTAGATTTCCTGGCTGGCTAACTGGGAATAAACAGTCTGCAGCAGAAGGAAGATTGGGCCTTGTAGCACACTCCAAATAGGGCTTACATAGTGCCTCTGCCTTGTGCTGGCCCTCTGCATTTTGCCCAAATTGGAAAAAAAAACAGATCAAGACATCTGAGAGAACGAAGCTCTTGTTTGTGCAGGTAGTCCACTTATTTCAACGGGTTGCAGATTTGGCATATTTCTGACAACTAACTTTTCCCTTAAAGCATGTGTTTTTATTTAAATATGCTAATATTAGCAACAGGATGGATACTCACATTCCTGAACATTTGTGCCTGTGAGATAGGTAATTGCACACATCAGTACTCTTTCTCCATATGGTTGCCAACTTTGTGCTCAGCAGTTTGTAAATGTATTTTTTTGCATGTGATGGGTTAATGTACAAATTTTACATGCAGTTTAGACACCAACCTTTAAACATTTTACCCATAGGGAAGTTTACTGGGGAAATCTCCCAGCTCTCAGTGGATTTCTGTGATTAGCCAGGCACTCAGAATCCATTTAAATCCTCTCTTCCAACAAGATGGATCTTGCTATATGGCCTGGTCCATGTGGGGGTGGGGTTGGAGGTAGGGGATTTTAGACATTCCTATGGTCAGTGTCAAAACAGTTTTCTCCATATATGGATATAAATTTAAACAGACACTATTAGTTTTGATTGCCAGATACAATAAGTTAAATTCACACTAAGGAGTAATTAACACAGGACTAAGATTGAGATCCAGATCCTCAGTTGGTGTAAATCAGTATAGATCCATTGGCATCTATGGAAGTGCCAATTTGCACCAGCTCAGGACCCATGGATGTTTGTGTTGGAAGATCAGATTGGTTTATAATTGGCACAAAAATCCAAAAGAATGTAATTTCTATGCAGGATCCTCTCTCAAATCATGAATTACACTCATTAAGGAAGTTAGGGTCCAAAATAAGTGATAGGATTGCATTATCTTTTGGTGTATTGCATCCATGTCAGTGATGTGAAATACATGTCACACCTCTGCTTTCTGGGTGAGACATGGCATTTCCAATTTGTGGTATGACCTAGCCTTGATATCACAAAATAGCAGCAAAAAATCTGGAGATCACTCTTTTCACTTTACTGACATACATGCTACATTGCTCACACTTGGAAAAACAAGAGCTACTCTGTAGTGTTCTCTCCTTTTCATAAAAGAAGCTAAGGAAAATCTATCCTTTTATGCTTACCGCAAAAGTCATCAGGTTTAAAAGATCATGCCAAATGAATATTAAATCAGTGCAAAAATCACATTAATTCAGTGTTCCAACTCTAATTGTAATATGATGGTCCTAAGTCACTTGGGATAAATTCTGCCCTAAGGTATGTGCACACTGAAATGCACATGAGATATATCTGAGGGCCAAAGTTGGCTCATGTATTTTCTGTGTGTATATGGAGCTATGGCAGGAAAACACCAGAATAAAGACAAGTCTTCAGCAAAGAAAACTGATAGATAAGATCTTGGGGGAATTCTAAAAAGGGAAAAAGAGTTCGTGAGAATTGTCATCTTTTAAAAGAGACATTACTAAAGGCACAAGAGCAAATGATCCCAATGCATAGGAAAGATAGAAGGATAGTAAGAGACAACCCTGGTTTAATCAGGAGATTTTCAAAGACCTGAAACTCAAAGTTATACAAAAGTGGAAACTAGGTTAAATTACAGAGAGTGAATACTAAAAAAAATGAAACACCCCAAAACCCAACAGAAGCATGAAGGGACAAAATTAGAAAGACCAAGGCAAAAAACAAGGTTAATCTAGCTAGGGACATAATGTGTAACAAGAAAATGTTTTACAGATATATGAGAAGCAAGACGAAGACCAAGGCCAGAAAAAGCCCATTACTCTATGAGGAGGGAAAGACAATAACTAAATACACAGCACTGTCTGAAGTTTTAATTGCCTGTTTGTTCATATTTTCACCAAAAAGTTAGCATTACTAATATAGCAAACATCTATGTAAATAGGGTAGGACCTTAGGCTAAAATAAGAAAAGAACAAGTTAAGAATTACTTGGACAAGTTAAATGCCTTCAGGCCAGGAGGACTTGATGAAAGATATTGTTGAGCCATTAGCATGGTCTTTGAGAATTCATGGAGGGTGGGAGAGATCCCAGAGGCCTGGAAAAGGGCAAATATAGTATCTATCTATAAAAAGGGGAATAAGGACAACTCTTGCACTTATAGATCAGTCAGTTTAATGCTGGTAGCCAGAAAAAAAATGAAGCAAATAATCAAACAATCAATTTCTAAGCACCTAGAAGAAAGTAAGGTGATAAGTAACCATTAACATGGATTTGTCAAGACAAACCATGTCAAACCAACCTAATATCCTTCTTTGACAAGGTAATAACCCTCATGGATAGGGGGGACACATCAGATGTGATATATCTTGATTTTAGTAAGGCTTTTGTAACTGTCTCACATGACCTTCTCATAAGCAAACTAAAGAAATATAGCCTAGATGAACCTACCATACAGTGGGTGCACAACTTATTGGAAAAGTTTATTCATAGACTGGTTATCAATAGTTCATAATTGAGCTGGACGGGCATATTGAATGGGGTCCTGCAGGAATCTGTCCTGCTCTGGTTTTATTCAATATCTTCATAAATGATTTGGATAATGGCATAGAGAATACACTTATAACATTTGTTGACAATATGAAGTTGGTAGGGGTTGCCCCAGTTTTCCGGTGCTTATCACTTTCCTAAATATTGCCTTACTATTATTACTATTTATATATATATATACATATAATATTATATATATAAATATTACTACATTAATGTGAGGAAGGAACCTGGTAATTCAAGTCCCTGGCATACACACAGGGGAGTTATAGAGCAGCACTTTAGTGCTCCCTGCAGTCTGAACTGCAGGGTAGTATAGATGTAGCCTAAGAGTATGTTCACACTACCTGCCAGGTAGTGATCAATCTATGGGGGGTAGATTTATCACATTTAGTCTAGACATGATAAATCAATCCCCAAGTGCTCTCCTGTCGACTCCAATACTCACCGCCACGAGAGGCACAGACAGAGTCAAAGGGGGAGTGGCAGCAGTCAACTCAGCGCCATGAAGACGCTGCAGTAAGTCGATCTAGATATGTCGACGTCAGCTATGCTATTCTTGTAGCAGAAGTTGCATATCTTAGGTCGATTTCTTCCCTGCCCCCCACCAGTGTAGACCAGGGCAAAGACTCCAGCTAGGAAGTGCTGGCAGTAGCCTGCTAAGGCAGGGGAGACCCTGAGAGAGCAGGGGAAAGACAGCAAAAGCTCTCCAGGGAGGGGGGCTTGGGAGCAGGAAAAGAAACATTTGCTTTTTGGATGTTAATTTGGGACTCTGAGTTTTATTTTTAGTTTATATTTTGTGAATAAACTCAGGCCTCAAGGAAGGGTGTTTTGATCTCAGAAAAAGAGTGTGGAGTCTGCATAAGGGGGAAACAGAGGAGGTGTTGCAGGGTGACTTCTGGCCAGAAGAAGTTGCTCACAATGTGTCTGCCCTTGTCACAGTGAGGAATAAAAAAGTGAAGATCATGAATGAAATTCTGTCCTCGGCAATGCATATGCAATCTTAGTAGTGAGATTGCACAGATGTAAAGATGATGTCAAACATGCCTGTTATTTGCTAAACTGAATGTAAAAATTTGCTTTTTTTTTTTAAGGTTAGCCAATATACCAAAGCAGTTGAAATGTATGAAGAGAAAATCCGAAACCTAACCATCAAAGTGGAACATATGGAGTTGACCAGTGTTTCTTACACTGAGCTGGACTTTCAGTTACTGAAACTGGAAATCAATGAAATGGAGAGATTGGTCACTCAGCTGAAATCCACACTTGTTGGAAGCAACGTGATCGTTGAACAACTATATGTGGAGGTAGAGTATGAGAGTTATTCTGCCATTCAGAAACATTCAGTTCTCTGCTACACAAGTGAAATTTGGAATGTCTCTACTATTATCAGTGGAGTTACTCTGGATTTAAATCAGTGTAAATTAAAGCAAATCTTGGACTTAAGCATGTTAGCGTGTTTCTTCATATATGTCAAAAATGACAATTTTTGTCATTTGTGTGACTGAAATCTAAAGTTCTAGGATGCTGCTATAATAAATATACTGTCTAAATTATTATAATAAATATGAATTTATGGGCACCCATGACTGAAAGCTTCTGTGCTCCAGCAAATATAATTAAAAACTTGTTAGGATAGTGAGCCAATCAAGATAAAATTAAGAATCTCTTCCCAATATTGAAAATTGTTATCACTCACTCAGCTGGAGTGAATAATTGCTTTGATGGTAAGTAAAATATTAGTTTATTCATGGTCATCTTCAACATTAAATGAGTAGATTATTTATCTGGGCAGGTAAACTTTCAAGACACATCTGTGTCATAAGTATAAAGTAGCCTTGAATTACTGTTTACCTGAGAAGGGGGGCACTTGACCAATGAGGAATGCTTTCAACTTTGCAGAGAGAGAGGGGGCTTTTAGTTTCAGTTTCCTCTGTCTGTCTGTTTACAGTGGAGCTACCAGGTGAACAGAAAAGAGAGAGAGCTTTTATCTGTCTATAACCTTTCTAAACAGCAAGAGTAACTGAAGTTAGCTAGACAAGATAGAAAGTTATGTTTGTGTTATATCACTCATGAATTTCTCAGGCTTGTGGGAATTATCACTGTGTTTCTCTATAACTTTAAGCTCAGCAGAGATTCAGCAGAAGAAGAAGTCTCAAGGGAAAGAGTTTGTCTCTTTGTTTTGTTGTAACTGCAAGTGCTCTCCTACTGATTTTTGCAAGAGATTTATTCCTTTCTTTTATTCTTTAATTAAAATCTTTCTTTTAAGAATTAAACTGCTTGTATTCCATTGTGTAAGATCCTGGTTTGGATCAGGCTCATCTCACAGGATTAGTGAGAGGTTTTTTTTCTCAAGTCTTTCCCAGGAAGGGAGGTACAGACTTGGGGGCTCGGGGGTGGAAAGAGAAAGAGGGGCTTCAAGTGGCCCTGTCCCATAGTTCTTGGAACCCTTGGGATGGTGGCAGCAATCAGTTCCAGACACAGGAGAAGTTTGTGTTTGGGGGAAAAGTTTAACCTAAGATGGTAAAATAAGCTTGGGGGGTTATTTCTTTTTTTTTTCATGCAGGTCCCCACATCTGTACCCTAGAGTTCAGAGTGGGGAGGCAATCCTGACAGTCTGCAAGGCTGAAATCATTTATAGGTAACAGTTAATAACCAGTAAGCCTTACTGGACATTTTTGGGTTATCTTTAGCATTATGGTATATGATTGAGTGCTAAAATCACAAGCATTTTCTTGTAGTTGCAAACATTAGCTTGAGGCTTGATGTTCATGCTAAAACTTATTCTTGGGAACATTTCCTAAAACTTGTTCTGCAGCACCTTTTTTAAATTATAAATCCAGCCTAAAATGTTTATGAAATAAAGATGACTGTAATTTTAAAGTCACACTGAATTTTTATTTCTCTAGATCAAGAATCTGACTCTCATGGTAAATGATCTGGAATCACTGGACAAAAACAATATCCTTGCAATCCGTCGAGAAATTGTGGCACTCCAGAATCGATTGAAGGAATGTGAAAAACATAGAAATCAAACCACTACACCCTCCTATTTCCCACCAGGTAAGCATTCCATATATAAATCACATAAGAAGGGATGGGAGAAGTAGAAGAAGACTGAGTTAAAAGAAATAACAATAAAGCAGAGGTCTTGGAAAATTTACCAGACACATACTAACCTCTCAGTGGCAGTCTGATATGAAAGATGAGGGTATGAAAACTTTTGCGGGTAATGTAGTGGTGCCAGTTGTTATTTCGAAATGTCAATGCCTTAATTTTGGATATGCTAATTTAGGGCTGGACGTTTTCATGATGTTTGTACAAACACAGGCCCACTCCAGCAATCTGATCTGGGTGGATGGATCCCTGTTCCCCTGCTATCAATGGGAATCAATATGGGTGTTAAGGATCTGCCTGTATGGGCCAGATCACAGGACTAGGACCAAAATGTAATATTTTCCCTTCTCCAGGGAACTTACTATTTCTGGGCTGGATGATGACCCAGCCCTTTAGAAGAGGTGGCACATTGCTGGGCTGCCCCAGGAGCAACATAGGAACAATTGTGATTCACGGAGTCCCATTTTCCCTTTCTCCCTTGTTCTTCAGGGGACACAGGCAATGTTCCCTCTATTTTTTTCCATCCATCTGTGGAATGAATTTTATATGCACCAAATTATCGAGGTAATGTGAGGATGTGCACCACAAAAAAAACTAGGCATTATATGTATAGATATAGATATATATTAAAAGTTACCATAGGGATAATTACTCCAGCCAGGACAAGTTGGGCATTTTAGAACTCACTACTCAAAGAACACACCATGGGACTGAATTTTAAAGCTTTATTAATAAAATGACAGCGGTGAGTGCGGGGAATGCTTCCACGTCACTCAGAGGAAGAAAGAAGCGTTAGGGCTCAAACCCTGACTCACTTTCATACTCACAGACATGCCGCCCAGGCTGGCCAGGTCTGAGGAAGAGGGGTGGGGAGGAATGGACGGGAGTTTGTCCTGTGCACAGGTCGTTCAGAGGACCGTTGCCAATCTCCGAGTTGCTCCGGTTCTCAGGAGAGTTTTAAGTCCTGGGTTTCTTTGCAGTGTTTTCATCCCAGGCTCTCTGTTCCTGGTGTTCTTTGTACCAGTACAAACAGGCTTTCTATGGCCTCCATGCTTTCCCAAAACATCCCGGCTCTGGATACTTTGTTTTCCCTTCTGTTGGCCTTTGCTGTCTGCGTCTCATTCGCTATCCCTGTTCTTGCTGCTCCTCTTCTCACGGCTGCCCAGGGTAAATTTCAATCCCCCGTCTTTCTCGGCTGGCAGCCAAGTGCTAGCTGTGAGCTCTGGCCTTGGTCTTATCTGTGTCTGGGCTAGCTGAAATGTTGACTTAACCCGTTCTTTGCACTTTTCTTCTTCCCCCTCTCTCATGGCATAATGAAACCTGCAAAGGAATCTGTCATTCCACACACACACCTTTAACTCCTCCCATAATGCTTTGCAATGCTTGCAGCAGCATTAGCAACACGCCATACTAATCTACTTCCCTGAGAGATTTGAGGGAGGGGGCCATTCGGGTGTGACTGATGCAGGTGGCCGAGAGAGTGTGGGAGGCAGCAATTCAACACAGCCCTCTCTGCAGCTTCCATCAGCAGGGCTCCACAGAAGCCCTGGGAAGAAATGAAATCTGCGTCCCAACCCCAGCAGTGAGCGAGATGAGTGAATTCCTGATCCCCACATGCTTTGGCACCAGGGGTCAGGCTGGGGGAGAGAGGTGTGGGAAAAGGTCTACAACAGAAGAAAGGAGGCACTGGAACTTAGGAACGTTGGAAAGACAAAGGCCAGAGAGAGAGGGTGATTTTCACTGCAAAACCATATTTCATAGACTGCCCCAAACATTACAATTATAGTTAAATACACATTAGCATTGGATTCTGAAGATGTTACCAATAGTCAGACTGAAAGCCCACAAAGATATTGTCCTGCCTCTAGGGCACTGCATCCCTCTATCTGGATATCAATAAATCATCCCTGCCAGAAATGACTTTGATCTCTATATTTCTGAAGAAAAAATGTTTTGCATTTGCACGCAGCAGTTTTCTCCAAGTGGCAGGTATGTTCCAATCATTTCCCAGGGAGAGCATCTTCAAACAGGCCACCGGGGTTCTCTCCCGCTCCACATTGCTCTGTATTTTGTGGACTGCTCAGAAGATGTTTCTGGCCAGGGGCATCTGCTCATCTGGGCCTCAGTGGTTTCAGAGTTTCCAGATTCTACTCAACCAATGTACTCCAACCCCCCATAAGAGGAACCAGCTTTAAGTGTGAGAGGATAGTTCTGTCTTTGTTTATTTATCTCTGTTCTCAGTGCTAATAATGGAGTGAGGATGTTATTTGTGCTGTGGCCACTTCTCTCTTAGGAATAGACTAAGTCCAGCAACTCATTTCACATAGGCTTGCAAACAGCCATCAAGGATAGAAGTGGTTGTGTCAAAGACACGCCATCCACTAGAGCAGTGATGTCTAATAGAAATTCGATGGTAGCTACACTGCTAGGCACACTTGTGGTCTTGAATTTTTTTTATTAGAAATAAGAAAATAAGAAAAAAAATCTTATTTTCTTTTTTATTATGTAAAAAATGTCACATTAAGCCACATTATAAAAAAGCCACATGTGATAGCCACAATTCAATAGCTTATTAGCCACCTGTGGCTAGTGGCGAAAATATTGGACACCTCTGCACTACAGCATGTACAACCTCTGCACTGATTTGATATCATCGTCTGTTGCCTTGAATTAATCGATTAATGGAAACATGAAACTCAGGTCTTCTCAGGTAAACTTTACTTCACCTCTAAAAGGGGGCATTGTCTAGTGGTTAAAGCACCTGACTTTAAGTTAGGAAATGTTGGTTCTAGTCTTGGCACTGCCCTTCACTTACTGTGTGACTATGCAGGTGTCAGGATTGCCTCCCCACTCTGAACTCTAGGGTACAGATGTGGGGACCTGCATGGGAACCCCCACAAGCTTATTTTACCAGCTTAGGTTAAACCTTCCCCAGGCACAAACTTCTTCTGTACCTGGAGGAACAGTATGCTGCCACCATCAAGTGCACCCCAAGAACTAGGGGCAGGGCCACTTGAAGCCCCCTCTTTTCCCAAAATTCCCCCCCAAGCCTATACCTAAAAAGGGTATTTCAATTATCCTGAAGCTCCTGGGACATCATAAGAAAAACCAAGACTATCCTGGTTGAAATCACAGAATCATATAATATTAGGGTTGGAAGGGACCTCAGGAGGTCATCTAGTCTAACCCCCTGCTCAAAGCAGGACCAACACCAACTAAATCATCCCAGCCAGGGCTTTGTCAAGCCTGACCTCAAAAACCTCTAAGGAAGGTGATTCTACCACCTCCCTAGGTAACTCATTCCAGTGCTTCACCACCCTCCTAGTGAAAAAGTTTTTCCTAATATCCAATGTAAACCTTCCCAACTGCAACTTGAGACCATTACTCCTTGTTCTGTCATCTGGTACAACTGAGAAATAGATTGTATGGTCACTTCATATGTAAACTAGGGATATTTACCTCCACCTTACAGACCTGTTGTAAGGCTATGCTCATTAATATCTGAATTGCTTTGAGAGCCTCAGACGGAAGGAACTCTGAAGTATTAAAGTGGTGATTTTGACAGTAGCATGCTAATCCGAAAAGAGCCTCTAGTTCTTGTGCTGCTAATTCTCCCTCCATCTTCCCAGACTCACTGAGGTACAGTGAGACAAGATGTTCCTTTTTGTTTCCCGTATTTCCTGAACTGTGCTCCACTGCAGGAGCAAATGCCCTAAAATGCTTCTGAAATTGTATTTTCTATGTGATTTCCCAGCCCATTGGGGTGGAAAGCATAGAATAGGTGGAAACAGAAAACTGGTCACTAATCTGTTATCATTCAAAAATGGGGGGGATAGCTCAGTGGTTTGAGCATTGGCCTGCTAAATCCAGGCTTATGAGTTCAATCCCTGAGGGGGTTATTTAGGGATCTGAGGCAGAAATCTAATGGATGACTTAAGTGGGGATTGGTCCTTCTTTGAGCAGTGGATTGGACTAGATGACCTCCTAAAGTCCCTTCTTACCTTGATATTCTATGATCAGAAGCTAATCACATATTTACTGCAAGCAAGTACTGACTGAGAACTCCAAAATGTGTTGCTGGATTGTTGGCTGTTCTTTCAGGCTGACTCCAGTTCCAGTGGTATAACATTTCAGTCAGACTGGAACAGCTACAGAACTGAAATCCATGTGCTGTTTACATGGTGCAAAGATATGTATTTATTTCTGCTCTTGCAACAAAGCTGATTCTTATTAAGCGCACACACTAAATCCTCTCTCCTAATTCATGACATTTGAAAAGCCTGCATTTTCTCCTTGCTTACAGGCAGCTGTGGTCATGGTGGAATTGTGAATATCAGCCAGCCCTATGTTGTACAGCTGAACTGGAGAGGATTTTCCTTCAAATATGGTTCCTGGGGTAGGGATTACTCTCTTCGGACTCCGCAGAAAGACCTATACTGGGTTGCACCTTTGAACACAGATGGGAGACTCTTAGAATATTACAGACTTCATAATTCCTATGATGATTTGCTGCTATTAAAGAATGCTAGAGAATTAAAAATTCAATATGGGGAAGGCAGTGGTACCGCAGTTTACAATAACTTCATGTACTACAATATGTATAATTCAAGAGAGATGGGCAAGCTCGATTTAAACACAAATACATTGGCTGTGAGGAAAACTCTGCCAAATGCTGCTTATGGCAACCGTTTCTCTTATGCTGGTGTTGCGTGGCAAGATATGGACTTTGTTGTGGATGAAAGTGGACTGTGGGTAATTTATTCAACTGAGGAGAACACAGGGAACATTGTGATTAGCAAACTCAATGAGACCACCCTTGATGTGCTCCATACTTGGAATACAAAGCAGTACAAACCATCCATTTCCAACGCTTTCATCATATGTGGTGTTCTGTATGCCACAAGACCTGTTAACACTAGGAAAGAGGAAATATTTTACACATATGACACAAACACTGAACAGGAAGGTAAAATTAGCATAATTATGGATAAAATGTTAGAAACAGTTCAAAGTATCAACTATAACCCCTCAGACCAAATCATGTATGTTTACAATGATGGCTACCTTGTTAAATACAATCTTATTTTTCAACCTGTGTTACACTGATATGAATATACACAACAATTAGAGATCGCAGAAAGTCCTCAGATAATTACCAACAAAATTAAAATTAGAGGAAAACAAGGACTTGATCTTTAAAGAGCAGGCCCTTGGTTAAGCTGAAGCTGTGGAAATGGTTGCCTTGGCTCCTTCTTGCAACCTATCAATGTATTTTAGATGGCAGGGCTCCATTACTTTCCAAAAGTTGCACTTCATGAAAAAACCTTATTAACCATTTTTGGACCATTGCATTTTCTTAGCACTGTGTCCTGGGGGCCTGATCCATAGCCCAATGAAAGCAGTCCCTTGCTATATGGCATATGCTGCAGTAGAACATAAGCTATGCCATCCTACAGGCTTCCATTTAGTCCTGGAGTCCATTTAATCTGCAATTTACTGTGATCTCCATTAGCCTCTTTCAAAAACACACTGAAAACAAGGAGCCAAATTAATTGCCAGTATAATTCTATTGGCGTCAATTATCTTATGTTGGGGGTGAAGCTGGCACATGATCTATCAGTTACAGAATACTTAAGTTGGGACAAAATTTATCATATGCTCTTTCTTTTTAAGATGCCACTTATAAGATCTTTTATTAGTATCTGTATTGTAATAATGCCAGAAATAATCAGATGTACAGTTATGAAAATGCAGTAAATGTTTGCTGGTTTTCTTTTATTAATCCTATCTTTGTCTTCTTATAATGTGGGTCAGTAGATGTGAATGAGTAATTTTTGTTTAATAAAGTGTTATAAAAATCCAAACCCTATAGTTATTTGTCATTGCATAACGGCTGGGACCAAACAATATTAAAGACAGAAATCATACTCCTTTGGGCTTAGAGTGTTTAAGAACTCCTGGAACAGCACAACACTATGACTCAATATGTCAAGAACTAGAAGAGGGACTTCATTTCCACCCATTGAAATATGTTCACCAGTTAGATTAACATTCTCCACCAAGTTGAGATGTTACTTGAGAGGTCTGAGGCTGATGAAACATTTTTAAGTCAGGTGCTTCCACTTACCAGGTATCTGCATCTGTTTCCTGAAAGTGTGTGAAATGAATTTGAAAGCCAGTCATCACTGGTGCAGTAATCTGTTCCATGAGCATGGGCCTTTAGAGGATTCACAACAGCTCAACTGAGGGTTTGTTTAACTATGGAAAGCTAAAAGACATCAGATTAGTGCTGTTTTGAGCAGGGGGTTGGATGACCTCCTGAGGTCTTTTCCAGCCCTGATATTCTGTGATTTCTTGCTTCACATTTTTTGGGGGGGCATCCCATTAATTCCCAAGGGTTGCCCTATTCACAGGCATACAAGACAACTCTATATGGCATCACATTTTAAGGAGCAATTTGGGGCTAGATCCACAAAAAGGACTTCAGTTCAGTGTTGCAACACCTAACTTTAGGTCCCCTGCCACTTAGTGGAATCTTCAGCCCTGACTCAGGTACACAGGCTCCCTTTAAATGTATGTGGAGAGTTGGGCACCTAAGAATGGGATTCACAGAAGCGGAGTGGGATGCTGCTTAAGGTAGCCAGTAGCAAATGCTGAGTAGAGGGTTGGGCTGGAGTCCACTTAATGCCACTTGGGATTCACAGCTGTGAACCCTTACCTGGAATTAGGTGTTTAACTCAGGTCAGCCCTGTCTGAAGGGGAAAAAGACAAGACAATCTGGAAGTTGTGATGCCTTTTTATATACAGTGTTTAAAGCATTCAGCTTGGCTGTAGGAGACTAGGGTTCAAACCCCCACTCTTCTTGTGTTGGAGCAAGCACTTGAACCCAGCCAGGTCTTTTGCTGCCCAAGTGAGTATGCTGAGCACTAAGCTACAGGGCAAGTGGCAGGGAGGAGCTTTCTTAATCTCACCTGTTGAAGCTGCTTCACTTTGTATAAAAGACTTAAATAGTCAGTGGGCCAAAGAGCAGTCAGAATGACTCTATAGCAGAGGGATTATAGTATCTACTTTACAGGCCCAAGTTCTAGTCGTGCACCAATGACTGTCTAAACCTGGACCACTACTCAATTCTAAGCTGTTACAGCGTCTTATTATTGTCACTGAAAACTTGTGATTAGCAACAAACTTGCTAGTAGCAGGCAGGGCCAAACCAGTTGACTTTCTATTGTAGAAGGTTCCTATTTACCAAATGTCCGCTCATTCTGTATCTAATATCAGAAAGACTAAAGCCAAGGGCAAGTCAGCTGATTTTGTGCATTTCCCACCTACAATTTTTGAGTGTCACATCAGCTGGATAGCTCCATGCCTTTCTGTACTGTCCAAAGAGAGATTGCCTCTTCACAGCCATGGAGGTGCTTAATTTGGGGTAGGTCCCAAGTGGCCTCATACTGTGACTGAGTTCGTTATATGGTACTCTCCAATTTACAAAGAGGAGCCCAGTGTCCCCAGTCCCAGCACAGGCTTGCCAGCTGGAACGGCAATGCAACGGGAAAGCAAGCGCCTTCCATTGAAGCAAATGACAAAACTTCCTTTTTCTTCAATGGGAGCGAGACTGCAATGAACCGAAACCCAGACACAAATGCGGTTGTTTGGAGATCCATTCCGGACCTGATTCCTCTCCACAGTCTTGCATCTTGGCCTGTCTCCCTGTCAGCTCCTTGTGGGTTTTTGCTATCAGTTCATTGTAACTTGGTTAAAACTGAGCTTTTTTCATTCCTCTCAAGATCTCCACTGCATTCTCAGTCACCATTGACAGTACTACCATCCTTCCTGTTGCTCAGACTCATCATGAGAGTCATCTTTGACCTTCACCTGCTCTAGAGCCAGGCATCTAAGCTGTATCCAGCCTTGCCACCTCTTCCTCCCTCGCATTGCCACTCTCAGGCCTATTCCCTAAGTCTAACTAAAATTCTCTCTGGTGCTTCTCTGCATCCTCTCGTACCTTTCTGGCATCCACTTCGCTCTCCTGTCTAGTCAAAACGATGTTGCAAAGTCACCTTTTTGACCCGTCACAGTGACAATGTCAGTCCCCTTCTCGAGATCCATAGGACATGTCATATGCAAGCTTTTTGTTCCTCCTTTATGGGCCTTTTCCCACTCATCTACTCTTGTATCCAACCCTGCCTCTTCTGCTCTGCCAATGAGGTCAGCCGCTGTCATCCATTAGTTCCCCTGTCACACAAGCACCTTCCCATTTTCTTCCCTTCTGACTTTTATGCATGGTCATTCCCTCTAAACTAATCCATAAATCCATTACACTGTGCTCCTCCAAATAGCTCCTTAAGACCGACTTCTTCCTGATGCCTGTGGTAAGTTGCCAACTGATTATAGCAATGCAGATGTCTCCAGTAGGAACTTCTGATATTTATCATACTTAATTATATTAAAGACGTGAACCAACTCAGAAACCATCTATCCGTGCACATAGCTGGCCTCTGCAAACTCGTGAGCTTGTTACTTTTATCCCATTGTTTATCCCTCATTCTTTTTAATTGTTGTTACAATTACTTGTTGCGTCTTAGCTTAAATTTTGTTGTATGTTCTTCTAGATAGGAACTGCCTTTTTGCTCTGCGTTAGAAGAGCATCGAGCACCAACTGTGGCCTGTAGGTACTTCTGGGATACAAATAATAAATAATAGCATGCCTGGGATTTTTTGTGCATCTGTGTTTTTCTCTGAAATTTCATGCATGCAGCTATGTGGATGGAATATAATTGGCTTTGACAAGTAGGCAAACAATATGCTTCCAGACAACTGTGTAAACATTCTGTTGGAAGCAGTGTTTCAACAGCTATGTGCACATAAAGACATTTAAATTTCATGAATTCATCCCTAAATTTATAAGGTGTAAGAGATGGGGATCTCTTTCTCCTGTAGATATTATATTGTTTTTCTGTGACTGAATATCAGTGCTCCTGAAAGTTAGAGACTAACAACACTAGTCTGAGGCAATCTCAGAGCACAAAGCCATTGGGCAGTCTTTTGCACTGTTGGTAGCACTTAGTCATAAAAACAACATTTAGCATAGCTTTTGAGGATAGATTGAAAAATCATGAATTGCAATCTCTGCTGAAGATTCTTGAGGAATTCTGTTCCTATTTGTTCTTAGTCTGTTTTCAAGCTCTAACAAATAGTTCTAGTGTTAATTACTTAATGCTCTTTAGTTATTTGCCAGTGTAACGCCCTTGGAGTTCAGGGAGCATGGTCCCTTTAAAACCTTGTTCTGAGGCAGAAGATGAGCGTGTTGTTTCAGGGGTCTGGGGAGTCGGAGAGCGACAGGGCGGGTATGTCTGTAGCTCCAGACAAGAGGGCTATACTGAGCAGACCCTCATGTAAAACAGCAGCGGAGAACTCACCCGGAGCCTGAGAGGGACAAAGCAGCTGACTAGGGCCACCCCAGGACTGGAACCAGGAAGAGCACTGTGTCAGGGAGGAATCACCCGAGAAGGACAAACCAAAATCTGACCCAGAGCTCTATGGCACTGTGAGTACTGGGACTTGTTACTGCATTGGGAATAAAGAGGGAGGCTGTAGCTAGTTAAGTGGGGAGGTTGTTGCTCTGTGTGGCTTTGTAGAGAGCAGCAGAAGAGGGTACCGGAGGGGTTTGCTGGGGAAAGTTCACTGGCACCGAAGACTCACTGCCAGATTGGAACTTTGCCCAGGACTCCTGAACCCTGAGTGTAGAGTGTATCATTCCTCAGTGTCTGCCCCTTTCAGACTGTGGAACCACTGGGGTCTTGTGTTGGATGTAACCATTTTACTGTTCCTCCTATCTTCCCCCCTTTGTTTTTCTCCATTCATCCCTCTCTGATGAAGTGTTTCCCTTTCCTATATTCCTTGTACTATTCTGGTGCATGTGTGTTTATTCCAGGGGATGTGGAATGGGTACCTCTGGGTTGGGACACATCTGTACATGCTCGTAGGCCATGCATTTTATGAGAACAGGCGTGTACCTGACATGGTTTGCCCCCGTCCCTGATAACTGCCCTTTTTGGGGTGTGAGGGAGATCTTAGTGCATCTCTATTTGGAGTGTGCCAGACTGCAGCCCCTTTTCCAGCTTCTCCAGAACCTTCTCCTAAGGTTCTGACCACACTTGTCCCTGCAACTTTTGATTTATGCACACCCAGTCCATATCCTCATGAAATCACGAGACCTCCTCGTGAACCTCCTCTTGGCGCTGGCCAAGGTGGCCATCTATAATGCCAGGAGGAGGATGCTGGATGTAGGGGTGCTCTGCTACTTCCGTTCCTCCCTCAGCTCACCTGTCCAGGAAGAGTTCCTCTGGGTGGTGTCTGCTGGCTGCTTAGATACCTTTGAGGAGCAGTATCACTATCCGAGGTTCTCTGCTCAGTGTCCCCTTCTGAAGCCCTGATTTTGCACCTATGACCCTTTCTCCTGGCCCTGTTATTCATTAGTTGTCCTCTGTAATTATTTGAAACCCAGGTCCAGTAGCTCCTCCCCTTAGGCTGAGGAAGGGATCTTTAGATGCAGGCAGGCTTGCACTGCCTGCCTCCCGGATTTCAACAGGTGTGGGCTTTCTTGGAGTCCTCATCATTGCGCCAGAGGCTGTTCCTGGCAGGAACCACCAGGATTGGAGACCTTCTGGACTAGGTGGGGTGGATGGATCCCTGGCTGCTAGGTTCATGCTTGGGGCTCTCCACTCCTCATACCCCACCCCCCCATCCATGTGTACTGCAGGAGAAGAGGGCAGCCTCACCACTCATCTCTTGAGCTTTCCCTGAATGGGTCCTTGGGAAGGGTGCTCCCTGCCCATCCCTTATCCCTGATCTTCCAGACCTTCTTACTGGGCTCCTGCCAAGCGAGCCCTCCCACCCCCAGCTGCCTCACCCCTTCAATCTGAGCCAGCTGTGTGATCTGAAGCCAGTTCATTTCTCAGCCGAGTTGAGGAAATGTCTGTACACACTCATGCTCCACACATTTCGTCTCCTCACCCTTGTGACTTGCCCCAGTACTAAGCGGCGGGCCCTTCTGCCATCTCTTGTGGGAGAGGAACCCCGTTGGGCCAGCCTGTATTTCATGTTGTTCCCATAGCCCACCAGGGATATTAGCTGGTGGGTCCTTCATGGAGCCATGAACATGTGCATGTACTCGGCATGGTTCACCCCCTTCCCTGACATCTGCCCCTTTTGTGGCATGAGGGAAACCCTGGCACACATTTATTTTGAGTGTGCCACACTGCAGCTCCTTCAGAACCTTTTCCTAATGTTCTGAAGTCATGAGATCCCTTGGTCTGCCTCCTCCTGGCATTGACCAGAGTAGCCATCTATAAAACCAGGAGGAATATACTGGACAGGGAGGTGCTCTGAGACTGTGGGACCTATTTCTTTTCCTCCCTCTGATCACAGGTTAGGGCAGCATTCTCTGGGCCACATCTGCTGGCTCCCAGACACATTCAAGGAGCAGTGGGCGTTATCTGAGGTTCTCTGCTTGGTGTCCCCCTCTGGCTCCCAGCTTATGACCCTATGATCTCACTCCTGACCCTGTTTTCTTATTAGTTGTCTCTGAAATCATTTGGGCCCCAGGTTTAGTCGCTCATCTCCGTAGGCTGGGGTCAGGGCCTTCAGATGCCAGATGCCTCCCGGAACTGATAAGGTGCAGGCCTTTGTTAGAGTCTTCTTCAGTGCGCCGGAGGTTGGTCCTGGCAGGTCTCACCAGAACTGGATATCTCCTGGACTACCACCAGAGGGACCAGGTGGATCCCCTGGCCAGCACATGGGGCTCTCTACCCCTCATGCCCTCCGGTGCGTACTCCAGAAGGTGAGGGCAGCCTTACTGCCCACCTCTCGGGTATTCTTTGAGCGGGTCTTGTGAGAGGATGCTCCCAGCCTGCCTCTCACCTCTGACCCTCTGGACCTTTTAATCGGTCCCCCGCCCCGCGAGATCTCCCAGCTCCCCTCTGCATAACCTGAGCTGACTGTGTGATTTGCAGCTGGCTCATTTTTGAACCATGCCTAAGGAACAGCCGTACATGCCTGTGTTCCTTATTTTCATTTTCTCACCCTTGTGTCCCTCCCTGATGCTAAGTGGCAGGACCTTTTATCACCAGTGAAGGGTGGGGAACCCCAGTGGGCCACCTAGTAATCGACCTTGGTCCCATGGCCCACCTGCAGTATCAGCTGGTGGCTTCTTCATGGAACTGTGAGCACAGGCATGTATTTGGCACAGTTGAACCTCCCCTCCACCACACCTGCCCCTTCTGTCATGTCAGGGAGACCCCTGGCAAGTATCTTCATCATACCATGCCTTTGGTTTAGACAGTCTTGTCTGTCTAATACTGTGTTTTTCACATCCTCCCTGACCCACAGTATGTGTTCAGATGTTGGTCTTTCTTTCCCTTTAGTGTTTTTGCCCCATGTTCCCTTCAGTAAGAGAGCCTTGGAAACTGCATAATTCATCTGGTAAGAAAAATAAAACTGTCACTACAGGGAAGACTTTCAGAAAGGATTTAATATGAGAAAGGCACAAAGTCAAGCTGAAGAAATTATAGGCATAAAAGAGAAGGAAACATCCACCCTCTCCAACACTGGAAAATTATACAAAGAAAGCTTATGAACCTATTGCCGCTCTCTCTTGTATTTCTAGGAACTTCACATAAATCCTATTAAAACATCTGCTTTGTCTATCAACTAGGCAGGGACTTTCTCTGGGCTATCATCTCTGAGAGAAAGACGCGAAGCGTTTACATCATCACAGGGTTATTTTGTCCAACGAAATTGTTACGACATTGAATCCCCAGAATCACCATGTCCCACGTGATCATAATCTGCATCTCCAGAAAGCGGAAACGGAGTTTCTCTGTCCATCCCCGAGACAACTTCACTCCTTAGCGAGTGCAGACGCCCACCTGAAAATACCAAGGGAGATACAGTCAGTGGATCCATTCTAAGGTGATGTGCAGCTGCAGAGCGAGGTGGAGTGCACTTTACTGCAGTGGTTTTCAAACTTATTTGATTGTGGACCCTTTCTTTGTATCCATAATTGACACCTCCCCTCCCCCCCACAAGTACATTTACCAAATTTTAAAACATCAACATGCAACTTTCACTAAATATGAAAAGCTGTAGGGCATTGAGTCAAAAGGAGGCATTTAAGTATATAGCTCTCCAGCCGCCCAGCTCAAAGGCAGCACTACAGCCAGCAGCAGCGGAGAAGTAAGAGTGGCAACACCAGACCATGACATCTGTACTGCCACAGTGGCCGTGCTGCTTTCAAAGGTGGGTGCCCGGAAAGGAGCTGCCGCTCTCTGCTCGGGCTTCTCATGCTGCCCCAGAATATATTTCATGTGCCACAGCTGAGAAGTTCTGCTCTACAGTAATGGTTAGGAATTGACTTTAATTTTAAAATATCTTTTCAATGTGTTCTCCTGATAATGTTTACCCCATGAACTGCCATCAGCCTCCAACGTACTGACACCACTGGGAGCTGAGCCAGCTAATAAGTGTGGGACATGGGCCCTAGGGTGTAAAATCTCTGTTTTCCCCCTCCGCCCGTCCCCATCACAGAATGTCTGACACGTATGTATATAAGCTGCCATAGCTGCATGTCAGGAAAGGCTGGCAGAGAACATTCCTGCTATGTAAAGGTCTCTGCTTCAGTGTGTTATAAGGAAAAGTTATTTATTTGTTCCCAAAATAGAAGGACTAGGGGCCACCCAATGAAATTAGTGGGCAGCAGGTTTAAAACAAATAAAAGGAAGTTCTTTTTCACACAGTGCACCGTCAACCTGTGGAACTCCTTGCCTGAGGAGGTTGTGAAGGCTAGGAATATAACAGGGTTTAAAAGAGAACTGGATAAATTCATGGAGGTTAAGTCCATAAATGGCTATTAGCCAGGCTGGGTAAGGAATGGTGTCCCTAGCCTCTGTTTGTCAGAGTGTGGGGGGGTGATGGATGGCAGGAGAGAGATCACTTGATCTTTACCTGTTAGGTTCACTCACTCCGGGGCACCTGGAATTGGCCACTGTCGGTAGACAGGATACTGGGCTAGATGGACCTTTGGTCTGACTCAGTACAGCCTTTCTTATGTTCTTATGTGTTGTCTTTACAAATGGTGAGTATCCTTAGTGCTCACGGCAGTGAGGGTCACAGGTCAGTGACATGAGCCAAATACAGTGGGAGCAGCTCCTGAGCGAACTGCTGCTTCCATCCCTGCAATGGGTCTCTCTTATGACCTAGGACATCACATGCTTCCCTACCCTGGGCCTCCACAGAGCTCCTGAAGTGCACCTGTTCAGCATTTCCAGTGTTACGCCAATAGACAATACTGGTGGGGAACTTTGTGATTTTCTTAACACTGTGGTCCCTACTGGGAAACACAGTTAGTTTTTGGTCAGGGTGACGTTGCTTCCAAGAGGTGGATTCACTGCTCACCTCGGCCATCTGGAGTCTGGGGGACGTTGTTCAAGGCCGGCTCCTCCACGTTATCATAATCCAGCTGAGACCCCTCCAGGGAAGCTCCCTCTGGAACAGCAAACACCACACTCAGCCCCTGGCACCAGCAGCGTCTCTTCAGCGCAGGTGACCGTTATAACGAGAGCTGTGTATCATGGCACGGGAGAGGGGAAGTCGCATAGGCCCGTGGTGAGAAGGGCACAAGACAGAGAACTACAGTGAAACAGGTGTCCCAGAAATAACTCGGGGCCGATCCTGTCCCTGAAGAATACAACAGCAGCTCTTTGACGTGTTTTATTGGGAGCAGAATCTGGGCTTGGGCTGAGATAACAGGTTGGGACATGGGCGCTGCCAGACCAGAGCCGGCCAGTGTGAATCCAGCTGATCTCGGCATACGGGTTTCAATTTTCCTGTTACACTGGGAAGGGGGAACCTCCCCTCTGCAGGAATTAAAGCTCCCGCTGGGAGGTGACTGGCCTGATCCTTTGTGAGCTCCTGCTCTCCAGGAGCCTCTCAGGCAGCCCAAGAGAAATCTCTATGTTACTGGGGTAAATGTGACTGAGGGGATGATACAATCTGACCAGAAATATACTGGGGTGAGTGAAGGACACTAGCTGCTGGTCCATGGAAGTTCCACAATGGTCCTGGCACCCACAGGAGGGGACTCCTCCTTCTTAAGGGTAAATACCCGCCTCCCCTGTGAACGTTTCCAGCTCTCTGTGGCGTTTCCGGATTAGGCCAAGACAGGCCCAGAGCAGAGTCTGTGATTCACTGTAACCATCTTGGCAGTGGTGCTGGGAGATGCCCTGGGCATGTTCCCAGAGCCCCACCACAGCACAGCCCTGGGGCAGGATGTTCCCATCTGACATTGAGACAAAATGGCTCAAAGGATAAAAGGGCCAGGATTCAAAGTCATGAGGCTCTCCTGGGATGATCTCTCTGCTCTGGGGCAGGAGGGAACCGACCCAGCAGACCAGTGTCTGCACTGGGAGGGAGGCCACAGAACACCCTCTGCTCCAATGCTCCAGAGCAGTTTTCAAATGATAGTTTAATCTGGCCTCAGACAGTCACTTTCCTGGTCACTGGTTACACTCCAAGCCTGCAAGAAGAGCAGAGTGACATTAACTGTCCTTAGAAATGGGACAATCAGTGTGCGGGGGGAAGAAAACTCATCTCCCTCAGTCTACCTGAGTAACTGCTGGTCTCACTACAGACCCAGCTCCCACAGCTAGAACTGGGGAGAAAAAAAAAAGATGTTTTGGATCTCTGACCATTGGGGGAAAAGGCAAAAAAACCTCAACATAGTTTTGAGTTGAGCTAAAAATGACTTTTTTTTTTGCAATTTTTGGCAAGCGCAAAAGTAAAAAAAAAATGTGTAATGTTGACTGAAACCAGTTTCGTGTTCTTTTGGACATTAGTTAATTTTTGTTTATTTGTTAGTTTTTATAATTAAAATTAAAGGAAATTTCTAATGGAAAAGTAATATCAAATTGAAAAACCAAAATGTGTTCTTTAGAAAGTGTTGAAATGAAATGAATTGTTCGGTGTGTACTTGGAATAATTGAGTGAAATTGGCAGGAATTTTTGAAATGTTTCAGTGTCTCTGAATCTGCATTTTTCACCAAAACCTTCTGGGGCAGAAATTTGTCAGGGACAGTGCGATTGGTCCTGCTTCGAGCAGGGGGTTGGACTAGATGATCTCCTGAGATCCCTTCCAACCTTGATATTCTATGATTCTGTTGTAATGAAGACTTGTGCCCAGCTCCAATGACAAGCTCACAGGGCTGAAGCTGCAGTGATTTAACTCTGGGTCAGGGCCTCAGAAGGCCAGGACATTAGATAGCTGCACCCTGTTAAGAGTGAGACACACAGACCTGAGCGACTGAACATCTCCCACTTCTCTCTCATCAGGTTAGGGTCAATCTCCTCATACATGGCCTCAGAGAAGAGATCCAGGGGTCTTCTAGAGGCTGAAAACAAAGGGCAGGGGTTGCACAGAGTTAATGAAACCAGAGATGGGAAACTGTGGGATCATCCAGCCCCTCCCCCGGGCCCAGTGAGAGCCTGAACCCTACAGCACATTCCCACTGCTGGGATTTAAATGAGCCGGGTGACAGGGTTTCTTCCCACAGCAGCCCTTTGATGATGGTTCCCAGGGCTAGTTCGCTGTCAGGAAGCTTCCTCACATTCCTTTTAAATGTTCCCTTTTTTAATCTCATCTCATTATTCTGGACTTTTCCCCTTTGGAGCATCTTAAATAATTAAATGGTGTTTCTCTGCAAAGTGATGATTACACCTTCCCCCCCGCCCGCCCCATAGAGTTTAAGGCCAGAAGGGACCATTAGAACATCTAGTCTGACCTCCTGTATAACACAAACCACTACATTTTACCCAGATACCCCTAGGTTTGAGTCCAAAGACGCACTTAGACTAAAGCATTTCAGCCCTCAGGAGAATAAACTATTGTGTGCCACAGGCAGAAAGCAGGAGCAACTAAGGTACCACCAATGCCCAAGGCCCCTGCAATGGCAGGGAACTGTCTAGGTGAGAGATGCTTAGATAATCCTAGCTGGCGATCCATGCTCCATGGGTCAAAGGAAGAGGAAAATCCCCCAAAGTCCCTTTTTGCCAATCTGGCCTCGGGGAAAATTCCTTCCTGACCCCAGATCCGACAATCAGTTTGACCCTGAGCATGTGGAAAAGACACACCCGCCAGATATCTTAGAAAGAGGTTTCTCTGTACCACCTCAGAGGACTGGTCCAGCCCATCCAGTATCACGTAGCCCTCTGTAACTAAAGTCTGATGTGTCAGAAGAGGGCAAGAAACAAAACAAGGCAAAACAAAATACAAATATGGGAGCTTCCCAGAATTCTTTCCTGACCCCTGCAGGCGACTGGCTGAAGCTCTGTACCATGAGGTCTGATTATAGTCATTGTCTTACTGCAAAGCTGTGAATGTTACGTGTATGTTGATGGCAATCTCGTTCTCTATCTTCTTTCCAATGAGCTGGTAGCTAATGTTTGTACAATGTTTTATAGAAGTAAAATCCCCTACAAGTGCCAGCTTTCAATACAATACAGTTTAATGCTCCTTTCCTGCACTTCTCCTTCCTAAGTTTGTCTTTTCTACTGGATCATTCTCTTCACAACTATTTACTACAGCTCTGTTTTGATACACATTTTTCCTGACAATATTTCCAGTTTCTTTAGGTCCCATTGGTCAACCTGTGGAACTCCTTGCCTAGGGAGGTTGTGAAGGGTAGGAATATAATAGGGTTTAAAAGAGAACTGGATAAATTCATGGAGATAAAGTCCATTAATGTCTATTAGCCAGGATGGATAAGAAGTGGTGTACCTAGCCTCTGTTTGTCAAAGGGGGGAGATGGGTGGCGGGAGAGAGATCACTTGATCACTAGCTGTTAGGTTCACTCACTCCAGGGTACCTGGCATTGACCACTGTTGGTAGACAGGATACTGGGCTGGATGGACCTTTGGTCTGACACAGTACAGCCATTCTTATGTTCCATGTTGTCGCTCTTCATGATATTCAGAACCCCTCCCTGTGACAGATACTGCAATCCCAGGCAGTATCCTTGGGAACCACAGTATTCAGTCTATGAATGGTTTATGTTCTACTATATGTGGAAAGGAGTCCTTCCCTCAGGCTGTGTGTGTGTGAACAACTCCAGAAAGGTAACAGCCTTCACGGTGGTTTACACAGACTGGTTTAAACTGGGTTACCAGAGACCAAGAGACAAAGAAAGACTTCTGGTATGAAAGGCTGAGTTCAAACAGACTCAGGGCCTTCATTTTGATTCAGCAAATGGGCAGGACCTTCGGTCCAAGGGATCCTAACACTGAATAGTTGGAGAGATGTAGGTCTACCAGGCTGCCCATAAGGAAGGTGGGTGAATTCTGATATGTTCAGCAAGTGTGGAGGAATTTGTGTGGTTTTAATGTTTCCTCTGTCATACTTTTATCCTACTAATAAGATGCAGTCTGCTGAGAGAGAGCTGGGTGGTGACTTGTAACTGCTGGCAATGCTCTGCTCATAGCCCTAGGGAGAAAGCACAGCACGGGGGCTGGGCTGTAGGCAGACTGGTTTGCAGGGGGTATCACAGTGGAAGCATTAAAAACCCCTGGCCACAAGGAGGTGGGATGGGGGTTCTGACCCAGAGACAGTTGACGGCTGGAGGCCTGAGGAGGAACTCCTGGAGTGGATCACCGGAGGGTGGCGGGGATACAGATGCAGCTTCTCTGAAACTGTAAAGGTCCCTGGCTAGTATCATCTCCAGATTTGATGACTGGGCTGTTCCACTGCCAGACAGTTCATGAAATATTAAATGAGAGAGGAGTTAACAGGCACCCTCGGCCACCCCACCCAAGCCCGGTATTGCCCCTCACCTGACACCCTGCAGCCCTCCTGCTATTGCAGAGGCATTTCACACAGTGACACCAATCAACACCCACCTCTGCGCTGTGCCCTGGCACTTTGCACCTGCACCCCCAGGATGATTAAGACCAGGCAGAGCAGCGCCCCCAGGATAATGCAGATGACCATGGGCACTGTGACTCTCCCACTGTCGGTCTGAGGGCGGCACAAGGGAGCTGGATGGAAATAAACATGAAACAGAGAGAGATTATCCTGTGAGAGTCATGGGGAGAGGGGCTGAGGAGCTTCTCAATCACTCACTGCACAGCTCAGTACAGCAGGGTAACAGTCTATGCACCATGGGGGCAGCTCAAAGGCTGCTGTTTAAATCACGGGCCCTGCCCTGTTAACTGAAGCCAGCAGACAGGAACTGTACTGCTCAGCAGGGCCTGCAGCTCCCACCCAGGTATCATTGGTCCTCATATTTCACAGGCCATGGGAAGGAGTCCTTCCCTCAGGCTGCAGCTCTCAGCTCATCCCCTGTGACCCAGCCCCAGGGAAATTTAACCCTTGATGGGAGGAGGGGGATGGTTTACCTGGGGTGTTCCGAGAAACTGTCCTCTCTGTCACACCTGCAAATGGAAAAGGAGGAGAGTTGGAGTACGGAGCAAGGGGGAGGTGACATGTTTGTTCCCAGGGGGAATCTCACCACTGACAGTACCTGGTTGTCTCTAGCTGACATCTCCACAAACTCCCTCACAGCGGTCTGTATGTTAGTGATTTAGGGCCCAAGTCCTTTGTGCTCTGTGCAGCAATGAGGACTCTAGTCACAAAGCAGCACACTGGGGCCTGTTATGGATGCAGGGGTCATGTGCAACCGAATTACACTAGCCAATACCCCCGGTTCCAGACACAACTCTAGGAACCTCCGCCATGCAGTGTCCACTAATGCCCCTTGGATGCTACAAGTTTATATGAGTTCATCAGTTTCACAAAGAAACTGATATGCGCCAGGCTTGTTATCCCAAGGGGAGTCTCTGACATGCTCCAAACCAAAGGCACTGTTTCAGGTAGAATAAACAAACAGATTTATTAACTATAAAGTTAGATTTTAAGTGATTATAAGTCCAGACATAACAAGTCAGATTTGGTCAAAGGAAATAAAAGCAAAACACATTCTAAGCTGCTCTTAACACTTTCAGTGCTGTTACGAACTTAGATGCATCTCACCACAGGCTGGCTGGTTACTTTTCAGTCAGGCTGTCTCCTTTGATCAGCCCTTCAGTAGCTTGGTTTAGTATCTGTTGATCTAGATGGATTAAAGAGGAAGAGCATGACAAATGTCTCTTCCTTTTATCATGTCCTTTCCTCCCTCTTGACTTTGCACCTTCCTTCAGAGTCAGGTGAGCATTACTGAGGCTTTGTCTACACTGCCAATTGAACAACAAAACTTCTGTTGTTCACAGGTGCTTAAGGAAGCCACACCCCTGACAGACAAAAGATTTTCCCTGGGCAAGTGGCAGTGTAAATGGCTCGTTGTCAGCAGGAGCGCTTTCCTGTTGACAACACAAACCCCAGTCACAGGAGGTGGAAGCATTTTGTCAGCAAAAGTGCTGACAAGCAGCGTTTGCATTGCCCGACTTTTAGCGACACAGCTGTGTAGTTAGAAAAAGGCTGAGTCTCTCCAAGCAAGGGTGAACAATTCCCCTGGTGTGGCCTCCTACTGGTGAGCCACTGCATTATAGCTCCCTTGCTGGACAATGGCTGTTGTTTGACATCCTGCTGGGTGTTGGTTACTTTCCTTACCGTTGCCTCTGGACGCTAACATGTGGCTGATTCCCCCAATTTACAGGATGTTGTAGTGATAACCATACTACACAATTATCATAACTTCATATGCATTAATTATATACATATATGGATAGAGAAATAACTTTCAGCAGATCATAACCTTTCCCCTGATACCTTACAAGGCATGCTTTATACGTAAGATCATGATCACATGAAAATGAGGAATATGGGGGTTACAGCACGCTCCCCCAAGGTATAGAATGCCACACTCTCTTTTCAGCTTCAAGGGCAAGGCACTTCTCCTCAAAGCAGGCCACTGCCTGATAGAAGATGTGACGCCATTGGGGTCAGTTGGTGTCTTGCTCTTCCCAGCTTGTGATGTCCACATGAGTTTTATTGAGATATGCTGTCAGTGGGTCTATGAGCATTTCCTCCACCCACCACAGGATCTCTGACCATGGGTGAGCTGAAAGTAAAGAGCTTGTTTTTGGAGGCAAGTGTCTGACATCCACACACAATGTCCAGCCCAGTGGATTTGGTGAGTGAGGATCATTGCTTCAATGTTGGTGACATGAGCTTCAATGAGGATACTGGTGTTAGTGCAGTGATCTTCCCTCTTGATGGAAAGGATCTTCTGGAGGCATCTTTGGTAGTACCTCACCAGAGTCTTGAGGTGCTGACGATAGGTCACCCAGGTTTTGCATCCATAAAGGAGTGTAGGATTAATAATTGTCTTATAGACCTGGATCTTGGTGTCCTGCCATAGGTGACTGTCTGTGAAAATTCATCAGAGCAGTTTCCCAAAGGAATCTGTTGAACACTGGACCTTGTGCTGAATCTCACTGTTGAGTTTTACATTTTGAGAAAGTTGGCTGCTGAGGTAGCAGAAGTGTTTGACTGTCTCCAAAGTCTGTCCCTCCATGGTGATGTGTGGTGGGTCTTGTGCAGGGCCTGAAGCAGGCTGATGGAGCACTTTAGTCTTCTTGATATTGAGTGAGAGTCATAGGCTTCAGTGAGCTTGTGCAAAAAAATTCAGTGAGGACTGAATGTCATTCTCAGGCCTGACCTGTGGTGCGGAGGTGTGGGGGAGATTGATCCAAGTTATGCAACTTCAGTTACATGAATAACGTAGCTAAAGTCGATGTACTTAGACATACTCACTGTGGTGAATCGACTATGCCTCTCACGGCAGTGGAGTACAGGAGTCGATGAAAGAGCGCTTGGGAATCATTTATCGTATCTAGACTAGACGCGATAAATCGACCCCTGCTCGATCGATTGCTGCCTGCTGATCTGGCGGGTAGTATAGAGATTCCCTTGTGTAATGATGACACAGTTATCAGCGTACTCTCACTGTCCCCATCCTCTTTCTGTGTCGTATTGTTGAAAAGGAGCCCCTAGGAATTGAATCTGGCCCTGGTTGCTGCCAGCTCCATCGGGCAGAAGGGTTACATATACAGCCCTTCCCCCTCCCCCCAGCTACCCATGTGAAGAGATGTTTAGGTTTATCCCTTAAACACTCAAAATCCAGAAAAGGGCTCAGATGAAACACTGCCCTGAGCTCCCATAGCCAGGGGCAGCTGCTAAAACTTTTGGAACTATAGGGAACTATTCTCTCTTCTTTGTGCTATGTCACAGGAAGGTATTATTCCTACTAAATGTTAAGAAGAGAGAGGTTAAAAATAAAACATATAATGTGTTGGTAGCTGTAATGTTAACTACAGAGTCACAATAAATGCCTCCATAATATGATATTCCTGTGTGTGTAGGGTTGAGGTATGTTTGGATGAGCTCTCTATGCTACGCTAGAGCTACAGGGTATCAGAGATTTTGAAACGTTCTATTACTGGTTGGTCCAAAATGTGAGACTTAACAGAGCACATGGAGAAGTGCTCTTGGCTAAATCTACTTCTGGGAGAATCAAGCTGGGAGAATCCGCACACTCCTTGGTCACCTTATGAGGGTTGCAAAAGGGCTACATAAATGCCCCACCCACTGTACGTCTGCGGTTGGGTGTCAGGGTCTACATTTTATCATGAATGTAACATTTTCAAAAGTGCCTCTGTGACTTAGAAGCCAACCTGACATTTTCCTTTTCCATTTTCTCTTATATCTTCATTTTTAGAGTTAAAGAAAAGATGTGGCATTGTAACAACTGGAAATGACATAATGAAAATACTTCACAATCACACAGGGGGCTCCACAGTGGCCAGTGACATGATTAGTAATAATTACAGCTCAGTAATAACAATCATTACAGGAGTAGTTCTGTTTTTGTTCATTTCTTGTTACGGTGACAGACACACAATGCCCTCTGGGTTCAAGACTTTTTGTCTCAGGGGATTTGCCTTTCAGGACAGAGGTGGCTGATTCTTACCTGAACAGGTCACTCCCGCATCCTCTCCATGACCGCACTCACTCTCACCCCATCCCTCGTTCGCACAGCGCCAGAGAGCAGACTCGGTACCATCACAGGCAACGTTATTCAGCCAGATTCGTCCAGATCCTCGTCCAAAATGTGCCTTTCCAGGGGCACTGACAGCATCTCCACATCCCAACTGCTTACAGACAATCCTAGCATCTGCCATGTCCCAGTCATCATCACACACTGTCCCCCACTGAGCCTGGTGTTTAACCTCCACTCTCCCGGCACAGGGGCTGCCTCCATTCACCAGCCTCAGCTCATCGACACCTTCAAAGAGAGACACAGTGCAGGGTAAGAGCAGCAGGGAGCCCCCTCCCCAGCGTTATCACAGCAGATTTGGTGCCCGGCAGCAGTGGATCTGAACCCTGAGCCAGGAGAATGGAACATGCCCAGAGATGCCTCATAGTGCCACTTGATCCTGTCTCAGGGCCTCATGCTTGGGACTGAAAGGGGACTTTTCAGCCTGCGATTCTCACCACCACTCTGGCAGAGGAGTAGAGGGGGGTTCTACAGTCCAAAGACGGATGGAAAAGTGAGATTGGATGGGTTTTTTTAACCTCGCAATTTTTGTTCTGTGGCACTTGGCATTACAGCCTTGTGCTCCCCATCGGAGCTTCCTCTCCACACCTGCCCCACACATTTCCCACTTCCACTGGTCTCTTTCCCTTCCTCTTCTCCCCTTTTTACCTGGCCTCTCTGCCCTGCATGTACAGGCTGCTCCTTCCCCAGATGAGGAGCAGACTCTGCCCCCACTCCTTGCCAGGGGCTTTTCCCCCCAGTAGCTCTGAGTTCAGTCCCCAGTTGTTTGTAAAGCTGTTTGTGTTTCTGAGGGTTGTGGAGAGTCAAAGCTGGGTACTGGGAGAGAGTCAATTCACAGGAATTGTGAGGATGGGCCACTGCTTGCCACAGAGTCCTGGGATATTGCCTGGGAGAACTGGCCCCCAGGACAGGGTTTGAAGACCCAGGACTGTCCCTGTGACTGGGAGCAAGTACGGGCATCATTACCACACTTAGGAGCTGCGACTACATGCAGAGTTCTACTGTGACCCCTGGAACAGGCTGGCTGCAGCAGTGGATAGCTGAACCGGGGACACCATGTTTAAGGAGCCTCCACTGAGGTCAGAGAACAGGGCAGTTCACACCAGTACGTGACCAGATCATCCTGCTCCTTTAATGCCAAGTAAATACAAAATGGTCACCTTGCTGCAGTCCACAAAAACAGTTATTAGGTGCTGCTCTATTCAGTCCAGTCCAAAAGGTTAACTCAGTGACATGCACTCGGGGTAGGACCCAAGGCTAAGTGCACGCACAGTTCTGTTTCCCTGAATACAGTTGATCCTAACAACAGCCAGAAGTATCAGTGCACAGCAATCCCCAGCCTGCCCCTCCCACGAGCTCCAACAGGCTTTGGTTCTTTGCTCCCTTCTAGGATCCAGTCACAACTCCTTCTCCTGGCTTCTCCCTCTAGCAGACAGAGTCCAACACCAATCTCCTGGTCCCTGCAATGGCAACAAGGGAAACCCCTGGCTAGCTCTGCCCTGACCATTTGGCCAGTGCCTTGGGCAATAGCCCCCACTGTCTGCAGATGTTTTTACTACATAAAGGATTTTGATTGTTCTGTATGCTGAGCCTAATAGAGTGACGTTGGCCCAGCCTTTGGATTTCATGAGGTCTGTGATTCGCTTTCCATCCAAGACCCCGTGGTGGCCGCCATTAGCACCTTTCATGATAACAATCACATTTACATATTGCACTTGTCGTATGCTTGCACCACTTCTGTGGCCCTGTGGCAGGGCAAGGGTAAAAACCCCTGTGAATGCCCTGCCCCTGCAGGCTAAACCCTGCTTGTTGACTGCAGAGCCAGGGGCAGAGGCTGGGAGCAGCCTGCAAGGGGCCCAGCTGGGAGCCCTAATGAGGGCTAGCCCAGAGCACTGAGGTGGGCTAAATTGGGACAGCTGAGGCTGGGAGCTGGAAGGGCTAGAAAAGCACTGGGCCCTACTCTGTGGGGAGGCAAGCCAGCAGGGAGATGGAAAACTGATGCTCTGTCTCCTCACAGTAGACAGGGTGTCTCAGGGGCCTGGAGACCCTGGAATCAGACAGAGAGGGTAACTGCTGGGGACGTGGGGAGCACTTTGCTTGCACCAAAATCACTGGCCCTGCACTGTAAATAAAGGACACTTGGAGAACACCAGAAAAGGGTGTGGAGACCTTCATTCTGAGAAACCAGAACTCAGGGCCCACAGAGAAGACAGGGAACCCTGTGTGGACCCTGTGACAGGTCCAACTTGGAATAATGACCCCACCCAGCACTCTGAACATTGACAAATTCAGATGCGGGTGTGGGAGTGAAAAAACCCACAGCTTTGGCCCACCCCTGGTATTTTCTCATTTGTTTGCCTGGAGCCCACATAATTACATTATATTTGCCTGGAGCCGACAAATTTGTTGTTCCAACAATTTAAAGAGCTCAATAATTGTGAAACACTATTGTGAAGGGTTCCCCTTGGGGTACCACCTGGAACTAGGGTACCACCTAACCCCCGACTCAGTGTGGCACCCTCTCACACTGTATGTCTGTGACAAACTGCAAAAG
The DNA here is from genome assembly GCA_007922305.1 of Dermatemys mawii. Classification (NCBI taxonomy): domain Eukaryota; kingdom Metazoa; phylum Chordata; order Testudines; family Dermatemydidae; genus Dermatemys; species Dermatemys mawii. The sequence continues at coordinate 40,110,501 of ML677350.1, forward strand.
CCCTTCAGCCTACATTTTCACCAGCTTTCATACAGGTAGCGACACACCCGGCTGCAGTTACACACAGGTTCTCAGGGTCTGTAACTGTAATGCTAACTACTGCGTCACAACAAATGCCTCCAAAATATGATATTCCTGTGCTGTGTAGGGTTGAGGTACATGTTTGGCTGAGTTCTTTATGCTATGCTAGATCTACAGGGAATCAGAAATTGTGAAATGTTCTATTATTGGTTGGTCCAAAATGTGACAAGTAACAGAGCAGACGGGGAGTGATCTTGGCTAAATCTAAGCTTGGCCAAGCTGGGAGAATCTGTCCATTCCTCGGTCACCCAATGAGGGCTGTAAAGGGGCTACATAAGTACCCCAGCTACTGTACCTCTGCAGTTGGGTTTCTGGGTCTGGGTTTTAGCATGAGTATAACATTTTCAAAAGTGCCTCAGTGACTTCAGAGCCAACCTGACATTTTCCTTTTCCATTTTCTCTCGTATCTCCATTTTTGGAGGTAAAGGAAAGATGTGGCATTGAAACAATTGGAAATTAAATAAAGAAAAGGCTTCACAGTCACATATGGGGCTCCTCAATAGCCAGTTACTTGATTGGTTATAATTACAGTTTAGTAATAACAATAAGATGGGAGAGGAATACCTCAGTGGTTTTAGCAATGCGTACAAAACTCAGGCTTGTGAGTTCAATGCTTAAGGGGGCCATTTAGGGATACGGGGTAAAAAAGCTGTTGGGTGATTTAATTGGGGATTGGTCCTGTTTTAAGCAGGTGTTTAGAGTAGATGGTTTCCTGAGGTCCCTTCCAACCCTGCTATTCTATCCTCATTAGAGGAAGAGTTCTGTTTTCTGTTCATTTCTCATTAGGGTTCCAGGCACATGATACGCTCTGGGTTCAAGCCCTTTTGTCTCAGGGGATTTGCTTTTCAGGACAGAGGTGGCTGATTCTTACCTGTACAGGTCACTCCAGCATCCTGTCCATGACCACAGACATTGTTGCCCCATCCCTTGTTCCCACAGCGCCAGAGAGCAGACTCGGTACCATGACAGGCAATGTTATTTAGCCAAACTGGTCCAGATCCTCGTCCAAAATATGCTTTTCCAGGGGCACTGACAGCATCTCCACATCCCAACTGCTTACAGACAATCCTAGCATCTGCCATGTCCCAGTCATCATCACACACCGTCCCCCACTGATCCTCGTGTTTAATCTCCACTCTCCCGGCACAGAGGCTGCCTCCATCCGCCAGCCTCACCTCGTCGACACCTTCAAAGACAGACAAAGAGCAGCGTCAGAGCAAGCAGGGAGACCCCTCCCCAGCATTATCCCAGCAGAGTCAGCACCCGGCAGCAGAGGATCCGCACCCAGAGCCAGGTGAATGGGACATGCCCAGAGCTGCCTCGTGGTGCCATCTTCTCACGTCTCAGGGCCTCACGCTCGGGGCTGTCAGTGCTGCAGCTCTCGCCATTTTATCCCCACTCTGGTGATTTGGGGTGTTTTTACCTGTCTCGTGAAAACACGATGAAAGGCCCAAGCTCACGGAGTTTCCCTTATTCCAAATGGTTCCATCTCCTGTCATTGTCACTGGGGCCAAAGCCAACGAGATGGCCGGGAGAGGGTCTGTAGTGAGGTAACAGGGAGCCAGGAGACAGAGTCAGAAGGGAGAGCAGGGGAGGGGACAGGAATCTGAAATTGGGGCTGGCAGGATGGAGGAGGGGAAATGGTGCACAGGGTGGTCTGGAAGGAGAGCCGGGAACATGGAGCTGGAAGGAGTTATTGAGCAGGGGAAAGGAGGGAGGATAGGAGAAGGGAGTTTAGAGAAGGAGGTCTGCATGGAGATGTGGAGAGAGGAGGGGCTCTGGAGTGGGGGCAGGAGTGAGAAGTGATGAGGGGTGAGGAATCTGGCAGGAGGGAGAGATGGGAAGGGAGAGAGAACAGAGAGGGGGCAGAAGGAGGCAGGGGGAGAAGAGAGGTTCCAAAAAGCGGGGTAGGAGTAGGGAAGGGTGATCCTGTGCAGGGGGGGAGTGAGGGGCCCTGAAGCAGGGCAGCAAAAGGGTGAGGAGGGGAGGGTGTGTGAAGCAGAGTAGGGGAGGGAAGGGAGGTATCCTGGAGCAGGAGGAGATGAGTGAGGATTGGGGAGGATGGAGGAATCGGGATGTTGAGGGGGTCTGCTGCCAGTGGACAGGAGGTAGAGGCAGAGGGTTCAGAGTAGGGGGACATGAGAAAGTATTGGGGAGGGGGTCAGGATTGGAGAGGCAGGAGTGAAGAACAAATGGGGAAGAAGACGAAGGGGATTCTAGAAGGGGGGCAGTGCTTCCCAGCCTCAGGCAGAGAAGTTGCAGGGTGGGGTGGGGTGGAGGAAGTCAGGGAAGTGTTGCTGTTTGCAAAAGGCTAAACCAAACCCGTCGTGTTACGGTGACATAATTTCTGTGAATAGTTAATGTCAGATCAGAATGAAGGTCTCTAATATCTCTGTCTGTAACTCACCCCTGAACAGTAACAGAAGTTCTGTGTGCGAGTGTGAACCATGCTGCATGAATGAGCTCGGTCACCCTATGAGGGTGGCAAAGGGGCTACATAAATGTCCCACACTCTGTACCTCTGCGGTTCAGTGTCTGGGTCTGGATTTTAGCATGAGTGTAACATTTTCAAAAGTGCCTCAGTGACTTAAGAGCCAACTTGACATTTTCCTTTTCCATTTTCACTCCTATCTGCATTTTTAGACCCATTCAGAGGGAAAGATGTAGAATTGAAACAACTGGAAATAAGATACTGAAAATGCTTCACCGTCACACCAGGGTCTCCTCAGTGGCCAGTGTCATGAACAGTAATAATTACAACTCAGTAATAACAATAATGACAGGACTTGTCTGGTTATTGTTAATTTCTCATTAGGATGACAGGCACAGGATGCTCTCTGGGTTCAAGCCCTTTTGTCTCAGGGGATTTGCCTTTCAGGACTGAGCTGGCAGATTCTTACCAGAACAGGTCACTCCAGCATCCTCTCCATGACTGCAGGAATGCACTTCCCATCCTCTGTGTAGACACTGCCAGAGAGCAGACTCGGTACCACGACAGACAATGTTATCCAGCCAAATTGGTCCAGATCCTGCTCCAAAATGTGCATGTTGATGGACACTGAGAGCAGCTCCACAACCCAACTGCTTACAAACAACCCCAGCATCTGTCATGTCCCAGAGATAATCACACACTGTCCCCCATCGATCCTGGTGTTTCACCTCCACTCTCCCGGCACAGGCTCTACTTCCATTCACCAGCCTCAGCTCATCAGCACCTTCAAAGAGAGACACAGAGCAGGGTCAGAGCGAGCAGGGAGCCTCAGTGATATCATAACAAAGTCTGTGCTCAGAAACCGCAAAGTTTGTGCTCTGGGAGCCGCACCCAGAGCCAGGAAAATAGGACATGCCCAGAGCTGCCTCATGGCGCCATCTTCTTACATCTCAGGGCCTCACGCTTGGGACCAAAATGTGAGAAGTAACAGAGCAGAGGGGGGAGTGCTCTTGGCTAAATATAATTCTGGCCAATCTGGGAGAATCCGACCATTCAGTGCTGCTGCTCTCACCATTTTATTTCCACTCTGGTGATTTGGGGTGTTTTTACCTGTCTCGTGAGAACACGATGAAGGGCCCCAACTCACAGAGTTTCCCTTACTTGAAATGGCACCATCTCCTGTCACTGTCACTGGGGCTGAAGCCAGCAAGATGTCGCCATCTCCCTACAGTCTGTCGGACTGTGGGAGTGAGGCCACCCTGTGTAAAGCTGGCTGCAACGTCCCACTAAATCCCAGGGGGAACAGGCTGTCTCTGTGTGGCTGAGGGGCTGGAGAGGGCCCAGGGACTGTGATGGGCAGCAGAGACCCAGTGAAAGAAGGATGGGGAGTGAGGGGAGCAGGGCACTGGAGGGACAAGAGGCAGATTCAAGGGTTGTGTCACAGGGTCCGGGCCGCCCTGTGTTCTCTCTGTTTCAAATAAAGGTCTTGACACCCTGTCTTGGTGCTTCAGTCAAGTGTCCTTTATTTACAGTGTTTATATTTGTGGCATAAGTGAAACAAACAGTGCTCTCCCCAATCCCCTGACAGTTACCCCACTGTCTTGGGTGCTAGATCTCCAGGCCCCTGAGGCCCCTCTCTAGCAGTGAGGAGACAATATCCCTGCCTCATCTCCCCCTCTGAGCACGAGTCAGAGGGTTTTGAAGCCCTCCCCACTTCCAGCCACAGCTGTAGCCCTTTAGCTCAGCCTAAGCTCTGCGAGCTAGCACTAATTAGGGCTTCCAGCTGGGCCTTCTTGCTGGCTATGGCCAGTCCCTGCCACTGGACCTCCTGCCAGCAGACAGGGTTCAACTTGCAGAGGCAGGGCATTCTAGGGGTTTTTACCCCTGCCCTGCCACAGGTTGCAAGGGAATGGGGTAAAGAGGATGATTCAGCCGGAGGAAGGTGTGGGGAGCGGGTTCTGGAGCAAGGAGAGGAAAAAGGGTGGGGAAGGGAGAGAGTGTGTAACAGGGGGCAGGAGGGACAGAGGGGAGGAGGGTCTGGAAATGGCTATAGGAAGGGGCAGGAGTGAGGAGGTGGGCCTGGAGTTAGGGGCAGGAAGGAGGTTGAAAAGTGGGGGTAGGAGGGAGAAGTGGGGGAGGAGAGGGGTGTCTGCATTGGGAGTTAACAACGAAGAGGGAAAGAGAGTCAAGAGGGAACAGGAGACAGGGATCTGAAATTGGGGGAGGAGGGGAGATGGAGCATAGGGGAGTCTAGAGCAGTGGTCAGCAAACTGGGGTGCGTGCAACCCATGGGGTGTGCAAGACCACCCACGTGGGTGCCACAGTGGCCCTGGACCCAGGAGCCCAGTGCTGCGGTGGAGACTTGCCCTGGGAGCTGGAGCTGGGCATCGCCGCGGAGACCAATCCCAGTCCTGGTCCTAGGAGCCACGGTGGAGACCAGCCCTAGGAGCCGCGGCGAAAACCGGCCTCGGCCCTGGGAGCCTCAATGGAGACTGGCCCCGGCCCTGGCCCTGGCGGAGACCGGTCCTGGGAGCCGGGCACCGCTGCGGAGACTGAGACCAGCCCCGGTCCTGGGAGCCATGGCAGAGACCGGCCCCAGGAGCTGGGCGCCGGGCGCTGAGGCGGGGACCGGCCCCAGTGGGGCAGTTAGGGGACAAGGAGGGGAGGTTCTGAGGGGGACAGTCAGGTGGGAAGTGGAAGGAAGCGGGTCTAGGGCAGGGCTAGGGCGGGGCTTCCCCCGTGGGGGTGCCTGCTCAAAAAAATTTTTCTACTGGGATGCATGGTCAAAAAAGTTTGGAGACCTCTGGTCTATAGGGAGAGCAGGAGCATGGGGCTGGAGGGGGTTATTGAGCAGGGGACAGGAGGAAGGGGAGGAGAAGGGGTTTTAGAGAAGGGGGTCTGCATAGAGAAGTGGAGAGCGGCGGGGGTCTGGAGTGGGGGACAGAAGTGAGAAGGGCGTGAGGAATCAGGCAAAAGGGAGAGAGGGGAGATGGGAGAGAGCAGAGAGGGGGCAGAAGGAGGCATGGTGAGAAGAGGGAGCTCTAAGAAGTGGGGAAGGAGGGGGTAGGGGTGGGGAAGGGTGATCATAGGTAGGGTGAGGGTGGGAGTGGGCCTAAAACAGGGCTGCAAGAGGGTGAGGAGGGGAGGAGGTTTGTCGCAGAGGATGGGAATGACCAGAGGGAGCCTGGAGCAGGGGCACATGAGGGAGTACTGTGGAGGATGGAAGAGTCGGGATGGAGTGAGGGGATCTGGTGCAGGTGGACAGGAGGTAGGGGAGAGGTTCTGGAACAGCGGGAAAGGAAGGAGTAGTAGGGAGGGAATGGAGTCTGGAGTAGGCAGGGAAATGGGGTGAAGAGTGGGAGGAGGCAAAAGGGAAGGAAAGATGGCAGAGGAGTGTGTGTGGAGGGGTGTTCTGCAGTCCAATGACAAGTGGAAAAATGAGACTGGATGGTTTTACTAACCACTTAATTTTTGTGCTGTGGAGCTTGGCATTACAGCCTTGTGCTCCCCACTGGAGCATCCTCTATCCAACTGCCCGACACATTTCTCTTTCCCCTCCTCTTCTCTACTCTCTAGCTGGCCTCTCTGCCCTGCATGTACAGACTGCTCCTTCCCCAGATGAGCAGCAGATCCTGCTCCCACGCCCTGCCATTGGCTTTTCTCCCAGTAGCTCTGAGTTCAGCCCCCAGTTGTCTCTACAGCTGTTTGTGTTTCTGGGGGTTGTGGGGAGTCAAAGCTGGGTGCTGGGAGAGAGGCAGTTCACAGGGACTGTGAGGAGGGGCCACTGCCTGCCACAGTCCTTGGATATTGCCTGGGAGAACTGGTCCCCAGGACAGGGTTTGAAGACCTGGGATTGTCCCTGTGACTGGGAGCAAGTACGGGCATCATTACCACGCCTAGGAGCAAAAACAACCAAGTTCTACTGGTGCTCAGGTATTTTTTGCTTTGGCGGCGCTTGGGTTTTTTTGTTTTTTTTTGCTTGGGGCGGCAAAAAAGTTAGAGCCGGCCCTGCTATGCCTGGAACAGGCTGGCTGCAGCAGTGGACAGCAGAGCTGGGGACACCATATTTAAGGAGCCTCCATGGAGCTCAGAGAACAGGGCAGTTCACACCAGTATGTGGCCAGACCATCCTGGCAGACCTTCCCTGCCAAACACCTCGATTGTTCTCATCCTATTAATACAGCCCTACAGTTCCCAATCACTGTATTATTTCAATCATATCTCGGTCCCCCATTCTATTTCAATCCTATTTTTAATCTGTTTTGGAATCTTTGGGCCAGATTCATTCCCTGCCTTGCACAAGCACATGCTGCTCTAACACATGGCCTAGGCCCTGCAATAGTGTTAAGTCTGCCTGGAGCTGGGACCCAGCTTTGCAAAGAGCCTGTAGCCCCCTCTGTGCTGGAGGAATGAGAGCAGCCCTGAAACTGGACAGGGACAACCTTGAGGGAATGAACCCAGTGTGGCTGTGAGAGGCGCTGATACAGCACCTCTGCCCTGCAGCTTGTGCTGGTCGGGCTTCTCTAGGCTCCAACTAGAATTCAGAGCATCCCTGCTCCAGCAGAAACCCTAGGGGAGGAGGAAGGGAGGGTGCCTGCAGGATAAATCTTCCTGCTGGAAGAACATCCAGTGCCCTCACGTGCACCGGGCATTGCACACTGCACCCACCTCACCCCCGCTCACCCTCTCAATGACAGGAATCAGCTGTGGGTTTATTTGGGAAAATCCTGCTCATCTCACACACAAAAAACTTCTACTGGCTTCAGTGAGTGAATGGGGGAGGGAGGAGCCAGGACTTGTCCCGTGGAGCTGTTGGATTCTGGACCAACCAGACATTTCTATGGGATCCCAAATTATTGACGTATTTATTGGGATTTAAAACACTAAAGTGATGCCCAGCCAAGGCACTAGGCACCCAGACAGCATGGATAACACACACAAGCTGACTGTAGAAGTTACTCTAGTTCCAGATAATCCAGTTCCCCTAGTGAAACAGAGGAGACTTACCTGCTATGTCCTGAACTGTGAAGAGAACAAGCCCCAGCACCAGAGTGGAGAGATGTCCCTTCATTGCCAGCCTGACTTGCTGTCTCTGCACTCACTGCACTGTCTGCACCTAAGCACCTGCCAGGGCTCCTCTGTGTCTGACAAGTGACAACAAAGCAGTGGAAGGGAAATATATAGATTCAGAGGCTGGCACCAGCTGCGGGAAGGAACCAATAGCAAACCCACCTGCCTTTTTAGTTTTTATCAGTGGTTTTATCTCTGACTTTATGCAGCTAAAACATCCAATAAAACTCAAAAGCAACAAACATCACCATATATGAGTGATGAGCTCCCTCCTGACGTCAGTTTTACCACAGCCTCACATCATCAGGTAACCCCCAAACCCCGGTGCGGGAAGAAAAACTGCGGTAGAAACTATATATCTGTGCTGTTTCTTACCCTCATAGATTCTATATTGTATTAGACATCAGTTGGGTAACATTAGAGGCAGGTTATTTTATAAACTAGGGAAGAAATCCCATGTGCCCAAAGGTGATTGCAAGACCAATTCCCAGCATAGAACACGCCCAATTGTAGACAAGGACAAGTCACTAGAACCAGGTTGTATCACTCAGATCAGTTGCTGTACAAAAGAAATTACCCAGCACCACCTGTAATATTGGCAGTTGTTCTGCTAACAGACCTTGGGGTTTCCTGCCTAGACCATGATCATTAGTGGTAGAAGCAGATTGTAGGGCTTCCTGAATAGGCCATGACCATCTCTTGCAGTAGAAGGATGTTTGTCACACATTATGTCCATCAGTGCTGTCAGCAGGGCGAAGATTCACTGGAAATTTTAATTGATTCTTGGGACAGATAATTAAAGGAACAGGCGCAGGGCAAGGAGCACATAGCACATAATAATGACTGGCTGGCACCACACCTACCTCAAGCTCTTCCTTGAGAGAACTGTTACACATACTTGGATTAAGGGAAATGTATTTAACTCTTTATTCCTTCATTTTCTTCCATGCTATCCTTTCTGCATGGCAAAAAATTCCCCCCAAAATCCGTGCAGCCAACACCTGATCCTCTTTCAAATCCCACCTTGAGACTCCACTCTGTTGTGATTGTGGAAAAAACACTTGATAGCAAGTAGCTTGGCAAGGGAGGAGGTGCGGCCGTGCCTCTTCCCCCTCCTTCCCTCTCCTTATTTTTACCAGCCTCCCCACTCCCATCCTGCCATTCCCCCTCACTCTGCCCTACTGCTGCTTAAACAAACAGTAACAACAAAACAGGAAATTGCACCAACCATCACAATGTGAATTTGCTTCTGTTATTTCTCTCATATCCAATCCTGCATCTGTTCTTGAGTCTTTTGGATTGTCAGGTCTCTGGAGCTGGGACTGTGTCTATATCTGTGGCCTGGATGGGCCTTTGGGTGCCTCAATAATATAAATGTAATAACGATTTGATTATTTATAATAATAATTAATCCATCTCCTGCTTTATTAGCAGGGGGTTTAAAGAAGAAAGAAGACGGCTGCAGTAGTTAAAAATATACCAACCTGGCTTAGAGGGGAAGTGAAGGCTGCTATAAAAATTAAAATATCTGTCAATCTATCTATATCACGTAACCTATTTATCCATTTGTTATTTTATATATATAATAAAAAGTGGATAGACAGGTTACGTGATAAGAATTATTTTGTATGTGAAGTCAGGAATTCTGGAAAATTGGTAAGGGAAGGAAAGGCATAGAAGGAGAAATCTATAGCTAGCAGAATTAAGGACAAACAGAAGGAATTTTAATGCATACTAGCAACAAAAAGAATCCTAAAAACTGGTATTGGCCCATTACTATATGGAAATGGTAGAATTGTCAGTAGCAATGCAGAAAAATAGAAGACTTCATTATATATTTTTATTCTGTATTTGGGACAGTCAGATGATGTAGTTGTATCACATGAGGATAAGTATGATGGTGAAACAGAAACCCAGAAGAATGTTAAACAGTAGCTACTTTTAGTCATTTTTAAATCATCAGGTCTGGATAACTTGGAAACAAGAGTTTTAAAAGAAGTGTCTGAGAAGCTCTTGGAATCATTATTATTGGTTTTCAACAATGCTTGGAACATTGGGGAAGCTCCAAAAGCCTAGAACAGCGTTTTCCAAACTGTGTTCCGCAGAACACTGGCATTCCACAAGATATGAATAAGTGCTCTGTGAAAGAATTGTAATTAACAAAAAGGGTCTTTAATTTTTTTTTCATTTTAAATTTGGATATTTGAAGCGTAGTTTTCTTTTGAATGATTGAGGATTCAACTTTCCAGCATTATTCATAATATTAAGTGAATTTGTGATACAAAAACGCAGAAACACCAGTTCTGTTAAATCCAAATTTGTATTTCTGTTTATAAAAATAGATTTTCCTAGTAAAAATCTAATTTGTTTGGTGTTTGTATATATATAAAAACATGTTTTTTTTAAGTAGAACACTGTTTTTAATTTTGACTCTTGCACTTGATTTTTGTGCTACTTTATATGCGCTTTCCAGTTAGAAATTGTTAGTTCAAGTTATTTTAAATTTGTATTTTAGCTTTGTTTTATAGAATAAAATATATTTGAGCATAAATAATGCAATTTTTATTTGAAAATCAAACAACTACACAATAATATTAAAAGCATTCTGTAAATATATACTAAAAAGTGTTCTGTGGACAAAGACGTTTGGGAAATGCTGGACTAGAAGAAAACTAATATTGTGCCAATATGTAAAAAAGGGTAAAGAGCATAACCTAGTCAGTAGTTCTCAAACTTTTCTGTTGATGATCCCTTTCACACATCAAGTCTCTGAATGTCATCACCCTTACCGATTAAAAAACACATATTTTTTCATATTCGACACTATTATAAATGCTGGAGGCGAAGCTGTGTGTGTGGGTGGGGGTTAACAGCTTGCAACCCTTCATGTAATAACCTCGTGACCCCTTGGGGGGTCATGGGCCCCCTGGTTTGAGAACCCCTGAAGGTAACTGTGGGTCTGTGAGACAGACATTGTTTCCAAGAAAAATAATAGAACTTCTGATATGGGATTCACTTAATAGATAATGAAATGGGTATAATAAAATTAAAGCCAAACAATGTGGGTTTATGGAAAATGGATCCTGTCAAATTAACCTGGTGTCTCTTTTTGGTGAGATTAAAAATTGTGTTGATAAATAATGTTCAACTTGGTTATGGATTAAAAAGTGGCTACCTGACTGGTGTGGCCTTTGATAAGTTTAGGATGAAAATTGCACAGTCACTAATAACAGGTTCCTTACTCAGGGAGCTACCTAAGATTGTTATTAAGTGAGATTGGTGAATCACACAAATAGGAACCGGAAGACTTTGTTTAAATTTATTTAAAATCCAAATAAATCCAAGCATATATATCTGTTTTCATATAATTATGCTTATGTATATATATAAAAAATAACAAAATACCCCCAAAGCATAATTATAACAAAACACCCCTAAGTCTCACAAACTCAGAATCTTATGGCGACCATTAGAGATAAAGTTGAAGAGAACAGCATGTGGAGAGCAGAGCAACAGAAATAGGGAGTTATGATCTGGTTTCCATCATCCTGTTATCCCGATGTCTCAGCTAGGCATTGGTCTGACCCTCTGTTTATCAAAGGGATGAGGTAGGTGATGTAATATCTTTATCTGCAAACATCTTCTAGACCCCTTTCCTTATGTCCCCCACACATCTGGGGCCATTTTTGATTTAGGTCTTAGACCTTTGCCCATATTTGTCATTGTAGGGCCTATAATTTAGGTTCAACTTACTAGCATTACCTCTTTTTGTGTCGTTCATTTTCCGATGGTTTCAATACATAAATGTGGTTTTTCCAAATCCCCACAAAGCCTCAAGAAATCCATTATTTCCAGCTTCTGTGGTGTTCTTGTGTATCCCAAGATACATATTGCAAACTCTTGTTAAATCCTATAACTTTTGGTTAAGCCGTCATGCTAATGCCTTTCCCACATAGGCTATCATGGCTACTAAGAGGCCCACCAGGTCTCAGTTTATTGTTAAGCCCACCTTAGCTGTTACACAGATTTTTGTGTAAACCTCCTTGCATATCTTGCATTAGCACTCCAATAGCTTCTATTTTACTATCTTCAAGCATTTTATGCCTTAATACGTGATATATAATCTAATCTTGCACACTCAGATCAGGTTGAGGTTACAGAACAAGAGAGGTCTCAAAATGTAACTGTAAACAGGGATTTGTCATCAAGTGGGTGTGTTTCTAGTTGGGCCTTACGTTTTTTAGCCTTTTTTATCAATAGTCTGGAAGAAAACAAAGTCATCACTGATAAAGTTAGCAGATGACAGGCCTGTCCCAGCCATGACAGGTGCTCAGAAGCAGCGATCCTGTTACAGGGGGACAGGAAACAAACAAACCTCAATAGTAGAGCTGGGGGAGGGGTGGTTTCCCATCCTGCAGATTTTCAAAATATAAAATGTAGATCCCATCCCACACTGGGACTGTAGACAGGTGCCGCCCTAGGGCAACCCTTCGTGGTCTGGGGTAGCCCTTCAGTTTCCCATTAGATTCCCAATCCTCTCACAGCAAGAAGTCTTCACGCCAAGAGAGGATGACTACTGCTTTGTAATATATTCAACCTAGTTCAGCTTCCCAAAGTGAGTCCCCTGGGTCAGGGTTTCCACAATCTGCCTTCTGGGGCTGTGTGGTTCAAATCCTCTCCGGCCTGTAATTTCACTCCTTTAGATCAGGTTTCACGGCCCTCCTCCTAGGGGCTCAGTGCTAGCTGAGTTCTTTTGCTCTCTGGTCTCCCAGGAGCTGAGTTTCTCCTTGTCTGAACTGGGAGCTTCCTATTGATTCACCTGCCCAGTCTACTAACAACCAGACATTGCTCCTGCCATCACGGGGGCTGGATCCAGGCAAGCAAGGAAAATGAGGGATGCCTTGTTCCCACATCCTGACAACACAGGGATGAGGAGTCTGTAATGCACTGATGGGACATGTGTTGGGGGAATGTGATGCAGGAAGGTTTCACACTGTTGCACTAACTCTGTCAGAAGTCTGGCTCCTGCTCTCAACAGAACGTGTTGTCCATGTTGCACAAAGCTGTACAGGTGATGCGGGTTGTATGCAGGTGGTGTGCACAGGGTACGTGTCCATTCCAGTGCATATAGCTGTTCAGTGACCAACCAACCACAGAGTTTCCAGGGCCTGTTCTGGCTGCAGGTCATGGTACCTTACAGAAAAATGTGGCCCTGGATCGGAAGTTTATACTTGTGAAGCTGGTGCAGTAATGGGCTGTGCACTGGTACTGGAAGTGGAGGCTGCATCCAGTTGTCACCAGCTCAATCATCTGTTCCATCAGCAACTGGTCCTGGTCCCAATGCTCTGATCGTGCTTGAGGAATTGAGCAAGTATTGTTTCCTCACGCTGTGCGTCCCATTCCTCCTTCGCCTTCTGCTGCTCCAGGGGGTCATCAGTGCTACAGAGCATATTGGTGAACATCTCATCGCTGAACCTCTTTCCTTTTCCTTGCTGACTTGGAGTCTTGTCCCAAAGAGACTAAGGGGGAGGGTTAGTCCAGCAGAGGTGGGAGCACCAGCCAAGAGGATAAAAGAGCAAATCTTTTATTTTATGTTTGAAAAAAGAATCCCCCCTTTTACATTCTGCATCACGACAATGTCACAGGTTGGTTCTGTTATCACCTTGGGTTGCTCTGATTCCCTCTTGATTCACTGACCTGCTGAGAAGTTCCTCCTAGATCTCACCCTTATTGTTTGATTTTTAGGCCTAACTTCTCCACTTCCTTTAGGACTGCAAAGAGATATTGGCCATGCTGGCTTTGCATTGGCCCCCATATGGGAATATAATTTGTTTGGCACAAGACCTCTTTTAGTCTTCCTAAGGGCTGTGACATTTTCCCTTTTTAGTGTTTGGGGGCAGCTCTCCTCGGGGCCCCTGAACCACAGGCAAGTGGACAGTCTGTCACTGCTCCCCAAAAGCTGCCCGCCCAGTTCTTACCATGGCCATCCCCACTCCACACCGAGTCAAGCCATGTGCAGACCCTCCATCTCCACATGCCCTGGATCAGGCGATGAGCCCAGGGGACAGGGATACGGCCCAGGGGCTGCTTTCAGCCCCACTCCTCCCCAGGTATGTTGAGGCAGGCTCCTTATCCCTGCTCCAGCTTCCAGGTTGGCTGGAGCAGGACCTCAGAGGGTGGGGACCCCCAGCCCACCAACTTTTGAGAAAGCTCCGATGACCTTGTTCAGGGCAGATAATTTGCCAAGTGATACTTGATTGAAACAAAAGCCTCCAAAACATTCAGGGTGTGTTGAAGGATGTCAGTATGAAGATTCTTTGCTCAACCATCTACACTGGTCCAGACAGTTGGTCCTTCCTTCCATGGAGACAGAGCACACAGATGTTTGAAGAGTTTTACCCTCTCCTACAAGGGTCTAACTATCATCTCTCGGTCTTTAGTTGTTTCAGGTGGAGAATGTCATGCTCCTGTACCGATATGGACCAGCTACCGTGCTTGCTTCTGAGCGAGATACACACCAGATGTGTTCCTCATAAGATCCTTTAATGCTCAGACAGATGTGACAGAAGGTAACTTAAATAAGGTATGTTACATACATCATCACCTAGTGGCTGAATAGTAGAATACGGTTGAGTATGCCATTACATCTCCCCCTTTCAGTTCTACATTCCTACCATTTACAAAATTTACACTGTCATGCTGTTCTTTGAAGTTCAGTATATATCAGTTTAAGTATTTTTCTAATTATGCAACCCAAGTGCATAACAGCTTGGATACCTGGCTGCAGGGCCGGTGCAACAACTAGGCGAACTAGGCGATCGCCTCCTGCTGGCCATCTGGGAATTAGCTCTTTCCAGCTCGAAGCTCCCACTGCAAGCCGGTGGCTTGCTGTCCACTGGCCCCATGTTCCTTCCAGACTCCGGTGTCCTTTTTCCCAGGGGGAGGGAGGGGACTGCCCCTGGCAATACCCCGACACTCTGCCTCTGGGTCTCCCCTCCCTGCAGGACCCCCAACGCTCTAATCCCCACCTTGCCTCAGTCTGGGCTACTGCCAGTCATCCTCAAGCCCCCACTCCCTGGGGCAGACTGCAGTGTAAGAGCCAGTCATCGCAGGCAAAGGGGTTTGGACCTGTTGCCTTTCCCTGTAGCCCTGTATCTTTTCAGGCCTTCCTATAAGGCCTGCAGCCTGGGAGGTTGTTAGGCTGGAGCTCCCCAGCTCCCTCGCCTATTCCCCCAGCAATGCCTCACCTCAGGTATCCTGTCCTGCAGACAGCCAGGCCCTCCTCCCTCCCAGCCTGGAGAGAAACTGTTTGAGTGCGTGGCTCATGGTCCTTTTATCAGGGCCAGCTGTGGCTTGATTGGGGAGGTAGCCACAGCTGTGGCCAGCCCAAGCAACCTTTGATCACTTGTCTTCCCCAGCCACAGCCCACAGCAGGGCTGTTTCAAACCCTTCAGGGCTGGAGCGGGTGACTGCCCCACTACAGTCCCATTCCATGATGTCTCACCACACTGATAGTAAGAAGCGCTGCCTGTTGCAGATATTGCAGCCCCACACAGTATCTTTGGGAACCACTGTAGTAAATCTGTGAATGGTTTGTGTACGATTGTGTTCTACTACATGTGGGAGGATTTCCATAGCTCCTCTGGGAAGAAATAACAGTGTGTGGGGGAGGGGGATTAAGGTGAACCACCAAGTTTGTAAACAACTCCAGAAAGGTAACAGCCTTCAGGGTGCTTTACAGAGGTTGCTACAACCCGGGTTACCTGAGGCCAAGGGACAAAGAAAGACTTGTGATATAAAAGGCTGTTTCAACAGAGTCAAGGCCTCCATTTTGATTCATCAAATGGACAGGATCTTCTGTCCATGGGGATCCCAACAATAGTTGAATAGTTGGAGGGATGTTGGTCTCCCAGGCTGCCTGTAGGGAAGGCAGGTGATTTCTGGTATGTTCAGAAAGTGTGGAGGAATTTTTTATTGTTTTCTCTGTGATGCTTTTGGATGTGGGGGGGAGGGTTCTACTCAGAGACACATGATGGCTGGAGGCCTGAGGCCTGACTGGGCACTCCTGGAATGGATCATTGGGTGGATACAGAGGGATCGTCTCTGAAACTGTAAAGGTCCCTGGCTAGTATCATTTCCAGATTTCATGGCTGGGCTGTTCCACTGCCAGACAGTTAATGAAATATTAAATGAGAAAGGAGTTAGGATAATGCAGACGACCACGGGCACCGTGACTCTCCCACTGTCGGTCGGAGGGCGGCGTGGGGGAGATGAATGGAAATGAACATGTGACAGAGAGAGATTATCCTGTGAGAGTCAGCGCGAGGTGGGGGAGATGGCTCAAGGAGCTCCCCAGTCACTCATTGCACGGCCCAGGACAGCAGGGTAACAGGCTGGGACACAGTCTGTGCGCCATGGGGGCAGCTCACAGGCTGCTGTTTAAATCATGGGCCCTGCCCTGTCAGCTGGAGCCAGCAGACAGGAACTGTCCTGCTCAGCAGGGCCTGCAGCTCCCACCCAGGTGTCATTGGTCCTCATATTTCACAGGCCATGGAAAGGAGTCCTTCCCTCAGGCTGCAGCTCGCAGCTCATCCCCTGTCACCCAGCCCCAGGAAAATTTAACCCTTGATGGAAGGAGGGGATGTTTTATCTGGGTGTGACATTCCCCTCTGGTATTATCTGGACCGGTGATCTGCTAGTTCACTCCAAACCTTGATTCTGGGAGTCAGCCTTACCCTGCTCTGCTCTCAGAACCCCAACTCCTGGGCTGTTCATGCACAGCCTCTGGTATTTAAGTTGCTCCCAGCTACTTGAAAGCGAATGACACTAACCAATATCTCCGGTCCCAGACACAACCCTAGGAATCTCTGTCTTGCAGTGTCCAGTTATGCCTGCTGGACACTGCAAGCTTATTATTAGTTTGTCAATTTAACAAAGAAATTGATATTCACTGGGCTTGTTATCCCAAGGGGAGTCTCTGACATGCTTCAAACCAAACGCATTGCTTCAGGTAGAATAAACAAACAGATTTATTAACTACAAAGATAGATTTTAAGTGATTATAAGTCACAGCACAACAAGTCAGATTTGGTCAAATGAAATAAAAGCAAAACACATTCTAAGCTTCTCTTAACACTTTCACTGTCCTTACAAACATAGATGCGTCTCACCATAGGCTGGCTGGTTGCTTTTCATTCAGAAGTTTACCTGTGATCAATGCTTCAGTCATGTGGTGGTGGTGTCTGTAGATGTAGGTTGAAGAGAGAGAAAGCATGGCAAAATGTCTTTCCTTTTATCATGTCCTTTCTTTCCCCTTGGCTTTGCTCTGCCCCCCACACCCCGCTTCAGAGTCAGATGAGCATTATCTTATCACAGCTCTAAACTGACCAAAAAAAGGGTGGAGGGTGACTCCCTCTGGGGTCTAACAGATTATTTTGCTGTTGCCTGAACCAGTGTCCATTGTAACTGAGAGGCTGAGCTGAGTTTGTCCCATACGAGTTTGGAAGGATACGTTTTCAGCCTCATAACTATATACATGAAATTATAACCTATAACCTTACAATTACATTACTGAAATCATTACTAGACCATCACTTATACCAGCAATGCTTGGAGCATCATGAGCCTTCCGAAGACACCCAACATGACAAACTTTGCATTGGATACCACACAATCATTTTATAAAGATGAACGTGAGGGTGTAGGGTTTTCTCCCGAGGTACAGAGCATCACACAAGGGTATTCAGAGAATCTGTCCTCTCTGTCAGACCTGCAAAAGAAAAGGAAGGACAGTTGGAGTCTGGAGTGAGGGGGAGGTGATGTGTTTGTTACCAGGTAGAACCTCACCTCTGAGAGTCCCTGGGGGCACAGGCCAACTGTCACCTCCACAAAATTGCTCACGGCAGCATAGGCCTGTTAGTGATTTACGCCCGAAGTCCCTTGTGCTCTGTGCAGCAATGATGACACTAGTAACAAACCAGCACACTGGGGCCTGTGATAGATGCAGGGACTTTGTGGGCTGAGGTCTGAGCCAATCTCACCTGAGAAAGGATCCATCCCACAACATCCATGATGGTCCTGCACACAGCACATGGGAGGGTCTGGACTGTGACCAAGCAGGGACGGGCAACTGGATCCATCCTTCTAGTGGAATATTACAGCATGTAGCAGAAACATCTCCTGTCACTCACCTGTGCATATCACGGCAGCATCTTCCTTATGACCACAGTTGCTCTCACCCCAGGGCTTGGCAGGACAGTCCCAGAGAGATGACTCTGTCCCTCTGCAATTCAACATCTCCACCCAGATGGGACCAGTCCCCTCACCGAATTCAGCCTCGGCCGGAGCAGACACAGCAGATCCACAGCCCAGCTGTTTACACACAACGTTAGCATCTGCCATGTCCCAGTAGTCATCACAAACTGTTCCCCAGGAGCTACGGTACCAAACCTCCACTCTGCCCGAACATCTGTCCTCTCCTCCCACAACGCGTAACTTCTGGTCTGGAAATGCAGAAAACTTACATGTTACTGGGACATCTGGGAAAGTCCTTAGGGACCAAGAGTGAGACAGCGAGAAGGAGACATACCTGTGCAGCTTGTAGAGTTCGGACATTCGGCATATAGGGTCTGAGTTGGTTTTGCTTTTTTTCCTATGGACAGAAAACCTGAGGTGAATGCACTGGGTTGTGTGTGTGTGATGTGGGAATAGAATTTATCTGTATTTTAACCCCCTAATTTCAGCTCTGTATGAACTGAAATGTGAACACTAGGTCATTTAATAATTAATTTGCTATTCAGCTGTTATTCAGACACACAGGCCGACATGCACCCAGACTTGTGCGGGATTCCAGTCTTGACCCAAACTACACAGACTGGGCCAACTCTGATTGTTCATCCCAAAAGGATTAATAACCACAGAGCTGCCTAATGACGGTCTATACGGAGAAGCTTTTCTTTGCCCTCACACTGCCTTATCTCACTGTGTAACACTGGTCTCTTTTATAATTAATTGATTAACTTCCATGTTTGTTGTTACATTAGACAAATGCTTATTCCTACAAAAGACCATGAAAATATGTTTGTATCTTGTGTTGAGAATTTAAATCTACCTACACTGAGATGTGATCAACAACTTCTATCCTAACCCTTCTATTAATTGAACACATCGCATACATATGTGTGTTTGCACTTGCGTATGCAGGTAATTTCAGAATTACCAGTGCAAGTAATATGAGTCTCTTCTGCTCGGTTATCACATGACCTTGGATCCCAGGGCTCTGATTGGCACTGCCAGAGGGAGCTGTGCTGCTCACTGCATGCAACGTGGTCCAGCCATGTGGGACCAGAACCTGCTCCATATTCAAAGTCTCTTGCAATCTGCCCTCCATCCCCACAGTTCAGCTGCTTGCAGACAATTGCTGGGGTGTCTCCAGACATCTGATTGGAGCAAACGCTGCCCCACGTCCCATTGTAGAAAATCTCCAGCCGCCCAGCACAGTCAATGTCGCTCACCAGCCTCAGATCTGTGAATTCTAGATGGAAATGCACAAAAAGAGAATTTAAATCATCTGATTCTGGAATGAACTGGGGGGTGAAGAGTGAAATCCCAGCAATTGCTAACAATCCTGTGCATCATTCTGCAGAAGTAACTGCTAGAGAACCATTCGAAGAATGACTCTTTTAGATGCCATAGGCCCCTTAGTGATACAGTGGGAATTTCTGGAAACCACCATTCGCCAGCAGCTACATACAGATTGTAACAGATTAAGGCCGGGAAGGATTCTGACATTGGCAGGCCAGATGACACCTCTTGCCAAGGCTGCAGCTGAGAACTGACAATGTCGTAGCTGGAGATCAGGCTAGGTCACCTGTTTGTTAATTTTGCTCAAAACAGGTATTAGTCTTCTAAGAATGTATTTAGTGTTTAGACTCTATGAAATGGTGGTTAGTTGCTGCAGCCATTAATCTCACTTGTAATGTCTGTGGTCCATGCTACAGGAAAATATGTAAGATTTGCTTAATAACTGAAAATGTTGGCTGTGAACTTGTGAACTCAGGCATGGGAAGCATCCTCCCCCATCCATCCCCAAGGACTATCAAAATCAGATGGGCCATCAAGGATCATCACAATATTAAGAATTGGTTAATGCCCTTATTGCACCCATGGAGGAAAATAAAAATAGTAGATGTGAAATAAAAATAGTAGTTGTGAAGATTTTTCATCTTTTTGGCTCTTTGAACTATGATGGGGCTAGAGACACCAAACTGAAGCCAGAAATGCCGAGGGGTTATCCCTGGGTCAGCGCTGAAGGACATTTGGAATGGACAGATCACTACGACTTTGTCACTCCTAAGATTTAAATGGTAACACTTACACACAAATGAGTTTTCTTGCTTTCATCTGTCATTAACTTTTTTATTTCTTTTTCCTAGTATTAATCTGTGTATAGTTTATTACAGGATTGGCTACAGGCATTGTCTTTGGGATAAGTTCTAGGGTATCAACTGATCTGGGAGAAGTGATTGGTCTTTGGGGACTGGAAGCAACCTAAATGTGGTGTGGTTTTTGGTGTAAGTGACCCATTATTACTAAGTCCAGTTTGTCTGAGTGGCCAGGTAGACTGGAGAGTCTAAGGGGACTGTCTGTGACTCCATGGTAAGCTTGATATAGTGATCCTGGAGTTCATATCTGTTGCTGGCTTGGTGAAATCTAATAGAACACACCACTAGTTTGAGGTGTTGCCCTGTTTTTCACTGTCTGCCTGGAGTTGGGCACTCAGAGCTGTGAGCCACTCCAGACAGCGTGACGGGGGTCAAACCGTGTGACCCTCAGTAAAACAGCTACATAGAGCCTAATAACTTGAGTTTGACATAAGCATAGTTTCCAGAAAGGCATCCAGTATAGACACGAAGACTTCAAGAGATGCAGAATGCACCATTTACCTGGAAGTTTGTTCCAATGATTAATCAGCCTCAGCGTTAAAACCCTGGGCCTTATTTCTGATGTGAATTTGTCTGGTATCAGCTTCCATCCCTCAGTGGTCATTCTGCCTTTCTCCATTAGATTAAAAAGGCCTTTTTTAAAGTAGTTTTTTCTCCTTGTGACCATAATTATGCACCCTCATCAAGTTACTTCTTCATCTTTCTGTTCAGCTGAACAGATTCAGCATCTTAAAACTCATACAGTAAGGCTTGTATTCAAGCCATTAGATCACTTTTGTGGCTCTTCTCTGCTTGCTCTCCAATTTTTGTGGACATCAGAACTAGACACAATATTTCAGTATCTGTCTCAACAGTGTCATATAAAATAGTAAAATTTAGTCCCCACTCCTGCTCACTATTCCTCTGTTTATACATCCAAGTTTGCATTAGCCAGTTTTGTCACAACGTGGCACTGGGAGCTCATGTTCAGTTATTTCTCCACTAGGATCCTACATTCTTTCAGTCATTGGTTTCCATGACACCATCTCCTTCAGATACCTGAGATGCAGCATTCTAACATTAGGAAAATCATGAAATATCTCCAATACTCTGGGTGGAACCTGAGGACCTTCTAATGGTGACCCTGGTAGGTAGTTACACAAGGGAAAGGAAGGCAGAGACAGTCAGGGAAAGTATCATTCTCAGTGATCTCCTTAAACATCTGATCCCTCCATTAAATCCCCTGGTAACCAGGCTCACAAGAACATTCAGAGAACAGACCTGAGCAGAGAACTCCCGCGTCCTCTTTGTGTCTGCAGTTGTGCTGGCCCCAGCCTCTGGAAGGACAGTCCCAGAGACTGGATTCATTCCCCGAGCACTTCATATCATCCAGCCAGATTTGCCCGGATCCTTGCCCATAATGAGAAGAGACAGTTGCGTTGATGGCGTGTCCACATCCCAGTTGTTTGCAGACGACATTGGAGTCTGATAGATCCCAGGAATCATCACAGACTGTCCCCCAGCTGCCATTGTAATAAATTTCAACTCTCCCGGCACAGCGACCTGCCCCATTCACCAGTCTGATCTGCCTGCTCCCTGCGGGGATAGATCCCAGCAGTTAATATGTATTTTCCTACTGAACGGAGAATGTCTGTGAGATTTAGAAATGAATCACCTGAGCAAACGACACCAACATCCTCAGCAATTCCTGCCTGGGCTGTCTCAGATGTGGAGATGTCACAGAGAGTCAAACGAGTCTCATTTCCTGCACACTGGACCCTACTCAGCCCCATGGGGCCTGTTCCTTGCTCAGACTTAGGAGGGTTATAAGCTTTCTCAGCGACTCCGCACTGGAGCTCTCTGCAGACCACGCTGGCATCGTTCATGTCCCACTGGTCATCCAGCACTCTGCCCCATACACCATGGAGCGAAATCTCGACTCTCCCATCACACCGGCTCTCTCCATTAAGCAGTCTGAGTGATTCCGAGCGACCTGGGCTCAGGAGAAACGGGAAACACGCCAAATAACACTCCCTGTTATATACTAGTGTGTTAGAAATTATGGACTGTTTCTAACTCAGTGGATACAACCCAGTGATAAATGTGTTTCACAGGGTTAAAAGGAATAACATCTGCAGAAGTTGCTGGTTTTTCAAATCTCTAAGTGGAGGGCACTATAAGGATTGTAACACACAGCTGGGCAGAGGGACTTGTTAGCATATCCTAGGAGATGCTAGGCTTGTAGCTATACTGTATTTTTAGTGTGTTAGGCTCCTTTAGCTAGTAATTACATGCCCAGCACAAAGTGTCAACGTACATGTGGTCCAGGGAGTTCCCCAGAGCCAACCCTCAAAGCACACTCCATACCACAACTCTTTTCTGGCCTGATGCTCATTGCCACAACTCACTGGTGTTGAAATCTGCATCAAAAAGGTGTTGTGTAAGCTCTCACGGAAACTGCTATCACGCTGGTCATTCATATTGTTATGTGGTGCATGAACAGATGAGGTTTAAAGAACAATAGATGTGTCCTGGAAATATGTTCCTAAAATGTGTGCGCAAGCCCAGCTGTCCTAAACAAAGGGCTGTTGTTGCACTGGCTTGACTGTCTTCAATGTAAATTAAGCAAGGCGAGAGCAAAGACAAAGAAAAGTCCATTTACGAGTAAGGTAAACAAAGCCATCAGGTGAACAAATGGGGGACGATGACCCCTTAACAATCTCGACTGGGGATGGAGGTTGCTCCCCCAGGAAGCCTTCCTGCCTCTTCTATCAGGGTGAATGAACTTTGGGAAGATATGATCAGAGGCAAAAAGACATTTTTTTATCCATCATCTAGGGGACAAAGTGGGAGCAGTGTGCTTTAAGTTCATGGAAAGTGGATCCTTTTGGCCTGGAAAGCAAGAGTAGCTGGAACTGACTAGGTGGAAAATCTGCTTAGACAGAGACTGTAACTTGATGGAGTTACATTTTAGATACTAGAAAGCATGTCTTGTTCTGTTTTACTTGTTACTATACCTGTATTTTCCATTACTAATTATTGTCCCTTAAATACCCATTCTTTGTTAATAGACTCACTCTAGTTGCATGACAAAACCATCCCATTGCTCTGTATAAAACGGAAGGGTAAAATCCTGAGCCAAACTAGCAGGCTGGTGCCTCTTTGGAGGCAGCACACTTGGTAAGTTCTGTGAGTACCCAGTGAGAGGTCTGACCTCAGTCGAATAACATCTCAAAGGAATTCGGGCACTGGGGTTCACCGATGGTTCCCGATAAGGGGAGGTTTGAACTGGCAGAATCCTGAGGAGTTCCTGCCAGGCAATCGAGCTGGTGTGGCAGGGAGCTGACAACAGCAAAGCTCTCATGTGCTGAGGCAGAGCAGTAACCGTGTTTGACCGTCCTGAGTGACCTGAGCCAGGCCTCACATACCCTCACTTTCATCATCCGTAAAATGGAGATGATAATAACACCACCTACTGCCCAGGAGTTTTGTGAGGATCAACTAATGTGTGCACAACACTTTGAACACATCAAGTGCTACAGAAATGGTGAGTGCTCTGAAGAATCAGGCCCTGGGGGGGTCTCTGGTTGGTGTCCCACCACCCCAACTTAGTGGAGACTTTGGAAATTTTGGTTTTAATCACCAGATGCAAAACTTTCAAAAGCACCTAAATGAGCAGGCCCCTAAGTCTCTTTTGGAGATGAGACTTAGACAAAGAGATGCTGAAGTCTCCACAGTACTGGGGCTCCTAAGTGATTTATGAAAATAGAAGTTAAGTCTCTTTATCGGCTGGTTTTGAAAATGTATCCATGGGCACCATCCACCCTGTGCAGTCAGTAATGCAGGAGATGTGTGGAACAAATAGTATGGGTGCCTGCAATTAGCCTGTATCATAATGTATCTGCATAAGGGGGCCTGGAGGATTAGCAATGTAGAGAAAACCTTACCACTGGTATTTCTGAACTTTGGCGTATTTGACTTTCACTAAATAACTTTGTCCTTTCCTCTTTTTTTTTTCTTTTGTAAGTACAAATAAGTATTTGAGCTGGTTGAAAACTCCAATTTTTTTTCCTGTGAAGTATTTAAAATGAAATACTTCAGTTCTTATCTGGATTTTTTTGAAAAAGAACCAAGATTTTTTACTTTTGAAAATGGAGTGATCATTATTATTTAGATTCTCATTAAAATGCTGTTTCATTTCAGCTCCTGGAAACAAAAATTCAGTTTTCTATTTCCATTTTATAGTTTACAGATTCTTCTGCATTCTCTCCCTTTTTATTTTCCCTCCTGCTTTTCCCACTGTAAAAAGTTTGAAAAAAGTATCAGAAAGCTGGGAACAACACTTCTGAACTCATTTTCAGCTGGAAAAGTGTGATTTTTTTTTTACAGTGAGATAAAGTACTATTTTCTTTGTGGCATGCTACCAAAAATATCCTCAGGAACTCATGTGAGAGAAGGGGAATCCTTATTTTCAGCAGTTTATGTTTCAGCCAAAATGGAAGGAATTTCACTGAAGTAGAGGGAGGTGCTTTCCTGACACTGACCCGTTGCCAAATTGCAAAGACCTGATGCAAGCAATGAAGACATGAGAGCTACGGAAAAAGGTGATGAGAATATTTTATAATAGACAGTTTGAAGCGACCTCCAAATAGGGGTCACCTCCCCTCTGTAACTACCAGAGTAATGATTTGAAGAAGGATGGGGACAGTGAGTTGGTGACATTTATGAAATTCTAGGGACAAATTCTGTCCCTGCTTTACTGCCGTGCGTACACAAACATTTGCTCAAGCTCTTCCTGGAGAAGCCAGGGCTTTCCCTAGTCATAACTATTATTTTGTGATAATACTTATTTTACTGTTACTTGTAATATATTAGTTGTTATTGTATGTGTTTTAGCATCTAGCTCCCTCTCCCCTTGCTGTGTCCTGAGGTTCCCCTGACGGGCAGGTGTCATTAATCCAGCATCTCTCCTGCACTTACCTGAGCAAACCGCACCAGCATCATTATTGTGTGAGCACTGAGAGGCCCCCAAAGCAGTAACAGAGCAATGGCCCAAATGGGTTTCAGTCCCTTTACAGTGAAATGTGTCTGTCCAGACAGAGCCAGTTCCCTTCCCAAAATACGCTTCTCCGGGAGCTGATACAGCAAATCCTCAGTCGAGCTGATGACAGAGAACGTTGGCATCTGATAGATCCCAGCGTGAGTCACAGAGGGTTCCCCAGGCATCAAGAACCTGGATCTCCACCCTCCCTGAGCACGCTGTGCGGCCGTTCACCAGCCGGAACCCTGTGTGCCCTGGGCAGAAGGGAGAAGGGGGTTAGAGAGGGAGCCCCAGAGCTATTTTATATTAAATAATATAGAAAAGGAAAATCGGGGGGTTGAACCCATCCTCATTATAATGAATTATTTAGGTTTTACTAGAATCTGATAGCAGCCCTATTATCTCAGGTCCCTACAGAGTGAGATCATTTTATTGTTGCACCCTACTCTAGAATACACAAGACTGGGATTTTAGAGACATTGTGCCAAAGTCTTACTTGAGCATATGATGCTGGCATCATTTGCATGTGAGCACGTCTGATTCTCGTGTGATATCCTGGGACAGTACATATGGTGTGGTTCACTCCCTACACACTGGAATTCCTCAGTCCAGATTGGTCCATGTCCTTCTCCGAAATGAGCTCCTCCTGGGATAGATAGAGCTGTTCCACATTGTAGTTCATTACAGATAACACTGGCAGCTTTGAGATCAAAGTGTGCATCACAGATTGTAGCCCAGGTGTCTCCATGTTTTACTTCCACACGTCCTGAGCAGGCACTGTCCCCTCCAACCAGCTGGAGGTCAATGTGTCCTAGAAAGCCAATGAAGAATGAAAAATTGCAAAGGAGCCTTAGGGAGTTAGCTGTTCCATTGCCTTATATCCTTGGCCAAAAGCCCCTCCTGGCACAGTGGGACAGTGCAGGTAGCAATTAGAAATTTAAAAAATAAAACCAATGCAGAACAATGGAAAGAGTGGAATTTAATAACATTCAATATACATGAGAAGTTATGAGATGTAGAAAGTCAATAAGGGAAGCTAAAGCTATCAGGGAAAAATCAATAGTTGGCAGGGCTAAGAACAATAATGAGAGGGTTTTTTAAAGTATATTAGGAGCAAAGACAAACAAAAAAACAAATCCTAAGAAAGGTGGAGGCCCTTTACAAAGGTGTAGGAGGTGGTAAAATAATTTATGATGATGCAAATAAGGCACAAGAGTTCAGTAAACATTTCTGGTTTTGGGTAGAAGCAGGATGTGTATTCATACTATGTGAAGAGCATGAACCACTCTGCAGTCCATTGGTAACTAAGGAGAGTGTTAAACAGTATCTACTAGGGATAAACTTTTTTAAAAATCAGCAGGCCTGAATAGCTCATAAGATCTTGGAATAAATAGAAATGTAGGACTGGAAGGAACCTCATGAAGTCAGCTAGTTCATCTCTCCTCCAACCACCACTCCAACAGGTGTAAGTAAACCCCGTTCATCCCAGATAGATGTTTGTCTAACTTGTTCTTAAAAATCATCAATGATGTGTGTGATGGATTCAGTCACAGAGACCCACTTGGAACTGTCACCTGACATGCTGAGATTACCTCTGAGTCCATTTTGCCTTCCAGCTTGGGACTCCAGACCCCTGCCTTGTTCAGCCAGACACTCTAGCCAGACAACACAGACCCAAGGTCTGGTGCACGCCCCAAAAGCTGCAGACTTCAACCAAAAACTGCTCAGCAGGTCACTGATCTCCAGCATCCAGACACCCAACCCCAAATAAATCCATTTAACTCTGAATATAGCTTATAGGGGGTAAACTCATGAATTGTTTACCCTCTACAACACTGATAGAGAGATATACACAGCTGTTTGCTTCCCCAGGTATTAATCTCTTACTCTGGGTTCATTAATAAACAAAAGTGATTTTATTAAGTAAAAAAGGTGGTATTTAAGAGATTTCAAGTGGTAACAGATGGAACGAAGTAAATCACCCAGAAAAATAAACCAAAAATATGGAAGTCTAAGCCTAATATATTAAGAAGCTGACTACAAGTAAAATCTCACCCTCAGAGATGTTCCAATAAGCTTCTTTCACAGACTAGACTCCTTCCTAGTCAGAGACCAATCCTTTCCCCCTGGTACAGTCCTTATTAGTTCCAGCAGACGTCTTAGGTGGAAAACAGGAGCTTTCTCATGATTGGCAGCCTTAATTAGTCCTTTTTCTATTTGCATTGTGATACAGTCTTTAATTACATGATCAAATGGTACTTTTGCCCCAGGACCCTGCCTCACTCAGTGCACAGGACACATGGTGCTGACTGAACGGGTCAACAGTTCTTTTTAAACTCAATGTTCAGTGTGTGGCCCCAGCCCTTCTGCACGGCACATCATCCAAACTGAACTCCCAAACAGAATTGCTCATTTCCTCATGGGCTTTTCTGTGGTGCTCATTTCTATCATAGCTGAGGGCTTCACAAATGTTAAAGAATTTCTCTTTACAACACCCCTGGGAAGCAGGGAAGGGTTATCATCTCCATTTTACACATGGGGGACTGAAGCCCAGAGTCACTATGGACAAAATGCTCAAAAGTGTCAACAGATTTTGGGTGCCCAACTTGAGACACCCAGGTCCTGGTTTTTCAGAGACCTCAGCATTATACAGCACTTAGTATGTTCAGAGCACAGCTCCCATTGACTTCAGTTTACAGCAGTGAGTGCTCAGCACTTCTGCATATCAGACCCCCATGGTTACAAGTGGGGCATGCATAAAAAGAGGAACACACAATTAGTGACCATCTGTGACACATTTGGTTTCAGTGACTTGCCCAGTATCACATAGGAACTCCGTGGCAGAGGCAGCGAGAGAATCCAACTCCCCAGGGCAGCGTTCAACTGTGTTAACATGACACCCTCCTTTCTCTTCCTGCAATCCCCTGCCTCACACACAGAACCTTTAACAGTTTCTGAAATGAATGAGCCAGGGGTCCTCCACAGAACAGCCTCCTTCATACCACAACCCTGAGTCAAAGCAATGTCTAGCGTAGGCCTAGATTCACTGCTATATATCCTCCGCCCCAAAATAGAGTGCACGTCCTCACGCACAGACACGCGCATGCTGAAGCCAGTTCCCTTGGCTTACTGACTTTTTTCCACTGCCTGGAGTGGTCCCTGGGCATGTGGTGCTAGGAGGGGAGGGGGACAGGATGGCTTTAATAGGTGAGCCCCAACTGCTACAGCAACCTGAGCTTGAGAGCTGCGGCCACCCCGTCTGGGGAAGAGGCAGAGAAGGGGCCGGATCGGGGGAAGAGACAGAGAAGGGGCAGGGCCTCGATGAAAGAGGTAGAACAGGACCGTGGCTTTGGGGGAAGAGGCGGAGAAGGGTGTGGTCTTGGGAGGAAAAGGGAGGGCAGGGGGTAGAACCTCAAGGATCCAGTTACCAGCCATTAGAAAGATGGTAACACTGTGACACCCACATGGGTCATCAGCAGAGTTGGAACCATTAGCTCCAGCACAGAAACCTCTGCCACTTGAGCTAATGGAGTAACTGACAGTAGTAGTAGGTTGTCATCCTCTTTGTGGATCAGCACTAGAAAATTTTGTTGGAGGGTTTGACAGATATTTGCTGACAGCAGGGGAATGGCAAAACTCAGGGATACTGGGTTCCATTCCAGGCTCTGAAAAGGTGTGTGTTCTGGTAGTGACAGGCCCTTCTTCCCCTGTTCCCCCAAGCCTAACCCCTTCTGTCACATCTCCTCCAAATGGTCCTTGTCCCAGTCCTGTCTCCTCTCCATCCCTTCTCTGTGTCCCATTCCCATTCTTCTTCTCTACCCAGTTCCAGCCTCCAATCCTTCTCTTCTCTTCTCCAGCCCCAGTCTCCTTGCCAAGCCAGTCCTGGACTTCACCTCTGGTTTCCCCAGCCAAGTCCCAATTTCCCCCCGTTCTCTATCCTGTCCCTCCCCACTGAGGTCCTTGGTTGATCTCTTTCTCACACATGTCCTTGGCTTGAGTTGTCCTGTCTACCCCAAGCCCCAAGCCTCATCCAGTCTCAGGGTTTCTTTACACACACCTAGCTTGTGTCAAATAGGGCTGTAAATTTACCTCGCACTAGCTGGCTGCACGCTTAGTGTCCATGTGGAGCCTGCTGCACCTCACTAACGTCCCTAATGCTGGGAAATGGGATAGACCAAAGCGCACAAGGGAACTGCTAGGGCTTCTCTTTGCTCCCATACTAAATCACTTCCACTGTATTGATGCCGCGGCGCCAATTCAGCGCGCGTGCTGAAGATGCATTACGTCGGTGGGAGAGCGCACTCCTGTCAACATTATTAGTGCATCTCATTGAGAAGCAATGTAGACACTGCTTTAAGTCTACACTGCTCGGAGGGAGAGGGTGAGGGGGGCGGTGTTTTCACATCCCTGAGCGACGTAACTTACATCAACTTAAGAAGTAATGTAGAAAAGGCCCCAGTGCACAGCCACAGGATCCACATGGGCACTTGGTGCCTGGCAGGACAGCGCAGGGTAGATTTACACCCCAGGTTTCCACAAACTAAATGTTCATGTAGATCTCTTCTTATTCAGCCACACCCCACCCTGGCTTCTTATACCAGTCTCTTTGCCCAGTTAGTCTTAGATTCCCGCCATGCTCTGGTTCTTGATCTGATCTGTTTTTCCTCACCCACCTCCAATGAGGCTGTGGGCCTACAGACAACAGCCTCTTTCACTGTGCATCCCTAATTCACTCCCTGGGCAACGTCCAGCCTGTGCACTGACTGAGGCGGGACCCTTGGCGGAGGAGAACGTTTTGGCTTAGTTTGGTATTAATCCAACCAGAAATAAGAAGTGAACTTGGATGAGAAGAGTTTGAGAGAGACAAGGTAATATCTTTTATTGGACCCACTTCTGTTGGTCAAAGAGACAAATTTCTCAGCTTACACACAGCTCTTCTCTGTAAGATGAAAAGTTTGCCTCTCTCCAACAGAAGTGGATCTAATAAAAAATATTGCCTCATCCCCCTTGAATCTAATATCCTGGGACTAACGTTGCTACAACAACACTGCATGTGAGAAGACGCCTGTAACGCTTTGGAAAGTTATATTCTGTCAGGACAGCATCTCTGAAAAATCGCTTGGTGCAGAAACATCACAGCTCCCGTACATGTTTGTTCTCAGTGATATCAAGTGCACAGAGCCATTTTTAGACAGCTGACTGGTTATTTCTGGAATTCTTCTGAATGGGCCCAATCCTGAGTCTTTTATTCTGTTTATACTCAGTCTGTACAAAGCAAACTCACATTACAGTCAATAGCTGATGGCTTGGTCAGGATTGCCTCCCCACTCTGAACTTTAGGGTACAGATGTGGGGACCCACATGAAAAAAAATGAAATAACCCCGCAAGTTTACTATATCAGGTTAAGTTAAACTTTTTTTCCCAGAACACAAACTTTTTTTGTGTCTGGAACTAATTGCTGCCACCATTAAGCAAATATGTTCCAAGACTTATGGGACATGGCCACTTGAAGCCCTTTTCTTTCTGTTTACCAAACCCACAGACCTATCCTTCCCTCCCTCAGAAAGGCTTGAGAGATTTAAAACCAGAATTTTACACAATAAAAAACGAGCAGTTAATTTTTTTTTTAAAAAAAGATTAAAATAAATAAATAAATAAATAAATGCTTGTTTACCTAGTGCTTCAGTAAACAAACAAACCAAAAAACTAAAAAGCCCTTTGTCTCCTAAGGAATTTTTTATTGGTTAGGTGCCCACTTTTAAGGTTACCTTCAGCTTAACCCCTTACAGGTAAACAGTAATTTTAGGTTACTTTATACTTATAACAGGCCTGAATAAGGAACCCTGGGTTTGGCCCTATGAGCTGGCTCTCCACCTCTATCCAGGGAAAACGAGGATTAGTGATGATATTATTCGTACTAAATGTTAAGAAGAGAGGAGCTAAAATAAACATTTCTCATGGAGCTGTAATTGTAATATTAATGACTGAATCACAATAAATGCCCCCATAATAGGATATTCCTGTATAATGTAGGGTTGAGGTATATTTTTGGCTGATCTCTCTATGCTATGCTAGATCTATAGGGCATCAGGGATTTTGAAATGTTCTATTACTGATTGGTCCAAAATGTGAGACGTAACAGAGCAAATCGGGGAGTGCTCTTCACTAAATCTAATTCTGGCCAAGCTGGAAGAATCTGCCCATTCCTCGGTCACCCTACAAGGATTATAAAGGGGCTTCATAAATGCCCCATCCTTTGTTCTTCTGTGGTTGGGTGTCTGGGTCTGGGATTTAGCATGAGTGTAACATTTTCAAAAGTGCCTCAGTGTCTTAAGAGCCTAAGTGACAATTTCCTTTTCCATTTTTCTCTCCTCTTTGCATATTTAGACCCATTCAGAGTGAAAGGGACAGGAAAGACGTGGAACTGAAACAACTGGAGATGAGATAATGAAAACGCTTCACAGTCACACAGGGGGCTCCTCAGTGGCCAGTGTCATGAACAGTAATAATTACAGCTCAGTAATAACAATAATTACAGGAGTTGCTCTGGTTTTTGTTCATGTCTCATTAGGGTGACAGGCACGCAATGTCTTTTGGGTTCAAATCCTTTTGTCTCAGGGGATTTGCCTGTCAGGACTCAGCTGACTGACTCTTACCTGAACAGATCACTCCAGCATCTTCTCTATGATTGCAGTTTTGCACTCCCCATCCTCTGTTCCCGCAGTGCCAGAGAGCAGACTCGGTACCATCACAGGCAACGCCATCCAGCCAAATTGGTCCAGATCCTGCTCCAAAATGACCCCAACCAGAGGCACTGACAGCATCTCCACATCCCAACTGCTTACAGACAACCGCAGCATCTTCCATGTCCCAGTCATCATCACACACCGTCCCCCACTGATCGTCATGTTTCACCTCCACTCTCCCGGCACAGGGGCTGCCTCCATCCACCAGCCTCAGCTCATCAGCACCTTCAAAGAGAGACACAGAGCAGGGTCAGGGCGAGCAGGGAGCCCCCTCCCCAGTGTTATCACAGCAGAGTCTGCGCCCGGCAGCAGGGGATCCGCACCCAGAGCCAGGTGAATGGGACATGCCCAGAGCTGCCTCATGGTGCCACCTTCTCACTTCTCAGGGCCTCACGCTCGGGGCTGTCAGTGCTGCTCCTCTCACCATATTATCCCCACTCTGGCGATTTGGGGTGTTTTTACCTGTCTCGTGGGAATACGATAAAAGGCGCCAACTCACAGTTTCCCTTATTCCAAATGGCACCATCTCCTGTCACTGTCACTGGGGCTGAAGCCAGTGAGATGCTGCCATCTCCCTATAGTCTGTCAGCGTGTGGGAGTGAGACGACCCTGAGTAAAGCTGGCTGCCACTTACCACTAAATCCCATGGGAACAGGCTGTCTCTGTGTGGCTGAGGGGCTGGAGAGGACCCAGGAACTGTGATGGGCAGCAGAGACCCAGTGAAAGGAGTATGGGGAGAGTGAGGGGAACAGGGCACAGCGGGGACAAGAGGCAGATTCAAAGGTTGCAAGGGAATGGGGTAAAGAAGATGAGTTGGCCTGAGGGAGGGTTGGGGAGGCGGTTCTGGAGCAAGGGGAGAAAAGAGGGTGGGGAAGGGAGAGTCTGGAGATGGGGACAGGAGGGACAGAGGTGAGGAGGGTGTGGAAAGGGCGGTAGGAAGGGGCAATAGTAAGGATGTGGGTCTGGATTTGGGGGCACAAAAGAGGTTGGAAAGCAGGGACAGGAGGGCAAAGTGGGGAGTGGGAGTAACAGGGAAGCAGGAGAGAGGGTGAGAAGGGATGGGAGCGGACAGGGATCTGAAACTGGGGCAGGAGGGAGGAGGGGAGATGGAGAACAGAGTGGTCTGGAGGGAGAGCAGGGAGCATGGCTCTGAAGGGGGTTTTTGAGCGATGGGAGGATTTGGGGTTTAGAGAAGGGGGTCTGCATGGAAAGGTGGAGAAAGAAGGGGATCTGGAGTGGGGGACAGAAGTGAGGAGGGGGTGAGGAATCGGGCAGGAGGAACATGTAATATGACTGATTCAATGCCTGCAATTGAGTTAGCACCGATTGTGCCTGTCTGCTTCTGTATTTGGCTTTGCATAACACAAAGAAACAAGAGGGGGAGAGGGAGAGTGTACGAGCAAGGTAGCACCAATGGAATGCATGGAATGCTGTTTTTCAAGCTAGTATGCTTAGTACGCATGTGGACATTTTGAAACTTTTTCTACTTTGTATCCTTGTGCAAACAAGTACGTGGCGGAATGTTGACGCCCAGTGATGTAATCAAGCTATAAAAAGAACGACCCGGCCATTGATCGGGGCCGCACCCTGCTTTTGGCTGAGAAGCACAGGGCTGCGTGCATGCGACGTCGCATTGAATAAAGACATTGCAACCTCCTCCAGCTATCCGAGCCTGTTTTGCCTGAGAAAGGGGCGCC
>ML677350.1:40143999-40155581 GCA_007922305.1 Dermatemys mawii
GAGAAAGGGGCGCCTGCCCAATGTGGGTAGGGGGTCCCCAGGTAACAAACACAGAGGTAGCGAGGGAGCAGAAGCAGGCATGGGGAGAAGAGGGGAGTCTTATAAAAGGAGAAGGAGAAGGTAGGAGTGGGGAAGGGTGAACAGGTTGGGGAAGGAGGGAGAGGGTCTGAAGCAGGTCAAAAAGAGAGGGAGGAGGTTTGGCACAGAGGATGAAAGTGAGCGGAGGTAGCTGGAGCAGGGGCACATGACAGAGTATTGGTGAAGATGGAGGAGTGGAGATGGAGTGGGAGGGTCTGATGCTGGTGGACAGGAGGTAGGGGAAGGGTTCTGGAACAGGGAACATGAGGGAATATTGGGGAGGGGAATAGAGTCTGGACTAGGCAGGGGATGCAGTCAGGAGTGGGAGGGGGCAGGAGAAATGGGGAGGGGAAGGAGGGGGGCTCTAGAATGGGGGCAGTGCTTCCCAGCCTCAGGTAGAGAAGTTGCAGGGGAAGCCAAGGAAGTGTTGCTGTTTGCAAAAGATTAAATCAATCCAGGTGTTTACAGTGACACTGTTGCTGATGTGAATGGTTGATGTTGGTGTGAAGGTCTCCAGTGTCTCTGTCTGTAACTCACCCCTGAACAGTAACAGAAGTTCTGTGTGCAAGTGTGAATATCACTGAATGAATTAGCTCAGTGGCTGTCAACCTCTTCCCCAGACAGTCCTTCGTCTGTCAGAGGAACTGACCCAGGAGGGGAGAGCGGAGGCCATGCTAGGCAATGGACGGCAGTTCCCCATCTCAGGGCTGAGTGGAGGGTAGCGCAGTCTCCAGTGGAGAAGCAGGTGGAGTCATGCAGTATGGGTATATTAAAGGGTGACTTTTCAGCCTGCATTTCTCACCCTCACTCTGGTAGAGGAGCAGAAGGGGCTTCTACAGTCCAAAGACAGACTGAGTAACATGAGTGGATTGTTTATTATAGTCTCATGTTTTTTGATCGGTGGCCTTTTGGCAATACGGCTCCTCACCAGAGCTCCCTTTCCCCACTTGCCCCGATGAGACAGGTGCCATCCCTGCGTGGGCCAGGCCCTTGATTTCAGGCCAAGAGCAGTGTGACATTATTGACATGAACTGGGACCCATGTACAGGCTGCTCCTTCCCCAGATGAGCTACAGACTCTGCCTCCGTTCCCTGCCAGGGATTTTCCCCCCGTAGCTCTGAGTTCCCCCCTTTCTCCCAGTTGTCTCTATAGCTGTTTGCATCTCTGGGGGTTGTGGAGAAGCAAAGCTGGCTGCTGGGAGACAGATAGTTAATAGGGAATGTGAGGAGAGGTCACTGGGATATAAGCTGGGAGAACTGGTCCCCAGGGCAGGGTTTGAAGACCGTGGACTGTCCCTGAGACTGGGAGTAAGTATGGGGCATCATTATAATGCCCATAACAGCTACATGTCGAGTGTCACTGTGACCCCCAGGACAGGCTGGTTGCAGCAGTGAATTGCTGAGCTGGGGACATCACATTTATGGAGCCTTCCTGGAGCTCAGAGAACAGTGCAGTTCACACCAGTACGTGGTGTGGCAAAGCTCTGGCCTTGTCCCTGTGGGTCCTGCACTTCCAGGCGGTTTGTGCTGGCCTCAGAGTCTCACTGCAACCCTCCACATAGCCCTTCTCTCTCTAGGCCAGGGTTACGGTCTACTGAGCCCTTTTCATCATCAGCCAGCAAAGCTGTTGGTGAGAGAATTCCCACAGTCTCTGTTGTCCCTCTGGGCTTATTTCAGGACAGTAAAACCAACAGGCTTAGTTTCTTTGCTCCCTTCCAGGATCCCAGTCACAACTCCTTCTCCTGGCTTCTCCCTCCAACAGACATAGTCTGATGCCAGTGTCCTAGTCCCTCCACTGGAATTAAGGGAAATCCCTGGCTTAGCTCAGCCCTGCCCATGTGCCCAGTGCACCCGCTGTCTGCAACTGTTTTTAGATCTTTATTGCTGCATCTGTTGATTTGAGACTAAAAGAGAGTGCTTGGCCCAGCCATTGGCTTTCAGGAGGTCTGTGATTGTCTTTGAATTGAAGACTCCCTGATGGCAGCCATCAGCACCTCCTTGGATAACCAGGGCAGGATTTCCAATTAGGCACAGTTCCATGGGGCAGTGATGTGGTCGGGGCATCGATGGTTGCTAAGTATTCGATCTTCTAGCTGTCAGTTGCCAGGTTTTTTAGCACTTGCAATTTATGGTATTTTGGGCTATTTTACCGCCCTACTACTGCTGCCCGCTCTGCTCAGGAAATCTTGGGAGGGAGGGAGCCTCCTGATCTGCCCCACTCCCTGCCGAGACACCCCACAAGCCCCTTGTCTCATGTCACGCCCCATCCCCCTAGGTGACATTTGCAACATGTGAAGAATTCTTGTCTTAAGGAGGCAGAATTTTTTGTTCTGCAGAAAATGTTCTGCAGTTCTGCCTTTCTCCCACCAGTGGCCGCTCTGGCACCAGAATAGCCTGAGCTGGCTGAGGCTGACTGGTCCGTTGGGCAGCAGCAGACACCTAGCAGGTGGATAGTGGGTGCGAAAGTCACAGCAGCCTTCTTGGAGCCAAGTTAGGAGGCAGAGTGGGTCACACAGGGCTGCTGGAAGCTAACAGGGCCACATGCGGAGGGGGGCGGTCTCCAGGCAGAGCCACATGGGGAGGAGAGGGGGGCGCTGAAGATGCTGTGACTAGGGGCACGTAAGGTGTAAATCCAGCCCTGAGGATACCAATCTGATATTTCCACTAATTCTGTGGCCCAGCTTGGAATAATGACCCAAACGCTGCACCCTGAACATTGGGGAAGTTCAGATCCGGGTCTGGGAGTGAAACTCGCAGCTTTGGTCTGTCCTGGACGTTTTCTTATTTATTTGCCAGGACCCCAAATAATTGTACAAATTTGTTTTCCCACACAATTGAAATAGGCCAATAATTGTGGAACACGATCTTCTGGCACAGACTGACCTGGCATCTACTCAGGCCTCAGGGCACTGAGAGAAATGGAAAAGTAGCTACATGGTGATCTCCCCTACGTTGTATATGCCCCACTGTCTGCATCATGTGAAACATACTTAAATTTCCCACAGAAAATGAAAACTTTCTAGAGGATGATGCACAAGTCCAAGAAAGACACCGAGCTGAACATGAGCTTGGCCTCATTATAGGACACTATCCATAAATAACTGCAGAGTCATTTATCCCTCACCAGGAGTCACTATAGAAGTCTCTGATTTTCAGTCATGTACAGCTGTGTCATGGGCTCTAACCCCAGCACATTATATATGAACTTCTTGGGCATTAGAAATATAAATTTCAAGTAATCTGATGGACAGTCAGTTTGCTCAGGATTTTCTGGGTACCAGCCCCCTAATCACCACAGTTACTGAGCTGTCTGTGAATATACATTAGGGCAGGTTTTTCTCTAAGACAATACTGTAGACTGACATTTCTGGTGATCAACTTCAATGTCAGTTTCTCAGGCTGGCCCAGCGGCACATCGGGTTCCCACGAACCAGCTACTGCTGAACAGTTCACTGCCCTGCCAGTCACATGGATCATTCTCATGCAGTTAACACCAGCCCAACAGGGTCTAATCACTGTATCATTTGAACTGTATCTGGGCCCACATTAGATTGTTACCTCATTTATAATCAATTTTGGATTTTCTTAGACAGATTCACTCCCTGAATTGCCCCAGCACATGCTGCTGTAACCCATGGTCTGCCTGCTCCCGATCTCTCCCTACACACACACAGGTGTTAAGTCTGCCTGCAGCTGGGACACAGCTTGGCAAAGAGCCTGCAGCCCCCCTCTGTGCTGTAGGAATGAGAGCAGTTTTTACACCGGGCAGAGGAGGCCTTGAGGGAATGAAACCCATGTGGCTGAGGGAGGCATGAATACAGCACTTCTGCCATGCAGAGGTCGGGTTTCTCTAGGCTCCAACTAAGATTCAAAGAGTCTGTGCTCCAGCAGAAACCCTTGCAGAGGGAGGCAGGGCTCCTGCAGGATACATTTTCCTTCCGTCAGAGTTTCCAGTACCCCCATGGGCACAGATCATTGCACACTGCGCCCCAACACACACAAACACACACACATCCATGTGGAAGGAATCTACTCTGGGTTTACTTGGATAAATCCTGCTCACCTCAAACTTGCAACACTTCTACTGGCTTCACTGAGTGAATGGGGGAGGAAGGAGCCAGGACTTGGCCCTTGAAGCTGTTGGATTCTGGACCGGACAGACACTTCTGTTGGATCCCAAATTACTGATGTCTTTGTTTGGATTTAAGATACTGAAATGAAGCCCAGCCAAGGCTCTAGGCACTCGGACAGCATTGATAACACACTCAAATCCCTGCAGCATTAAGTGACCATTTCAATGCCAGCCAGACACCTATAGAAACTCCTTCCTGCCCATTTCTTATGCGATGCATGGCCTGGATCATTCCCACTCCCCCCGCCAAACAAGTGTCCGTTGCAGTGAGCCCAGAAGGTCACCCAATTTGGGGTATTTTGACCCAAAGGGGAGCGCAAGTTTCAGCGTTCTGCAGCCCTCACAGAGAGCACACTTCCACCTCCCCCGCCACACACACACACACACACACACACACACATTATAAAAAGGGCAAACCAGATCGGGCACCCCTGCTGACCACACCTGCGGCCGTATGGCACAGGGAGAGAGGGGATCTCTCAAGGAGGCTGGTCCCAGGGTATTTAGGAATTTATAAATATGAACCAACACCTTAATCTCTACCCAGATCTGGGCAGCCAGTGTAGATCCTGCAGCATGACTGTGACATGCTCTCAGTGAGATGTGCTGCTCAGTGAGTGAGTCGCTGACATTTGCGCCAGCTTCATTCTCTGAATGGTTCTAAGGTGCAGCCCCACACAGAGGTCACTGCAACAGTCCAATCTCAAGGTCACAAAAGCCTCAGTAACAGTGGCAAGGTCCAATCCCAAAAGGAAACACACAACCTCCGAGCCAGATACAGATGGTAAAAAATTGACTGTAAATGTTACCATCTTCCCTTCAATTAACCCAGTTCCCCTGGTGAAACACAGAGGAGACTTACCTGCTATGTCCTGAATTGTGAGGAGAAGAACACACAGTACCGGAGTGGAGAGATGTCCCTTCATTGCCAGCGTGACTTGCTGTCCCCGCTCGCAATGCACTGTCTGCACCTAAACATCTGCCAGGGCTCCTCTGTGTCTGACAAGTGATAACAAAGGAGTGGAAGGGAAATATATAGATTCAGAGGCTAGCTTCAGCTATGAGAAGGAACCAATAGAAAACCCATCTGCCTTTTTAGGCATTATTAGTGGTTTTATCTGTAACTTTATGCAGCTAAAACAACCAATAAAACTTGAAAGCAACAAACATCATCATGCATGAGGAATGAGCCTCTTCCTGATGTTAGGTTTACCACAGCGTGGGCCAGAGCAAGTTGGGGGGGGGGGCTTCAACCCCCTTCCGCGTGCAGTCCCATCTGTGTTCCACACCCTTCTGCCTGCAGCCCTGCCCAAAGCTCCACCCCTTTCCCGTCTGACACCACTCCATTCCACCGACAGTCTGCTCCATTCCACCCTCCCACTGAACCCCCATAAGCCATTTGCTCCTTTCTTCTCCCTTCCTCCCACGGTCCCACGACTGAAGAAACTCTGACCTGAGGAAACAGGAGGGAGTGAGCGCTCCCGCAGCCCTGAGGCTGTGGTAGGAAGCTAGAGCTCCTCCAGTTCAAAGGAGTGCAGCTGGGGTCTGGATGCTGGGGCTTCCCCCACTAGCACTTCTGCTGGGAAGCGGGATCGGGCCAGAAGCTTGCCAAACCCCAGCCCACCCACCTGGTGCTCCTGCCAGGGCATGGGAGTGCCTATTTTTCCAGGGACCTCCAAATGGCCAGGGCACCTGGGCATGGGCCCCGTTGGCCAAGTGGTTTATCTGCCACTGAATACCAACACACTTATGGCTCACATACTCACAATCTCATGGAGACTATTAGAGATAAAGATGAAGGTAATAGTGAGTGGACAGAGAACCTGAAGAGAATCTGAAGTGGGCAGTGACAATTTGCTTTCCACCTTCTTCTCCTGATGTCCCAGCTTGGCATTAGTCTGACCATCTTTTCCTTAAAGTGATGAGGTAGGTGAGGTAACATCTTTCATTGTAAGAAAGTTTTTATATCCTTTATCCTTACATCCTCTACACAACCGGGACCATTTTTGATTTAGGTCTCAGACCCCTGCCTATATTTGTCATTCCTGGGCCCATAATTTAGGTTCCCGTTGCTAGCATTAGCTCTTTTATCCTAGAAGGATGAGGAAATGCAATGCCAGGATAGGGACCTTTAGTGCAGTGATGGGATATGTGCTGGGGGAACATGATGCAGCGAGGGTAGTAGTATATACCTTAATAGCATTCATCACCATGCATTCTTTGACACATTTCCACCTCCCATTTAGGGCTTATGTCCCATCCTCCAGTCCCTTTTCCGTTGGTGTTAAGGTTTGGTGCTGTCAACCATTTTGAAAAAAAAAGATTATTTTTTATGTTTGAATAGGAGGAATGTTGCGTGCTTGTGCTTTGATACATTTGGTTGCTTATGTAGAGAAAAAAGTTGAAAGAATAGATTGAGAGAGCTTAAAGATTAAAAAAGAAAGCTTTAGTAAAGTTTAGAGGAAAAAGGGTGGGGAAGGTTATTAAAGAGAAGAAAGATTGTTTGGTTAGGTTTAGTAAGGAGAGATGATTTTAAAGGCCTAGTTTAGCATGTTATAAAAGAATAGAAAGAGAACTTATAGAAAAATAAAAATTTTTGTTTTTAAAGGTTAGTCTGAAAGAATACAGACAAGTTGTTAAAGAAAAAAGATTTTTGGTTAGGTTTAGTAAGGAGAGGTGTTTT
Organism: Dermatemys mawii; assembly: GCA_007922305.1. Taxonomy (NCBI): domain Eukaryota; kingdom Metazoa; phylum Chordata; order Testudines; family Dermatemydidae; genus Dermatemys; species Dermatemys mawii. Next base: position 40,150,892 of record ML677350.1, read on the forward strand.
AAAAGGATCAGTTTGGTATGTTATTATAGAATTAAAAAACTAGATAAATGTAAAAGGTATTAAATATAAGTGTAGGGTAAGAACAGAGAATTTGAAAACATTAAATAATATTAAACTAAAGATATTATAAAAAACACATGGCAAAAAAAATCTTTATGAAGCAGAACCTGTTTAGTAAACACATGGTAAAAATAAAGGTTGGTTAATAAAAAAAAATTAAGATATTTAATATAAGGGTAGATTAAGAAAAAAGCATTTAAAGACACTGAATAAAAGAGAAAAATATGTTAAAAAAACACACATGGCAAAAAAGGGAATTTTATAAAGCAGATACTGTTGAGTAAGCACATGATAAAATGTATAAAGGGAGATTAATAGAAACACATTTAAATGTTAAATATAAGGGTAGGTTAAGAAAAGAGCATTTAAAAAGAGTTAAATAAAAGAGAAACATGCAAAGATGGGTTTAATGAGAGAACAGGGCAAGAAAAGGGAAAAGAAAACCCCTTTGCAAAGGGCAAATAGAGACAGCACATGGTTGAGTCACAGAGAGAGAGAGAGATCTTACCCTTGTGGCCGCTCCTGGGGTAACAGGCAGCTTTCCAGGTTCACAACCCCTCAGGCTAGTTAAACGGTGTAAAACGTTTTAAATCAAGTTATGAAAAAGTACAAAGATGCCTTACACATATTTCTTATTGTACATTTTTCAGGAGATGAGCGATGGTTCTTCAGAGGACTTGGAGGTTCTGGACACCAACAGCTCCAAAGGGCCAAGCAGATCGGGCCGGATCTGTTTTTGCCCAGACCCAAAACTAGATGCTCAAACAGAATGCCGAAACAGAAGGGGATGCTTATTCTATAGGCCTGTACTAGCTAAAGTTGAGGGAGACATTCAGTGTAAAGTCTACGCGAGCGGTTGAGCATGGAATCATCAAGCTGACAGGTAAATGTTTACTGTGAAATGTTGAACGTCTTCTTCGTTCAATAAATTACAAAATCTTGCTAAGAAAAAACACTAAGAGCATGTTTTGGGAACAAAACAGGGCTTATTGTAAAATAAAATGTCAGTTGAAACTAACTACGTGAAGCGTGTTTTTATGAAATGCAAGGGGTGGGGGACTTGCCAAAAGGGAAGTAGGTTGTCCCCACAGTATACGTGCAGTTAGGTTACAGTTTGTCAACAACAACAAGAGGTATACGAGTGGCCTGTTCCTCTAACAAAGGCCCACCAACCTCATCCAGCCCTGGTGCTTGTGCACGAAGTATATAGGCTGTTGGGGCATCTGTATCATTGCAAAGCAGCCCTAGATCCCCTCTTAAATCATGTCTTCTGCTTCGGCTGTACCTTTTCATTTTCCACCCCCACAGGCTCTCTGCTTTAGGACTTAATCATGACCCCTCTGATTGTCTCGGGTCTCTCATCTACTGTTTCATATTATTTAATGCTGTACATCATCTAGGGTTACAGTTTACATAGAAGTGTTTTATAAAAAAATATTCTCTAGGGACTTAGACAAGAAAATGGTAAACAAAACTGCAATTGTTGTTTTTCAGGCCCTACTACAAAGTATTTTTATGTTTGTTAGGCCACAGGATGAGGAAGATAATACCTCATCAAGTGGGAAAGTGCTTCCAAATGACAAATGCTTACCCATGCTCAAGCATAACAACAAATGCAGAATGGCTGCCTACAAAACTGTTTCATTAAAAGATTTATCAACATTCCCACTAAAACTAAGGACAACTTTTGTACCCCCCGAGCCTGATCTCTAGGGCTGTGGCTTTTTTTTAAAAAAATGTGTATTTTGTCAGTTTAGATTTTTAAAAACATTAGAAAAGAAAAAGGGGAGAAGGAAGTAGGTGTGTGTGTGTGGGCGGGGGGGGGGGGGGCAGACACCTTATCTCTGGTTGTTTTTTAAAAAAAAAACAACCCAGTTACCTTTAAAAAAAATCGATCTTGTGTATTTTTTTGTTAATTTTTTTTTCATTTAAAACACACATGTAAACTCCACTCCATTGACAGTTTTCATAGTCTTACCCAGTTGCTGTTTTGGTACTTTAAAAACACTATTTTTAAAAGGATAGGCTAGTTTCTTAAGCCTTTTCAGTTCACTAAACCTCTACAAAATATCCCTAAGAGTGGCCTTGTTTTGTTACAGCTCAGTCAATACTGCTTTTTCATGTGAAACTTTTAAAAAACCAATAGGCCTCACTGCATACAGAATATCCTTTAAAAAGGTCATGTTATGTTACATCTTAGGCAATGCTGTATTTTCATCTTCAATTTTAAAAAACCCTTTGGATAATGAAACACTGCATGTTTAGCAAGTGTTAAAATTATGGGGAAAAGTTGAGGGGTGGAGTGTGCTTTAGATAGGCTATCTCTGAACTTCATGCAGTCACAAACCCATGGCTTTTGTCTTCTGCAAACAGTAAATGGAATAAAATACTTCTTATAACTTTCACAAAGTGGCGAAGAGGCAGCCTTTTTATCTCTGATCCACAGACTCACAGATGCTGTTTTTGCTAACAGCAGCTTTACTGAAAAAAACAGTAAACAGTTTTTACAGTAAAAAAACAAGCTGCTTCAAATTGTCCTTACAAAAAATGCCCAATGTTAGTCTAAAACATGCGGGTGGAGGGGCGGGGGGGACACATCGCTATACATTACTTTTATAAACAGGTTCTCTATGTTTAACTTTGGGATGTTTCTGGGTGCTAACTTTTTATTGAAACATATGAAAAAGTGAAAATGAATGGATGTGTCTTCATACAGGTTTGTCTTTTAAAGTGTTTGTTCCTTTAGAAAACTTAACATGACTTTCACTTGTATTTATTGAAAAGTGGGTGAAGAAGCAGCCTTTTTATCTCTGATCCACAGACTCACAGATGCTGGTTTTGCTAAGAGCAGCTTTAATGGGAAAAAAAATAAATCCTGCTTCAAATTGTCCTTACAAAAAAATGCCCAATGTTAGTTTCCCCCCTATGTTTTAGACTATTTTATCACTATACATTACTATTATAAACAGGTTCTCTATGTTTTTAACTCTGGGATGTTTTGGGAGTGATTAAGGTGAGTCACTGAGATTGTAAATAACTCCAGAAAGGTAACAACCTTTGGGGTGGTTTACAGAGGTTGCTACAACCTGGGTTATCTGAGGCCAAGAGACAAAGAAAGACTTCTGATATAAAAGGCTGTTTCAGCAGAGTCAGGGCCTTCATTTTGATTCATCAAATGGGCAGGACTTTCTGTCCATGGGGATCCCAACACTGCATAGTTGGAGGGATGTTGGTCTCCCAGGCTGCCCATAAGGAAGGCAGGTGATTTCTGGTATGTTCAGGAAGTGTGGAGGAATTTTTTATTGTTTTCTCTGTGATGCTTTTGGGATGGGATGCGGTGGAAGAAGAGGGTGGGGATGTTTTTACTCAGAGACAGGTGATGGCTGGAGGCCTGAGGCCTAACTGGGCACTCCTGGAATGGATCACTGGGGGGATACAGAGGCAGCTTCCCTGAAACTGTGACGCTCCCAGGCTAGTATCATCTCCAGATTCTATGGCTGGGCTGTTCCACTGCCAGACAGTTAATGAAATATTAAATGAGAGAGGAGTTAATAGGCACCCTTGGCCACCCCACCATCCCGGTATCGCCCCCCACCCTCACACCCTGCAGCCACCTGCTATTGCAGAGGAATTTCACACCATGACACTGATCAACACCCACCTCTGCACTGTGCCCTGGCACTTCGCACCTGCGCTCCCAGGATGATTAAGACCAGGCAGAGCAGGGTCCCCAGGATCATGCAGACGACCACGGGCACCGTGACTCTCCCACTGTTGGTCGGAGGGCGGCACGGGGGAGCTGGGTGGAAATGAACATGCGAGAGAGAGAGATTGTTGAGAGTCAGGGAGGCCCCAGGGAGCTCCATACACAGGCAGGCTTCCAACTTTCCTGTCTGGGACCTCATCTTCCTCAGTTCAGTGTTTCCAGGTGTTGTGTTGTAGGGGGAGTGAGACCCCTTGGTGATGTCACTTCCCGCGTTTACAGCTTCTTCCACCTTCCTGGAAAAGTCTTTTGCTGTGACCTGACTGAAACAGTCCTCATTATGAAATGCCATCTCTTGAGAGGTTTCTATTGTACCCAGTTCTTCAGATAATCCTTGTGAGTGTATTTCCCTCAATAGGCCATTAACTCTGTTTGGCCTTTTCACTGCTGTACCTGAAAGGCTGGTTTCAGGTGTTTTTAACTTCACACCATGTTTTAGTGACAGATACATAGCTAAACTTCATAACTCTACATATAATGATAGCACATAAACAATAATATCCTGTTAAATTGTAACAGATTAAGACTTTTAAAATACCTCACAAGGCATGCTTTGTTAATTATATCATAATCATATCACTATGGTGAATATGAGGTGCAGAGTGTTCCTTTGGGGCACAGAGTGTCACACCTTAGTTACACCTTAGAGACTAACCAGTTTATTTCAGCATAAGCTTTCGTGGGCTATAGCCCACTTCATCGGATGCATAGAATGGAACAGAAGTAAGGTGCATTTATACACACAGAAAGCAAAAAAAAAAAAAAGGTTGTATATTAGCATACCCATTCTAAGAGGCTGTTTAATTTAGATGGTCCATTATGAGCAGGAGAAAAAAGTACCTTTTGAAATGGATATCAGGAGATAAC
>ML677351.1:0-11197 GCA_007922305.1 Dermatemys mawii
GTGTGTGTGTGTGTGTGTGTGTATATGTATATATAGGACAAAACTAACCATTACAGTTATTGAGGGCTAAATCTTCAGAGGCTTTTGTATTATTAAAATGACATCCTCAATCTGGGCTTCTGCTGAGCTGAGGCCCAGATCCTCAAAGATACTCTGTCACTTATCTGCCCATTTAGGTACCTAAGGCCTTCTCTACACTACTCAATTGTATTGGCAAAAGGCAGCTTTAGTTGACAGAACTGTAGAGGTGTATGCACTACAATGCTTCTCCCACCACCAAAACTCACCTGGTTTGCTGATCGAGTAAAATCACTGTGACCAAGAGGCATAGAGTTTTTTTTAGCAAAGTTAGATCTACAAAGTGTCCGTGCTGACACTACATTCATTGTGTTGCCATATTTGGCCTCCAAGAGCTATCTCACAATGCCCACCGTGATGCTCTGCTCACTGTTTTGAACCCCCCGACCTTCATCCAGCTACCCAAGCCTGAACCCCTCCTGTTTCAAAGCCCTAGGAAGTTTAAAAAATGGTCATTGTGGAGACCTCACATAGCTATTGCCCAGCCAAACATGCTCCTGCAGCAAATGAACTCCTGCTTGGACTACAGGGGCAGAGGTGGATCTCCTTGGTCTGGGAGGAGAGGCGGCTGTGGGAAACCTCAGATGGAATCACAAAATCAAAACATTAACACAGACTCTTGCTCTTTCCAATACTAGGATTGCAGCGGCAAGCACAAAGGGCAAGCTGATGCTGGGGGTGTGTGGGGATCGGGCAAGGGAGGAAGAGACTGGTGGTGTGCTGTTCAGAGCCAGGGAAGGAGGTTGGTGCAGAGGTTGGGCCTCTCTCCTTGGCGGTTTACTGGTGCACCAGCTTCTTCCTCAGGATCGGTTGCTTCAGCACACTGCAGCTGCACACCTTACTGTGATTTACTGTTAAAAATGCTCCTCCAAGGCATCCCCCAGCTGAACTACCTCACCCCCTCTTGGGCTTGTGTTCATAGTGCACAATACTGAAGAGCAGTGCAGGATTCAGGCTTTCTGACAGAGATGGCTGTGTTGCAGGTTACCAGGGTGGTTGAAAAGTGGCTGGCAATCTAGTCTCCCATGAAACAACGGGATTGAGTAACCTTCATCATGTGACGGAGTACCTGCCCTCATGAGGCATTGCAAATCCTTCCCAAAGCACCCTGTGGTCACTTGCACAGTGGGATAGCTACCCACAGTGCACTGCTCTCTATTTTGACGCAGAAGCTGCTATCATGGATGCACTTCACTGACAAAAGGACATGCAACAGTGGTGCAATTAAAACAGTAGTGTATGTCGGTGTCACTTGTGTCAACAAAACTCTGTAGTAGACAAGGCCGTAGTCCACTATATAGGCACCGCTGACATTTTCAGAATTGATCCTTAGTTGGCATCTTAATTTCTACCGATTGGCATTTGCAGACTGGTTAAAGTCCTGATGTCACCCCACAGCTAATCAGCAACTAGGAACCCTAGCTTAGTAGGTCTTAAACAACAGTGGGACCCAATCCTGTAGGTGTACTCTGAGGACACCTGAGACCCAATACTTGTCTGACTTTGCAGCAGGACAGATGGATGCAGGCCAATGATGCGGCCAGAGGGGTGGGGCGCTGCAGCACACCATCTGCACAGGAGACAGCTGGCAACACAAAGAAATGTAGAGACAGTGTGAGAGAGTTATCAAATGTGAGCAGGAGTCAGAGAAGGAGTTTGTTTTGGCTGCCAGGGCGTATATCTGTATATTCCGAGGCTGGAAGGGACAGTTGTGAGCATCTAATCAGATCTCCTGTGTAACAAAAGTTATACAGCTTCCCTAAAATCATTCCATATCTTTTAGAAAAGCATCCAATATTGATTTACAAATTCCCAGTGACAGAGAATCCACCACAACCCTTGGTAACTTGTTCCAATGGAGTATTTACCTTCACTGTTTAAAAAAAATGTGTGCTTTATTTCCAGTCTGAAGTTTCTCTGTCTTCAACTTCCAGCTGTTGAATCATGTTATGTAATTAGCTCCCAGATTAAAGAACCCATTTTCAAATATTGGTTTTCTATGTAGGTACTTACAAACTGTAATCAAGTCAACCCTTAACCTTTTTTTTTCTTAAGCTAAATTGACCGAGCTACATGAATCTATCACTGTAAGGCAGGTTTTCTAGTCTAGGATCTTGTGGCTCTTTTCTGAATCCTCTCCATTTTGTCAACATCCTTTTTGAATTATGGTCACCAGAACTGAACACAGGATTCCAGCTAGGGTCATACCACTGCCAAATATAAAGGCAAAATAACTTCACTCCTCCTACTCAAGATTTTTAATGCATCCAAGGAGTGCACTAGCCCTTTTGGCCACAGCATTGTAATAGGAGCTCAGGGTCAGCTGATTTATTCATCATGATCCCTAAATCTTTTCCAGAGTTACTGCTTCCCAATGTAGAATTCCCCATCCTCAAAGCATTCTTTGTTCCTAGATATATATATGTACATTTTGTCATATTAAAACACTTATTTTCTGGAGTCTAGTTTACAAAGCAATCTACGGGCTACACACATGCCTAACTCCCAAAGAGGGTTCATGGCTGAGGATCTTGAGCAGAGGGAGGCACATGTCTCCAATCAGATCATCTGCTTAGGCACTTACGTCCATCTCCTGGGCATTTTCCATACGGTAACCTTCTTCCACTAAGCACTCAGCTTGCTAGCTTTCGATGATTCCATTCTTGGATGCTAAAGTCTCCCCAACCATTATATGAGGAGTCTTGGCACCTAGCTTTGGACTGAGGATTCCACAAGGTGGCAGGGTGCCATAGTGGTTAAGTGTTAGAACACCTATATACCTTTGAGGGTCTGAGTCTAAGTGTTTTACCTACTTCGAGGGGAGTTTTGGTGTACAGGTCACACACCAACAGTGCATAAGTGCTTGTTAGGTTAACCAATATGCTGCCATGCACTAGGAGAATGCAATAGTTTATTCACTAGCAACCACAAAAAGAATCCCAGTGGGGTCAAATGTTTTTATTTTGCCACTTTACCCTGACGCCTTACTGATCTTTCAGAGAATCATGGGAGCTCATTGCAACTACTCACCATGGCTACTCTCTTGGGTCAGTAACGTAGAGTGTATGGGAGTGGAGCTGGAGTGAATATGTGAATAGGTCCAAAAAAACGCCTTGGGTATTTACACATACACACTCTTGAACTCTTTAAAGTTTGCACTCCCACAGATTAATGTGGATCCACAATCTGTCCTTTGGGCAAATTTGTACTGATATGGTCATAATTAAGGTTAAGTTTTTGTCACATATTTTTAGTAAAAGTCAGGGTCTGGTCACAGGCAATAATGAAAAATTCATGGAAGCCTGTGGCCTGTCCTTGACTTTTAGTAAAAGTACCAAAGACAGAATAGGTAGCCTGGGCAGCTGGGAGAGATGGGAGCTTGGAGCTTTAGGGTCTCACTCCACTGACAGCTCCAAGCTGTGGCTCTGCCCCTTCCTGCCACTGTGGTGGGGGGCTCTGAGGATCCTCTCTGTCACCCACCATGGCTGGAAGCTGCTGGGATACCACCTGCTGCCCGCAGCAGCTGGGAGCTCTGGGAGTCCTTGTCTCCTTAGGCAGCAGGGAACCACCCTGCAGCTCCCAGCTAGCAGTGGCTGAAGTCACAGAGGTCTTTGGAAATGACAGATTCCGTGACCTTTGTGACTAAATCGCAGCCTTAGTCATAATAGATACAATTTTCAAAAACACCTGAGAAAAAAGTACCTCTGCAGCATTTGGGTGCAGGTCACATGCCAGGATTTTCTGGGTATATTGTACTTAATTGCCCTGTTATTTCAGGGGCCTCAGGCTCTAGTATACCTCGGTCTCTCCTATTCCCTGCCTCTTGCTCATAATAATTTAGTCTCCTGAGGGCTGTAATTCTTTGCTCTGATTCTACTTGTTGGGCTTGATATGGGAGTTGCAGGGTAGAGTTTAGTGGCTTGTGATACACAAGAGGTCAGATTAGATGATATGCTGGGCCTCCTGGCCTTAAACTATGACTTGGGAAACTAAATCCTATTTTCCAAAAGTGACTTAGACACTTTTCTGTGGCCTCTTACGTAAGTCTCACAGAAAGTCACATGACTTTCACTTTCAAAATGGGGATTTAAGGGACCTAAGGGTTTTTTTTTTAATGTTCCCTCCAGTTTCTGTCAGATCTGTTCTCTACCCCTTAGCAAAACCAGTATGTTCTTCTCATCTGGAAAAAAATATCACTTTGTCCAAAAAACCCCCAGTTGTTCACTGTCAATAGCCCTTAATGGAAGGCTCAATCTACCATTGACCCTCCATAACAATCAGTTGTGAATGCTCAGCCTATATAGAATAGAACCATACTTCAAAGATACCAATTGGTTTGTGTGCTAAGTAGTTTTGTGGCTTTCCATGAGAAGACTGACTGACTAAACCATAAAAATCAAATCTATATTTAATTATATCTTAATATATTTGTCCACTGGTACCACAGCATGGATACTGCCCAGTGGGCCAAACCCGGAGCTATGCTGATTTATACTAGCTAAGAATCTGGGTCTGTTCAGGGTCTGTGAATCTTTGTAGGTACTGTTGTTTTGTAATGGATTGATCAGATAAAGTTTAAGTGCAAACAGAAGCACTGGAAAAAATGCTATCATGTTATTAACAACCAACATGCTAAATTGCAAAGTACACTGCAATTAGAATACTAGGAAGGCTTCTTTCTGTCTGTCTTCAAGCCAAATTACAATTATCCTATAATTCTGCAGAGTAACGTGTTAGATCTTATGAACTTGTAGATCCAAAAAGAGTTTATCCTAATTTTCATTCTTCATTCCCCCTTCCCTCTGGCCGACAGATCTCCCTTAATATTTATATGGCAAAATATTAAGTTGCACATTTTCCGTTGTGGGAATGGTATCCATGATGATACACACCCAAAACTTCATAATAATGTGCAGGGGAGTTTGTCTAATATCTAGTTAATCCTGAGCTATGCAGAATTTTAAGATGTCGTAATGGAATAGGTAAATAATCCAAGGAGATATAATATTCTGGTGACCGACCCATTCATTTTGACTGTCAGATTTTTAACAGGTATGGTCTGATTTCCAGAGGATTCCTGTTTTCTGCAGAGCTTCAAATCCTACTCCAAATGCAAAGTACTCCACTTAGGAAGGAACAATCAGTTGCACACATACAAAATGGGAAATGACTGCCTAGGAAGGAGTACTGCAGAAAGGCATCTGGGAATCATGGTGGATCACAAGTTAAATATGAGTCAACAGTGTAACAGTGTTGCAAAAATTTGTTTTTATCATTTCTGGGATGTATTAGCAGGCATAGGCACTGACTCCATGGGTGCTCCAGGACTGGAGCACCCACGGGGAAAAAATTAGTGGGTGCTCTGCACCCACCGGCAGCACCCCACCCTCCCGCCCCAGCTTACCTCCTCTCTGCCTCCATCTCCTCCCCTGAGCGCCTCCCGCTCCATCCCAGCACTTGCGTTGTGAAACAGCTGTTTTGCACAGCAAGCCTGGGGGAGGGGAGGAGGAAGGAGAACACGGTGCGCTTGGGGGAGAAGTTGGGGTTGGGGCAGGGATTTGGGGAGAGGTCCAATAGGGGCAGGGAGGGATGGAGTTTGGGCAGGGACTTAGGGGCCGGGGTGGTGTTGGGGTTGGAGGGGGGTGTGAGCACCCTCTGGTGCTGGGAAAAGTTGGCACCTGTGCTAGCTGTAAGCAATACACAAGAAGTAATTCTTCCACTCTACTCTGCTCTAAGTCTCAACTGGAGTATTGTGTACCATTGTGGGTGCCACATTTCAGTAAGGATGTGAACAAATAGAGAAAGTCCAGAGAAGAACAACAAAAATGGTTAAAGGTCTAGAAAACATGACCTACGAGGGAAGATTTAAAAAACTGGGTTTGTTTAGTCTGGAGAAGAGAAGACTGAGGCGGGGGTGGACACAATAACAGTTTTCAAGTACATAAAAGGTTGGTAGAAGGAGAAGGGAAAAGTCATTCTCCTTAACCTCTGAGGATACGATGAGAAGCAATGGGCTTAAATTTCAGCAAGGGCAGTTTAGGTTGGACATTAAGAAAAATTTTCTAACTATCAGGGAATAAATTGGCTGGAATAAATTGCCCCAGGAGGTTGTGGAATCTCCATAATTGGAGATTTTTAAGAGCAGATTAGACAAACACCTGTCAGGGATGGTCTAGATAATACTTAGTTCTGCCATGAGTCAGGGGACTGGACTAGATGACTTCTTCAGGTCCCTTCCAGTCCTATGATTCAAATTAACTGGGAACTGCCCAGCAGCAGAAATAAAAAATCCAATCCTTGTACTGCTCCTTCTGAGCTGTTCTGGAACCAGAGCTTCCAGCTCCTGGGCAGACCAGAAACACTGGAAATCCAACTGCCTAAATCTCCCCAGGTTTATACATGGTAGGCTATGAGGGCATCCTGGGCAGCCCCAGAAATTTTTTTTAAAGGTCAGAGCAACGTATCTAAAATGAGGGGGTGTTGTTTTTTTTTAACTTCCATTACATAGAGAACTCTGAAATGATTGGTTTTGGTCCAAACTGAAAAGAAACCAGATTGTGACATCTTCTGCACAATGCAATTATTATCCTCTTCCTAGTTTTAGTAAAAATCAAGTCAACTGTTTTAGTATATTTGTCCAACCTGAACTTAAAAAAAAATTCCTTGGTTACTTTCTATGCTCAGCTAACTATATTTACCGTATGTTTGTGAAACATTTAACATCTTAATTAAATCTTGATTCTCATGGGAACTGAAGTACAAATAAATACCACAGAACCTGCTGCCATTTACAGATTGTGGAACTTTTTTATCATGGAGGCTCCATTCTGTAACCTGACATTTGATCCAATTTCTTTGGCACTGTTTTTTGCAGCTGGGTTGCAATTTTCAACATTTGTCGTCTTGTCTTTACCCCATTATTCCTTGCTCTTTGCCCTTACTCTGGTTATTTACTTCTAGCATATGGCTTCCTGGGCACTATTCATACAAAACTGTTCAATAAAAATGATATAGAGCTCTATAAAAAGCCCATATGGAAAAAAGCCTTTGTAAAGATTTAACATCTGGCCTACGGTGCTTATTCTTATAAAAAATATTCAATCCTAAATGATCTACTATTAAATCTATAAACTCCCCTCCCCTTCTTCCCACTCCTACCCTTTTTTAGTATTGTGCAAAATTATTCATGGTCTCCTTATGCAGCCTGTTGACCAGGAAAAGATTTGTGTGTGTAAAAACTCTTTGACACCTATTTTACTGAATCTCTGAAGGAAAATAATGAACAAAAAGGAATAATGTAAAACAAGGGGATAAAATATACATTTGAGATTCAGATTAATATTGATTTGACCTTATTTGGAGTGGTCAGCATCACTGACAGTTTTATTGTACATTTAAGGCTCTATCAAAAGTCCTTTGAAGTTAATGGAAAGACTTTTTCAATGACTTCAGTGGATTTTGGATTAGAGCCAGGTTGTGCTGCATAGCCCACAAAGGCTGGATATGGAGAAAGGTTACTCAAACAGCAGTTCCTGGCAGCAGTCTGCTTGCAGAGAATGCCAGCAAGAAGCATGCGTCTGGGTACACTGGAGGAGTAGCATCTGCTGAACTTATAAGAAGGTGCAACATACTCTGTCCCTGTGGGGCTAGCACCATATCATAAGGGGGATGGAATAAGGCCAGATCCCTGTCCACTTTATAGTAACTAGAGCTGCTTTTAGTGCTTTGGCTCCCTAGCATAGCCTTTATGCTCAGACTGTCTGATTCTGATCCCAGATACACTATGCAAATCCAGGATACCTCCACTGACTTAAACTATTCTAGGTTTATATGATGCCACTGTATCTGTTCCAGGCTTTGCAAAGTGTGGAATTCCAAGGATACCTGTAGTAATCTTCCTTTCCAAACAAGCATAGTTAAAATCTGTCCTTTCAGGTGCAACTTTGGCCTTTATTACGATGATCAGAAGGTTCGTCTTCTGCTGTTTACACTGTGGAACAAAGTCTGAGAAGTCAGCAAATGTGAAAACTTATTACACAATTATAACTGTAAGGTTTTACTTCAATCTTCCATGTGAGCCTACTGGCCAGATAGGGTAGGCTACACTAGAGTGGGTAGGAGCACAGAGTCATCCATGCTCCTCCAACCAGTATTGCCATTCAGGAATCCTTCATATTACTGGAGCCAGCATTCTCTTAGCAGCAAGTTCATGTAGTGAGCCCGAGGGAGCCGGAGACGCCCCTTGGAGGGTGGAGCCACGGCTGCCCCGCCCCCGTCGCCGGAAGTACAGGAGCGGGACCGGAACTATAAAAGACCAGCCCTGCAGCCCAGAATGGGGGAGAAGCAGAGGAGGAGAAAGACGCTTTGCCTAACCTGCTGCTGCCTGGAGGAGACTCGAGCCTGAGCTGCGCTCCAGCCCCCGATGCTGACGACGACTGGCCGGGAGTACCTGTTGCCGTGTATCTGGAAGAACCAGAGGCCAACTGGACGGCAGAGGTACCCACCACCTGAGACCACCCGCGATAGACTGTTTGTTTGCTGCCTGCCTGAGGCCCTGAAGCCCAGGCCGTGGCCTATAAAGACTGTATTGTTTGCTGGCTGCCTGTGCCACTCGCAGGCTATGGCTAGCCCTCCAAGGATGGTTGGTTGCTGGCTGCCTAAGGCCCTGAAGCCCAGGCCCCAGCCTGTAAAGACTATTGTTTGTTGGCTGTATAAGCTCTGTCCAGGCTACAGCTGGTCACTTTGAGAGATGGTTCCACTTGCAGGTTGCCAAACGGAGCCTGAACCCAGCTGGTTTGGACCGGCCCGAGGGGTCTCCCTCCAAGTGGAAGTGCGAGGGAGACTTCAGGGTGCTATCATTTTCAGTTGCATTTAACACTCCGCAGAAGTTGTTGAGGTAGGATAGTTTCAGCCCCACCCTCTTACCCCCTCCAGATTTTCTCTCTCCCACAAACTGGCAAACCCCAGGTGGATGATGCTGGGAGGAACGCAAGCTCACGTCTTTTTATAGAGCTGTGTTGAAGGCTATAAGTGAGCAGGCTTCCTCGAATGCCCTTGGAGGCACATCTATTGGTTGCTTTCATCTGGCATAACAAACAGGTGAATTTCCAGTGGAAGTCTGTTGCATCCGGATCAGTAGTTACAGCAGGTTTGCGTTAGCCCAGTGCCTCCACTTACCACCCCTCAGGTATGAATCTTCTCCGTGTCTGCCCTCTTCCCTTTTCCAGGGTGGCTCTGGATTCAGGAGCATGAACTAAATTTTCAGTGAAAAACGTAGTGTAAGATCAAAGGATGAGTTGATCTCTGACAGCAAAAATGATTAGAGTTACTTATTTTCTTGTCCAGCATCTTTTCCTGTGCTGGTTTTAGAGCTACACGTGATTCCTCTCTAAATCCAAAACAGACTGACATGGATTCAGTAGCCCACTGTCATGGGAAATGCTATTTTGAGACAGGATGCTATTTCAAGTAGACGGGCAAATCCAGCATACTGTTATGTTAATTGTGTAGAAAATTAGAACAATTTAGAAAATATGATTATTAAACTTCCTGGCTCACTTTTTAAAGTTTATTATGAACACAATTCCCAACTAACGTCCTTCTGTATATATTACAAAATAGCATCCCAAGGTTTCACATTACAGAACTATGGGAAGCTAATATTTCTATCCCAGACAATGGGCCAGACATTCACAAATGTTCATGTGCCAGTGTGCATGCAAAAAACCACATGTACTCAGGTGTCTTGCACCAGAGTTTTTCAGAAATTCAGTGCCAGCAATTTCCCACGACATTAATGGTAGCTCCAGGTCATCAACTTATCTATAATCAAACCTCTGATTTGCACATAATAGAGAGAGAGAGAAAACTGAACTTGCACTGCAAAGTACATTCTGAAAATCTGTTCCACTGTGAACTGGGTACCCCATTAAAATCAGAAGTACCATAAAATATTATAAAGCACCAATACACAAAACATAAAACAAATATATATGATTTTATTAAAATTAAGACTATTTCATTCTCATTTTAGTGTAGTCTTCAAATGTAATAGTCCAGCAGTTTTATTGTTTTTCTTTTTAAGACTAATTGAGTCTTAAATTAGTGTGAAAACCATTCTGGTAAGGAACGTTCAATCAGGCAAGAGAAATGCTTGGCTGATTATTCAGCAGTGCTGTAATTTTATTTTTAGGAGATTTTTTCCATTTGCACTGGGAAGACCAGAAGAACTACTGTTGCAGAGTTGGTAATCAGCATTGTGATGAACATCATCTGAGTAAAATGCAGCAGAAGCTGCCCAGTAAAGGGAACTGTGATGCCTGGTAACTGAGTATGAGGTAGGTACCAGTCACACAGTTAAGGTCATTTAGATGTCTGTCTATCTGTGAGTGGCAGTTGCAGTTAGGGACTTAGATATTTAAATCAGTGGTTCACAACCTCTTCCGTCTTATCGCCCACCTGTCACAAGTGCATGAGCTATTGATATGAAAAGCCATCTTGGAACTTCTCTAATAGTATGAAATAGTCATGCTGTTGTAGTCCTGTTATGAAATGATAAACCAAATAATTAATCTTCAGATATAGCATTAATGCTTCTGTTTACCATCCTTAGTTTTTCAACCCTTACGCTCATGATTAACTTTTATTTATGAGAGTAAAGGGTTACAGGATCAGACTAGACACTATTTAAAAGTAGAACTCACTTCAATTTGTTTTCAGCAGGAAATGCTTAGAGATTCTATCAGTAGCACCTGGCAACCTTGGTATACTTGTTGTGTGATACCAATACTATGATGTTTCTTAAGTTTTGCAATTCTATAAGATTCCAGGAAGAAACCTCTATTTGGATTCCAGAAATAGAAATGGATTTAGTCAAACCTGCTTTACTTTACACAATGGAAATTATGTTTTTTCCTCTGGAAATTACTCATTTTGCCTATTTTATATCTACCATGTTTACTTTTGAAGTTTCTTTGTAGTTTGAATGGGCTACTGTGGCAAGGGGGGGGGGGGGAAGCTTGATTTAAACTGTGATAACAAGTACTATGTTTTTTTTAAAAAGAAATTATTCTATCGACAAGGCTTCTGTGTAGGCAGGAGCTTGGGAGTACTACTATAT
>ML677351.1:11297-48779 GCA_007922305.1 Dermatemys mawii
ACGATAAACATAGTGTTGTCTAAGCAATAGCTAGCTATTTACTCAACCTGCATGTTACAGGACACAATTTTGATTTAAGGCATCCTCAGATCTTTAGGCAGATTACTTAAATATCTCCAGGAGAAATCTGGGGGAGAGAGGGAAATTTTCATTCAGCAAACTTTTTTAACTGCAAAAGATATTCATTTACCAAGCATTAGATTTGGTCAACAATGGGAATCTCCCTCCCATGAGAACACCAAATTTGTTTTAATCCCAAATTGTTACAAAAAGTCAAAATCTCAAAATATTTTTTGTGAAATCATTTGAAATAACAGTATCAAAACATTTTGCTTCTATAATGTCAAAAATTTGTTTATATAAATATTAACTATAATATATAAAATATTGTCATAGATATAAATAGGAAATATAACCTAAAATTCAAAATTAAGAAAAATATTCATCTAGATTTGAAATAATTTCAAAACTTTTCCATCATATTTTGTCAAAATTGACACTTCCAATGAAACATTTAGATCTCTATGAAAGAGCAATTTCTGGTAGAAATCTGTTCTGTCAAAACATTTTCAACCAGTTCCACCAGCCATGCAATTTAAATCAAATCACAGATAAATAAGCGTAAGTGACAATATGCCTATTCTACCTGATACACTTTTTAGATTCACTATTACTAGAATTTTTGCTACATTATTTTAGCACATCTGCTTTTATCCTGTACTGTCAAATTTAATGGCGTTTGTGAAGATCCCTGTTGACAGAAAAAGCTTTGCAGGACATGTTAAAGGAATACTTGGAGGAAGTAGTCAATGGAGTACTGCGAATGTTACTCCCATTCTAGTTGACATATTTGTGTACACCTGGAGCTTTAGACATTTTTGTATTTTTCCATCTGAATGTGTCATCTCTCATTACATTATCCCTTTACTCTCATTAAACAGTTGTTTGTTTTTATGTGCCCAGACAATGTACTTCTAATTTTTTTCCTGGTCACTCTGCTTACTCCTAAAATAACTCCCTGGAACCGTTATTTTCATTTTTATCTATAGCACTTTGTATATTTATTCAAATATTAGTACTTGATATATTCTTTATGATCTTTAAGGGCACTGAAACTTCTTATGAAAGTGGTATCAATGAAAATTAATAGCATCTCCTCCAAATCTGAATTTATGTGGACTGAGACTGCAAGGAATTTCCTTTGCAGTATTTTCTTTAATGTATATGTTCGAACTATAAATATCCATTAATAATTGCCATTGAATCATGGTGGGTCACTTGAAATGGATTGCTTCAGATTTGGATGTGGTTCAACAGCCATATTACGATATGGAAATTGCTGCTTAAGAGTCCATCCTTTATTTACACCTCAGAAATAATGCAGATGATTTGTTCTGCTTAACAGAACATTTGACCCTAACAGATTTATGAACAGAGTTTTGTGGCCTGATTTTTTTTTTTTTTTTTTTTTTAAAAAATCAGTGATTTCATATTTTTACTTATGGATTTTAAATAAAGTATGCTCTCTACAGCTTCCTTTGAAAAAGGACAAAATGTATTGTTTGTTTTTTTTTATCTTTCGGTGTTTTAAATGAGTGTAATAAAAGTGTGCTGTGAGGTTTTGAAGAAAATACTCCAGATAAAGACCTTCATACTGAGATAGGGGAATTCATTCTTAGCCCCCTGAATGTCCTCTTTGTGCTGTTACGGGACCAGATGAAACTGTCAGCTGGAAATTTCCCTGGTCTGAGGGGGGAATCTTCAGATGATACTGGGGTAGGTATGTTGGGTCTATAACATTCCACTACCAAATCTCGTCACAGGGGGGCATTCCAGATGATGTGACCAGAGGGCAATCCCTGCTGATATATGGCTAGTGGAGGCTTTTGCAGCTACAGTATAGTTTAGAGCAGTCCTGAGGACTGTGCTTGCTGTGGCTGAATCATTCCCACAACTGCCCCCAGGATAAGGAAACCACAACTGGCTCCTTTGCAGTCCCCTCCCCTCCCCCCGCATCTCTCCTGTGCACGTTGGAGATTCAGTGACTCAGAGCATTGACTGACTGACAACTCTCAATATGGTCAAACAAGGGCAAAACACAGGTTTTGCAGGCCTGTATTTGCTGAAACTGTAAACTTGTTTGTAACAGGTGATTTGTTGCCTCACACCTTAGAGCACAGTCCTGGTCCCATTAAAAACAATAGGAATTTTGCCATTCACTTCAACAGGAGAATAATCAGGCCCCAAAGGCTCAGTCCTTTAAACCACACAGCCAAGACTGACTCAGTGGTCCTTTATATAACCAGTTCAGGATAGCTGTGTATTGGCATAGTGGGAAGGGATTGTTCAGTTCTATCAGTAATTTCATCTTCCACTATGAAAGGAAAGGATAGCTGAGACCTTGAGCTCAGGAAATTAATTAGCACTTGCCCCCTACTGGAATAGCTCAATTAGCAGTTGGCTGTAAGAAAGAAACTGATACTTTTTTTTTTTTTTTTGAAACTGGACATATTTCTGCATTGGAACTGTGTGAGCCAAGCATAATTGGTTCTTTGTGAACCAGGCAAAAAACTAATATCTGCTACCTAATATATACTTAAAATTTTTCAGTTGAGGAAAGACATCTGAAGAGTATTATGAGACCTATTTATTTGCTGCTATTACTTATCTGTTTGCAGTAGCACTCACAATGTGCTAGCTAGTGCCAAACACTCAAGGAGTGGTCCCTGAACTAAGGAACTTTCAATCTAAGGACATACAGACCAGGTGACAGAAGTTATGGAAATGGGGGAAATAGGTTGTTGTTCAAGCTACTTCAGTTCACTCCTAAGCAGCATGGCAGAAGTCCTTCCAGATGGACTTAATATGGATAGGTATGGACTTTGAACTCTAAAGTTACACCATTTATAGGAGGTCATGTGGGAAGATGCGTGGAGGAGATTGTCAGTGTCTTGCACAATCAGAGAAGACTGGGAATACCCGTGGAGTGGAAGGGATGAGGCGGAAACATAAAGTTCAAAAAGGATGGTATATAGAGAAGGGGCAAAGTTATATAGAGTGTTGGAGGCAATAACAAGGGGACTAAATTTAATATAATAGGGAGCCACAGAAGGGATTCAGAGAGGGAAGTGACATGATTAAATTGACAGGGAAGGAGGATGATTTTAGGAGCTGCAAGTTGTTTTGAGGGAGGTAATGTGCATGTCTCAAGGGTCAGAGAAGAAGATGCTGTAGTAGTTATGGCAGGATATAATGGGGAGCACTGCCTGAATGAGAGATTTGGTTGTGGGGATGGAAAGAAAAGGAACATCTTGGACATGTGGAGGGAGAAGAAGTGATTGATATGAACTGGATGTGTGGGGCAGAGAGGAAGAATTTAAATAACCCCAGGGATTGCAGCAAAGCCTGAGCTGTGAACTACATTTAGGGTGTACTCTAAGCAATAGTCATAAGACATCCATAGTGATGTGAATGTCATAGTGAAACATATTTGCATAAACTGATTTCAAAGAGTGAGCACCTTAATTTTAAAAACGATCTGCCCTCATTTAATTTGTTAACAGAGACCAGTTTGTTTACAGTTTTCCTGTGTTCCAGTCCAGTGTTCTGATTAAAACAACAGGACTCTGACCTAGAGAAATGTGACACAGTGTGGAATATTGCCCTGAAGATCAGAGGGAGGAAACTCATTCTTTGTGTATACTGATGCAGTTCACATAAAAAATGGAAGGAAGAACTCTTGATTTTTTTTCTTCTGCTTCTGGCATTTACACACACAACTTGCTTCTCCCTGGACATCCACAAGAACTGGACATGGTGAGTTATACTGATATTCAGTTGTAGGGCACCAGCAGGGAGAAAGAGGCAATGCATGAGCAGACTGCCTTAACTTAGGGCATCTGTACTACTTACATGGAAGGACCACACTGGAGATCTGAAAGTGACTGTACTCAGCATAACCCCAGCTGTGAGGAAGTTCCCCTTCAGTGAGAGTCCTGCTAAATATGCCTTAACCCTTTTATTTTTTAGAAGCAGACATTAAAGAATAATGCAGCCATATCAAGTGAATGTCTGCTTCTGTTTTTTTTTTTTTTTTTTTTCCTTAGCAGCTGCTGCGAGCCGGATGTGATTGGCTTTCTCTACTAGTGCTGCAACAGCTCCTGGCTGTGGTGCCAGACCTGCTAGGTGCCATGTGTCTTGTGCAACAATCCTGCACTTGGCAGTCCTATCATGGCTGTCTGTCTGTCTATCAAATAAACTTTCAGAAAGACAGACACTCTTGTGGGAGCCAGATTACGAAAGGTTATGGTCTCATCTCTCCTACTGACAGTGAAGTCCCCAACCATATTTACTGAGGAAGGTATACCCATATGCAAGAGACAGCCAATTAATAAATACCCATTTTACAAACAAGCTAACTAAGAAAGCTGGAAATAAAACCCAGATCTCTAACATGATAGAGTGAAGTCTGAGTCACACTGCCTGGCAAAATGAATATGCCAAACCTTTGTGCCTGGCTATCATGGCTATTAATTACTCTCCTGTCGAGATGCTCTGTTCTAACCACTAGACAACATTCCCCATTCGAGCCAGGAATTCTGATATTCGACATTTCCTAGCTCTCAAAGCGTTGCCAGCAGTGATGGCCATTTTTTTTTCCTGACTTTTTTTCTGAAATTGGAAAAAAAAAAAATTGACCTTCTGTAAATGACTTTTTTTCCCAAAAAAATATTTTTTCCCCTTTGAAAGTTTCTGGATTTTTCTTTAAAGGAAAAACTGAAATGTTTCAGGTTCAGCCCCTCCCCCTTTTCCACAATAAAAACTACAAAAATCAATGCAAATAGTTAATTTCTGTTAAATTTTCATGGAAAATACTTGTACTTTTCAACCAGCTCCAGTTATCAGGGCTGTCAATCCACTGATTATTTTTCACTAGCATTAAATCTCTATAGTTTTTAAAGCTGAAATACATAGTTCTATGATAAGTGGAAAATATGCATGTTGGTTTCATTAAATGTGCATAACATATCATATCTAGAGCTCTACAAAACTTGGAAGAGCTATGGTTATTCGCCCCCCGCCACGCACACACACCAATTTACTCTCTGGGGTTTTCTTGGCTTCTTCAGTGGGTCCCCCAGTGCAGCCATTGGCAGCTCGCACTGCTTTTGGTCCTTTATCCTAGCCCTGTATGTTGGTGGCAGCATCCTCTTCTAGACTCTATTTCAGCCTGCTTCATTTAGTGGCCTCTGCTTTTCCTCTGAAGAAGCTGCTCACTTCTTTCCCAGCTGGTTCTGTCATGGGCCACTTTCTTCCACTCATGTGGATTGGCCTCTTGCTCAACCAACTCTCAGTTCAAACTGACTGCATGATCATGATCACAACAGGTTGTGTAGTTGGCGTTTTGATTGAGGTGCTGTGTGTTTTTGTGTGGTGTTGGTTTTTTTTAAAAAAATAGTGATTTCATTAACTCACTTATTCCACAACCTCTCAAATGATGATAGCAGCGCTCAGGTAGCTGTGCTCCCAAATGGATACAGCACTCAACAAAGCTTACACCATGTGCTTATCATGAAAGATGCTTCTGTTGTAGTGTCTATTGTTTCTGAACTGGGATTCACATTATTATAGCACTGAACTAGTGGCATTATAGTTACAGCTCTGAATGCATTTCCATTCTAAGACTCTATTTTAAGACTGGTAAAATTCCCCTAAATATTGCTCTTTGAATGAAAACAAGCATAATAAATTTAGGAGCATAGGAAAATATAATAAAGTAGAAATGGAGTAACATTGTGTGTTGCTGTTTTTGATATCTGAGCATGAGATATCAAGCATAAATCCCTGCATTTTCTCCACCAGTTAGTTTTTCAGGCACATTTTGCACTCTGATAACTCAAACACAGTTTCTTTCAACTTTTGAACTTGCCAGGGCCTCGTTTCTCAAGAGTATATGACTCATCTGAAGAAATATGGTTTACAAACAACAAAATGATAATGGTTTGGGAAGCACATGGAGGACATATAATATACTGTTTCCTAGTAACTCTAGGCATTTAGCTTGAGAGGTTTATCTAGTATTGTCTCCTAAGTATTCCAGATCTATGTGGTAGGCCCCAAAAATCATGAGCTGTAGAGCCTGGGGCTAAGACAGCCCTGATTAGCAGATAAACTCCCTCTGGGAGGAATCAGGTAATGCCAATATAAAAGGCAGCAGGAGGCTGTAGAAAGGGGATGATTGTGAGAAGTAGCGGAGACTGCCAGAGGCAGGTAACCTGGTGGTAAGATAAGGCAGTTCAGGAGGCTGGAGCAAGAACTGAAGAAGACATCCTGTTTTGGGATTTTTGAGTGTTGTGTTTTTGACAAACTGTTCCAGCCTAGTGAAGAGTGAATTAAAGGAATGTGGGCTGAGAAGACTGCTGAGAACTGAGTGAACTCTTAAGAGCCCGGGGGAAGAGGAAATAGAAGTAGGTTGTGGCCAGGGTGCTGTGTGCTCCTTGGCTACTGCCATATGTTAGCTCCCTTATACCCAGGTGAGGGGTAGGAAGGAACTCTCCACTCTGCTTTTAGTAAAGACAAGATGTGCACCCACACGCCCTTTCCCTATGCTTTGATATCATAGCACAAGCTAGACATAATTTTCATAGAGAGGGTGTAATTATAATTACAACATCAAGTGCACATGTTATGTAGCCTTTAGTTATGAAGAGGCAATCTTTAGCAGCACAGTATGTGAGAATTACTTCAGCAAAGTCTACCCATGCTGCTGAAGCTAGTGTCCAAAGGAGGAAAGTGGTGCAAAAGATGAGCAGGTGTCCATCCAGCAAAACAGGTAAGTTTTTTAGGTTAACTTCAAGTTTGCAAGTAGCCTTCATGAATGAATATATCTGTTCATGTGTGCTAAAATGCTTTGCTAGATTAGGTCCTTAAATGTTGCAAGATGTTCAAGGCATCGTATCCTAGCGAGAAAACCATATGAACAGAATGATATTCTGTGTGCCCGTTAGGGTTGTGAGAGAACTTGAACAACTTCACAATGGATAATACCTCACGTTTAAAGAAAGTGTCAAATGAATCCATCCTGGTGGGGGAAAATGTGCTCCTGTAATTGTGGGAAAGTCAGTACCTTATATTAAGTGACTACGTAAGTGACAGTCATAGCAAAATTACCTGATCTTTTCCAAAATTTCCTGTGTTTTGCACTCTTGAATCTACATTATTTGGCTTTTTTCCTTGGCTGGATCTCTTATGTTCCTTCTGTTTATGAACTTGTTCTTTTGGCTGTCCACACTCAATTACTACATGACAGGAAGCTTTTAAAATGAGTAAGTACAATAGTTATTACTGAAGCATTTCAATTGAAGTGGAGGATTTCACAGATGCAGAGGAGGTGCAAGAGGATTAGGGAATTTAAAGTTGGCCTTCCACAATGCTGTAATATCAAACAGTGCATTAAGTAACCAGGATCGGCTTCTGGAATTCAACTTGAAAGGGGAAAAGGACAAAAATGCTTTCTGTGATGTGCAGTGACTACATGGGTCAGCAACTATATGATTCATGAATGACATCTGATACTTTTAATGTTGTTAACATAGTGTAGGTCACCTTCCTATCTATGCTCTCTGAAGCACAGCTTTTTGGAGCTCAGAAGCTTGTCTCCTGCACTAGTAGAAGTTGGTCCAATAAAAGAGATTCCCTCATCCATCTTGTCAGTACTAGAGCAATTAGTAAAAATAAAAATCTCTAATTCCAATCCAAACTTAACTTCCATGGAAGTCTGCATGCTATTATTATAATAACTCTAAAAAATGCAATGTGAAGCAAAAAAAGGTTAAGAAAAGTAACTATTGTAATGGAAATATTAATTAGAGTACACTATGAAGTTTGCTCTTTTTTTTCTCTGATCCATATCTCTCTTCAGACAGCCCTAACACCATCCTGTGAGTTGTTTTTCTATTACTTATACATTACTGCACATGTTCAGATGCACAGTTCTTGCTTGAAGCCAGAATGTCTTATGAATTGACACAATATACCTTAGTTTGGAAACCCTGTGGATAGCACAATGTGTTTTAAAATATAGAAGGCTTTACAGCGATGTAAATCCATAGCTCTCTCATACCAGTTTAAATAAGGAAGATCTGCCCCAGAAAGTGTAATAATAAAGCAAATAGCCCTACAATGCTGTAGCAATATTGCCATGGCAGAAAGGAACGTTAACTCATTCATAAAATAATTCCTAAAGCTGAATCATATTTCAGGCTATGTCTACACTATGGAGCTTATGTCAATATGACTATGTAGAAACTGCCTACACTCAGAGAAAGTTTTTCTATTTGTGTAGGAACACCACTTCCCCCAAACAGCATTATTTCTGTTGACAGAAGCATTTTTCTGTTGACATAGTGGCATCTACACATGGGGTTTTGTTGTCATAGCTATGTTGGCAAGGGTGAGTGGTTTTTTCTATGCCCCAAACTGTTGTAGCTATGCTGAGAAGTGTAGACTGAGCTTCAAAAGTTATGCACAAAGCTTAGGCAACCTTTTGTTAGTGATCTCCAAACCAGTCATTATTTGAAAAAAGTTACAGCGAATGTTAGTGTGAATGCTCCCTCTAATACAGGGATGGGCAAACTTTTTGGCCCGAGGGCCACATCAGGACTGCAAAATTGCATGGAGGGCTGGGTAGGGAAGGCTGTGCCTCCCCATACAGCCTGGCCCCACCCCCTATCTGAGCCCCTCCCACTTCACGCCCCCTGGCTGCCCCCCTCAAAACCTCTGACCCATCCAAGCCCCCTGGTCCTTGTCCCTTGTGACCCCTCTCCAGAGACCCCCCGCTTCTAACCACCCCTCAGGACACCACCCCCTATCTAAGCCCTCCTGCTCCTTGTCCCCTGACCACTCCTCCATAGAACCCCGCCCCTAATCACCCCCCAGGATACCACCTTCATCCAACCCTCCTGGTCATTGTCCCCTGACCACCCGCTCCCAAGATCTCCCTACCCACCCACCTCCACCTTGCCCACATCCACCCCCCCACCTCCGACAGACCCCCAGGACTCCCACGCCCCATCCAACCCTCCCTGCTCCCAGACTGCCCCCCCCAGGACTCCCCATCCTTTATGCAACGCCCACGCCCCCCATCCCCTGGCTCCAGCCTCCTTACCATGCTGCTCAGCAGAGTGTCTGGCAGCCACGTGGAGCCGGACAGGCTGCCCTGCCCCACAGAGCGCTGCCCGCATGGCGCACTTAGGCTCCAGGGGAGAGGGGAAGGTGAGGGAGGGGTCGGGGGGAGTCTCCCCCCAGCCAGGAGCCGGGGGGGGGGGGGGGAGGGGGCGGGGGCAGGGCAGGACAAGCCCACAGGCCGGATGTGGCTTGCGGGCTGTAGCTTGCCCACTCCTGCTCTAACAGGTAAGATGAGTGTTCCCTCCCTCCCAAGGCATCATAGGTCCCATGCCTGGTTCTCTTTGCAGGGAATTAATAGTGCCTTCCCTACTAAACTAGTGTGGGATATTTTAAAATATAAGTTTGATGTTTGCTCTTTGATGCAGAAACTATCTTTTTACTGTGTTTGTCCAGTACCTAGCACAAAGACTGGGGATTCAAGATAGTGCCACAATAAAAATAGTGTCTGTCCAACACTCAGCCAATTAGACCAGCAGTAGATAAACATGCTAAGGGACACCTATTATATTGAAAACTGTATGACACATTAGATCCCTTAAGTTTAAACTTTTTTTTTTAATTACCAGATGTTAGGCCGACATTCTTCGCTAACCATAGCCCTTGTCTATTCTGCTACAGGCAGCATTTTTTTCAATACTGGAACCTGCCATGAGATGGATATATAGAGATAGCTATTAGAGAGGATGAAATCAGTATCTGTAGTAGGATGAGGCCCTGAAACATAAACCCTTGTATCAGAGGCCCAGTATGAGGCCTAAGGCCTGAGCTAAAGTAATGGTCAAGACTTTGCTAACATAAAGCAAAGGTAAGCTGTGAGCTAGAGGCAGGCCCTGCTCACAGAAGTCGGCAAGGAAAGGGCTGATGTTGCAAAAGTACACAAACCTATGAGGTACCAGAACACTAGTACATTCCATACAGATAACAAGGAACAGGCCGACCCATCCTAAAGACAGGGCAAAAGGGTAACATGATGGATAGAGTTGTTTTGATCGAACCAACTTGTACAAGGTGAGAGGCGGCACCTTACTACATAGAGGGGATGTACCTCAGTATATCAGGAGTGATGTGTAACTTGTTTGTACCTGTGTATAAGAATAAGAGCCCTGGGGCAGTGTCTTTGGCCAGCCTAGGGGGCACTAGCGTTCCTGCTACTGACTGAGCTGAGTCCGTTGTCTGGGGAACACATAGGGACTAGCAGACCTGTTGACTGTTAGTCCGGCGAAGCTAGAGACTGTGTTTCATTTGACAATAAACCTGGCCCGGGTGCCTTCGTACCTTACTAGAGTCTGTGGTCTTTGGGGGTTCTCTTGGGTCTGCTGTGTCAGCTATGTGTGCAGACCTGAGGCAGCACACAGAGGGAACACGCGCGCAGCCGACTGATACCATCATCGAACAAGAGCAGAGCACCACATTGGTAGCTACTGACAACAGTATCATGTGGAATATCCATTTGATTTGAGTCCTTCAAAGGTATTTGAAAGTACTGTACTGTAATAGTGCTTTAGCTACACAGCATCATGAGAGCAGGTTTATATAGTTAAGGGTAATTAGATATGGATTATCACCCACTACTACAATTAAAAATGTTTTATTTTAATGTATTGCTGTATTAATTGATAGAAAACAAGAAATATTTTTATAATGGAGCTGTCAGTGTGGTGTTCTTGACCATTAAACTTTGTTATGCTCAAAAATTAACTTCTAAAAAGAGAATAGCATGTGTTAAATTATTCAAATAAGAGAATCATTATCCTTGCTAGTAGTTATAACACCCATCTTCACTGACATACACAAAAATTGCCTTTAAAATTTATTACAGTATATTAGCAAATTCACAATAAATTAATCTTGGAATCCCTTTCAGCTTTTGTTTAAATCCAAAATTCAACAAATCACTAAAGCATATACTCTAGTTCAGTGCTAATTAACGAAGTACTAACACATATATCCTTAAGCGCACTGCTGCAAAGGATTATGCTAACATGGACTAGCTTCTACTTACTTTTCACCAGCATGGTCTACATGGGACAGCTAGAGGCCAATAAGTTACAGTGCTTCACAATTCACAGTCTTCTAGTTTGTACTGTGACACCATGTAGACAAGCCCTTAACTGGGGAATTGGGACCTGCTCCTATAAGGTGATGAAGACGTTCTGCTGAGTCAGTGAGAGTTGAATGCACTCAACTCCTCAAAAGATTGTGGTGATAATACTTATCCTGCTGTTCCAGGTATGTTCTTAGCTATTTGAAATTTGTGTTATACACATTTGTCGATCCCATCACACTCTTGATCACAGTAGACCCACAATTGGCCACGATTATTACAGTATAACACCCCTAGCATTGTGGATGTGGCTTAAAAAAATCAAAGTGTTTTTTAAGAATAAAAAAAGTGGGTAACATGCAAACAGAGGCATATTTACCCCTACTATATTGGTACTGACTTCAGTGAAGATGTCCATCATTTTTCAATAGTAGGGTATTTACCTGTGGATTTAAATAAAAGGAAATAGCAGAGCTCTTTGTCATACTGAAACTAAAAACTGTCAGAATCTCTAATAAATATGATACCTTTCCCTCTGACTGACACGTGTAAAACAACAATCTCTTTAACAACCCAATAAAGAATATATGGATTAACTTCCAATAGATACTGCACATTATAAATCCATGTTCAAAACAAAACAAACATTCTTTCTGAAAACTTTTAATGGGAGAGATTGATACCATTATTCATATTAAGTAGCATTTTAATCTACATGTGTCCCCATTCATTTCAATGAGAGTCCTTGCAAAACAGTGTGGGTATTAGAGCTTCACCCTAAGTAAATAAGCACTTTTACTCTAAGAAACCTTACCTAACTGAATTATTGCAATGGGAAAAGCCTTGAGCCAAGACACAGATCAAACACTATAACTCTTTGTTGATAAACAGCAGAATTCCTTTCCAAGACAACTTTAGCTACACTTTGTAATTTGGGTTGTTGGGAGATTGTTCAGGTGCAGTTTTTCCAGAAAGTCTCCTTTGCAAAAAATGAGCTTTGACTTAGGTCTTTGAGGCTATTTATGTGAAAGGTGTGGGCAGTCATAAATTGATTTAGCACCAGGCAGTAATCCCTAGAGGATTTAGAAACCTTGAAACTGGAGTTTACCCACTCACTCTATGTTTTCATTCAGCACCACTTCTAAGGGCTTATACTGAAGAGAGAGATTTTCTCCTTTAGTGTAAGTTATCTCCATACAGACATCCTTTGCACAGGTTATGAATTGAAGTATAGTTTTAGCCCACTCAAGGAAGAGATGAGAGGGTATATCTTTTCTTCAGATTAGGGCACAACATCTGAGCGTACTGGTTCTTGACAGAGGGCTTTTCCCAGTGACTGTAGAGAACTATATCAAAAGATCGAGACTTTCATTCTTGGTTTACCAAATAGAATTGAGAGGTTGCTTGCTTCTGGTGCAGGGAAGTAGTGCTCTCATGGAACAAGGTGGGGCTTATTTGGGAATTCAGGAACTGGGGACTCTTGGAAGCTAGTCTGCTTGACTTTAAACATTCTTAGTATAGTTATGACTGAAGAGGTATGAGCTCCTAGATTTGGGGACAATGATGCCTTGATTAATCCTGCCACATGTTGTTTGCTCTGTAGAGCAGGTTGACAATGCTTCTCTGTTTTCCATCAAAAATGCCATTTCATGAACTTTTTTTGTAGGGATTGTGTTGACTTGGACACAATTTTTGATGTAGACATTTCAAAATTATTCAGTATCAGAATGAAATATTTTATTTCAACTTTCCATCTCATTTTGACATATGTTTTCCTATAAAATATAGATGTATTATATTGGTTTAACACAAAACAATTGTTTTGATAAAGTAATTTCAGTATTTTGATCTTTTTTTTTGTATTTTTGTTCCATAAAAATTCAGATTTTTGACCTTTTTATTCCAGTTTGAGATGAAAACAAGTTTTGAGGTGTCAAAATTTCCTACAGGATGGAAGTTCCATTTCTCTGACCAGCACTTGTGATCTATTCTAACATGGTTATTAAAGCATTGAGTCCTTCCTGCGTGAAAGTGACTACTGTGCAAAGAAAATAACTCTTCTTCTCAAATGGTTTTCAGTGAGAGATTTCCAAATACTGTTTTTCTTGTTTACTTTTTTCAAGAGATGCTGAAATCCACCACTTTCTTTGTTAGTCACCCTCACTGTAAGGATGTGCCTAATGTCTGGTTTGTGTGTGTGACTAATGTCTAGTTTGAATTTGTCTGGCTGTATCTAGCATTAAAAAAAAAAAACCCTTTTGGACATTGTGATAGGGTGTCCACTCTACACTGGCCCATAAGGCGTTTAATGGAGTCCCAGGGAGGCTGTGCAGAAAGGGGCTGTGAGGTGCAGCAGATCAGGACAGGCCCATATAATAGGAGCTGCAGGGCAGAGCAAGTTCAGTTGATCCCTGGAGCTTGAGGAGCGTAAATTGTCTGCCTTATAAGAGGAGGAAAGCTAGCATCTTGGACACAGCAATGCTGGGCAAGATCAGGGGAGTGAAAGCAAGCTCCTGACTGACCCCTGACATGCTGAGGACCTGAGATAAGGATGAAGATGATGATGGGGCTGCAGGGAAGTAGACTGAGAGATTGGAGGGGATGCAGTACATGACTGCCATCTACAGGGTCCCTAGGTTAGGACCTGGAGTTGTGGGTGGGCCTGGGTGCCCCGCACTCCCACTCATCACTGAGGAGGTGGCTGGAGAGTGGACTGTAGTTCCCCCGGAGTACAGAACATGATACAGCCAGAGAGTGATATGGTTCCCGGAGCAGAAGGGATGGCGGTGAGACACCTCCAGGAGAGGGCACACTGGCTAGCATAGCAGGAAGCACCACAGTGGTTAGTGGTACCTGCCTACAGACTTGAACAAAAGTAATGAAAACTGCTGCAGATTCACAAAGATGGCCCAGGGTGATTTCAAATGTGTTTCAGATTGGAGTCAAATGTTTCAGAATAGCTAGAGATGTAATAACACTATCTTCAAACAAATATTCTTTAAAAATTCCACTGTTGTGTCATATCTTCTCTTCAAAAATCTATGTTATGTTTCTAGAAATGTTTGGTAAAAATGTAGTAAATAGAGAAGGGAAGGTGGTTTTTAAGCATGTCATAGGATGCTGTTTTAGGAAGGTGTACAAAATTGACTATATTCTACAAAACATTGTAGGCTGCCTGAAGGAATGTTAAATTCTGTAATCTGAAAAGCATGTTAGCTGTACTCAGTGCCACTATATATTGGAAAAGGAAGATGCCTTTTTAAAATTAAGTTTCCAGGTTATGAATATTCAGATTCATCCCCCTTGTGCAGTCTTCCAAAAGGATAAGTTAACCACACTAAATTTTTAGCTAAAGTAAGCAGGATCTGACTTCTATTTAAATCATGTTACCAATCAGCCAATTTTATGCCTTAAATCATGTACATTACCAGGAGAAGCTTGGCTACATCACTTAGATGCAAAGAGAACACCATAGCTAGTCTCTTAACACAGCAAAATCCTTCTTTGGGAAATCTTCTCTTTAGACTCTTTACTGTAATTTATGGTGATAAATCAGTGGGCCAGGCTCTGTACACTTAGAGAGATCTACATGAGAAATCCTATGAATCATTTCTTGTTTTTTTTCCCTTTATTTCCATTTTGTAACTTTTCTCTCTTATCGTCTTATCTTCCCATTTTCATATTCTTTCTTCCCTTGTATGCCTATCCACATTCTTTAGTTTCTCTTCTTTTTCCCCCCTTCGTCTCCTCTGCTCCTTTTAAAGACCTTTTCCCCTTCTGACCTTTTTCTAGCCTGCATCTGTCACCTCACCTGATTCCGGGAATCCCACTTTTTTCCCCCTCTTTCCTCCAACTTCTCCTTTGTCCCCATAAGATCTGTCCTCCGTCATCTCTTCCCTATGAAAGTTTCCTCTTACATTCTCTGTAGATTGCTTCTACTTCCATGTGACATTTGACCTAGGTTGAGAAAAGAGGTTCCTCCTAGGTGCTAGTGTGAATGTCTTGTACCCATCATCAACAAATGTCAGTGGGACTTGGCAGTTATACAAAGTTGTGTACCATAGTAGTAGCACAAGCAACCCATGAAATTAATTTCTTGGGTTCCCATGAAATGGATGCTTGGGTAAAAGGAGTAATAGATTTGGATTGAGGATAAGCTTTGGGTGAGAGAGATGATTTGGTCACTTCCTAGAATACTTCCTACCAGATCACTTTCTTCCTCACCATCCTGCTTTCCTTCTCTTCTGTGTTCTCTCAACCTTTGGAGAATTTTATCTTGGAGTATGTCTCTCTGCTGTGATCAGATGCGCATATTCATTCAAATCAGGTTGCTCCTCTGTCAGATGTTAGTGTGAATGGAGGTCAACTTTTTATGAATTTAGCAAATCTAGTTAGTCAGATATCAGCTTTAAAATCTGTCTGGCAGCTCAGCAATCTCATAAGTATTCTAGTCAATACTTTGATGGAATGTAAGTAGAATAACCCCTTGTAATTGAGTACAAATTAGTTTTACTAATTTTAGCATTAGGTTTTTTCAAGGTCAACTTTTACCTTGACCAGTATTTTTTTACATCTGAATACTTTGTTGGTCTTAATTTATAATCTATTAATTCACCCAGAACCACCTGAGTATATAATCAACAGTTAATTGATCTCCTGTGGAAACAAAAGTTCTACTGAATGTTTGTACACATGCAATCTTTTAAACAATTAACAAATCAGTTTTGAGGTCCTTTGTAACTATACAAAGGAACAAGGCAAATCACCAAGATTTCCTATTACATTTATAAATAATAATCAGTTACCAATTCTTTAGCACTTTAAATATATTTATTACACTTCTAGGACCTCTGCAAAAAACAAGGATACATTTGTCTTAAAGATGAATAGTATAATCTGTATTATATGAATAGTTTGATATGAAAATGACAAGTTTAGAATACCACAAGCAATTGCTTTGTTAGGCCAATTTGCTTGGGCTTTTAAAGGAGAATATACATGCAGCATCATTTAGTTAAAATGCAAAATATGGTTACTTGAGGTCTTACTAAAAAGAGCGTAGACTCAACCAGATAACTTTCAGTTCTTTGTATTAAAGAATGGAAAAAGAAATATTAATATCTGAAGTAAAATTTCACTGCTGTTAAGCCTGGAGAGGGAGAAGTCTCTCTCCATTGGTTCAGCTATCTATTGTGTCTATGTTGTGTTCTTGGGTTTACATATTTTGTTTTGGGTCTGTTAGAGGAGGATAATCCTCTTATTTTCTATTTGGCACTGGTTGTCTGACCATTCAATTTCAGCTAATTGTCTTTGCTGCTTCCATCAGTATCCCGTAGATGGCACTGGTGTGTAACGCATGTGTTCGATGTGTTTCTTAGGGCTTGGCTACACTTGCTAGTTAGAGACATTAAAGTAGTAGCTCCATGTGCTCTTACTCACAACCCGTCCACACTGGCAAGGCATGTAGAGTGCTCTGACTCTGCGGCTAGAGCACTCCTGGTACTCCACCTCGGCGAGCAGAATAATGTTTAATGCACCCCTGCTGGAGCACCACAGCACCAATGGGGACACCTCAGTCTGTTGTTGTGCTCTGATTGGCCTCCAGAAGTGTCCCACAGTGCCTGTTCTAGACACCTTCAGGCAGATATCAAGGAACATGACAGAAAGAGACCATGACCGGGACGCACAGCAGTGGGGGGTTAAAGTGAAGGAGCAGTGGAATGCCTACTGGAAAGCCTGCGAGGCAACCCCACTTCCACTCTGAAGACCATCATGGATACTTTAGAGCCCAGTTCAATAAGGCAGGAGGAGGGGGAAAGCAAGAGCGAGGGTGCTGAGCTCAGAGTAGGGAGGCAATCCTGACAGGTGCTCTGTGGAATAGCTGCCTATAATGTACTGCTCCCAATGCTGCTGCAAGTGCTGCAAATGCGGCCATGCCCAGTGTGCTTACAGCTGTCAGTGTGGACTGACTGCAGTGCTTTCCCTACTGCACTCTCCAAAGGCTGGTTTAACCCAAAGCGCTCTACATCTACAAATGTAGCTATGCCCTTAGTTGGAGGGGCTTTTGTTTGATTTCTTGGATTGTATTTTAGTATTACTGAATAATATTTATTTGAAATACCCTCTTTTAAACAGTTACTCATATTCTAAAGGTGTACCTTGTTTATGTAATTGGATCTGTCAGTTATAGTCCTTTCTAGTCCTATGCAATGTTTTTTTTCTTGTCCTATACAAGTCATACCATTTCCGTAGTGCAACAGTAGTTTAGAAAGCAAACATCCCTTTCAATCTTCTAAATACCGTAGAAGAAGACTAGAAGTCATAGTCCATACATTTTTGTTTGATTGTAAGCCCTAACTGATGTGAAATGATTCTGAACGAGAGACATTTTCCGCATATAGAGAGACTGTTTATCTGATTCACAAGGCAGACAGATGTACAGCTTAGAATTTGGAATAAAAGACGTATTGAATGAACAAAAGATTATCCATAGTGTATTTTATTCATCAAGTGCACAAATGTGTAGTTTATATTTTAGATTGAAAACCTATGAACCAGAGTTCTTGGAGCAATAAGGAAACTTGGTCCCAGTAACACTGCAGACTGTCATGAGTGGTTTAAACCTGCAGCTTCCTCACCCATCTCTTGAACTTAATTCATTCACAGCTTGTAAAGGGCCTCTTTGCATAGGAAAGCAAGGTGTTGCTCTGCTTTGGAAATCTTTTGGGGTTCCTTTTTAACTAGGCCAAAAGGTAGTGGGTTTCTCTCAAATTTACACATAGATAATCTTACTTAGCCTTTTTTTTAGTTTCTGTTCTCGGTGGAATGGAACCTTAACCTTAGACAAAGCGTGTCTCAAAATGTGAACAATTTTCTTATTGCCTTTACTTTCAAGGTGCAGTTGAGTAATAGGTGGACCGCATTGTGGGGGTAAACAGAAGTAGATAGTTTTTCTTATTTGAGGAACTGAAGTAATTAAGATATTAATCATTCCAGGAATACTATTTGATGTTCATGTTTGCACATGCACTTTAGAGGGTTTATCACTGGATCATGATTAATTTAAGAAGACATTGTCTCATCAACACAATTATTTTCTACTACTTCAGAATCAAACTTTGGCCTTTCCAGAAAATGTTGTGAGGAACATTTATTAGCCAGGAGTTCATGTCTCCACCAGCATCAGAAACTTCAGTAAAATTTTTGGGATAAAAAGAGAAGGAAAATTCAACAGAACCTCATAGTCATGAACCCCTTGGGAATGGAGGTTGTTTGTAACTCTGAACAAAAATTATGGTTGTTCTTTCAAAAGTTTACAACTGAACATTGACTTAATACAGCTTTGAAACTTGACTATGTGGAAGGAAAAATGCTGCTTTTAAAATCTTAATTTAAATGAAACAAGCAGAAAAATAGTTTCCTTACTGTGTCAAATCTTTTTTAAACTTTGACTTTATTTTTCAGTAGTTTACATTTAACGCAGTTCTGTACTGTATGGTATTTGTTTTTGTCTCTGCTGCCTAATTGTGTACTGCTCGTTCCAAATGAAGTGTGTGGTTGATTGTAACTCTGGTGTTTGTAACTCTGAAGTTCTACTGTAGTCTCTCTTAAATATTTCCTCACATTGCACTATTCCATATACAACTCTAAAGTGTCTTTTAGTTTTTTCAAGTTTCATAAATCTCTCTAGAGGGGGAAAAATGGACTTTTTCCACAACAGCTTATTTACATAATGTCTGTAAAATACCAATTTTCAACAGAGAAAAACACAAACCAGAATTGTTTTCAAAATCAAATTTACATAATACATGCAAATGTACTAGTTCTGCATGGTTAGACCAGCACCCTCAGCAAAAATATTTACTTTGGAATGTCAACATTAGAAATCAACAATTCCCAACACTTAAATACAGAGCTTGTGGGTTTATAATATTCATTATCAGCATTTAGATTTCCCTTTCCCTATGTTCGTTAGTAGATTAAGCTGTGTTGTTTTTTTTCCTGGGGTATTTGTGAAAAGACAAATGATATTTAAATAAAAATAGTCCAATAAGCTCTGAGCTGCTTATTTTCAAGTTTAGCTTACATCAGAAAACAACTGTTTCTCTTTCATTCTAATATTTTAGATCTTGCAGCTGCCACCAACAAGGTGGAAGATGGAGTGTATGAATTGGAGGGCCTACCTCATCCTCTGCTAAAACCATATGAAGAGTTTCTTTTGCGTTTCTCTCATGCTTGAGGGACCTGAGCTTCCTTCCTTCCACCTCTTTGCTGGCTGGTGAAATAGGGACTAATCAGGTAAGAGAATCCAAATTGGCATCAACAGTGGAATCAAATGCTTGGCTGGGGAGTTTGGCTCCAAACCTTCTCACCAGTAGTTGGAGCAGCACTAGAACCTGATGCGAGAAGAATTGTCCAACCTAGGAGTTCCTTATCTGCCTTCTTTCTTTGATAGGAAGATCTGTCCCTCAGCTGTTTCCCTATCCCAGCTAGATAGAGAGGATAGAAAAGAGACTCAGCTCTCCCTACCACTAAGGGTGTATGTCTACACTGAATTGTAAACTCAGGACTGTTTTTTCCCTTAGGCCAGTACTCAACCAGGAGTCTGGAGCCCTCTGGAGGGCCGTGAGCAGATTGCAGAGGATCTGTCAAGCAGAGTCAGCGTTAGACTTCCTGGGGCCCAGTGTAGAACGCTGAAGCCAAGGCTTAAGCAACTTAGCTTCGTGGGTCCCTCAGTGCCACAGGGGCCTGGACAATTGTTCTGCTTGGTACCTCCTAACACTTGCCCGGGCTTTTATATGCTGAAAAACAGTTGTGGTGGCTCAGGTGGATTGTGGAGTTTTTATAGCATGTTGCGGGGGGATTAGAAAGAAAAAGGTTGAGAATTCCTGCCTTAGGCTTCATGTACACTTAAAATACTACAGCTGCAGTACTTAAGTGTAGACACTTATTATAGTGACGAAGAGGTTCTGAAGTAAATTCATCTCTCTGAGATGCAGTAGCTAGATTAATGGAATAATTCTTCCTCCACCACCTACAGCATAGCCTTGTTGCTCAGGATGTAAATTTTTCGAGTGTAGACCAGTCCTTAGCTCCAAACTCAGTGAATATGTGTGTATGCATACATTCACTTTTGTTTAGCTGGCTATAGGCTGATATGTTCATTAGCACTGGTTGAAAGATGGAATGTTTATTCAGTGGAAAATTCTTGAGATTTTTTCATTCTGAATTGGAATGAAAAGTCAAAATTTGGAAATTGTAGAACAGAAATTCTGAAAAAAAATTGATTCAGAAATATCAAATTTCATTTTGATGTCAAAACATTCTAATGTAAAATAATTGTTTCTGTATTATGTTAAAGAACTAGAATATAAAGGACAAAATGACAAAAGTGGAAACAAAACTTTACAACCTTCTTGAAACAAAATAAGAGTCAATGTAATTTCCCATTCTAAGCTTAGAGAATAGCATAAATACCGTAAACAATAGCAATAGTCAGAAATGGCTGACTGTGCACATTTTAGAAAGGAAAAATTTACCTACAATTTGCTGGGATGTTATAGCTACTTTGCTCTAGATTGAAAAGGAAATAACTGCAGCACCTTAGACATCATAGCATGGTAACTGTAAGTACATTCTGAATTTGATGGGACTGCATGCGCGTGTAAGTGCATAAGTGTTTGAGGAGATGTTGGAATCTGTAGTTAGTAGTCATTGTGGAAAGGCACTGAAGAAAGCAGTGTGTCTTGAGCTTTGAAGGAGAGGGAAGGTAATTTATGGCCTAATCCAATACCCCTTCACGTCAGTGGAAAGACTTCCATTGACTTCCTAAGCCTTTGGATCAAACACTGGCGCTGGAGTAGTAGAGACTATTCCAAACAAAAAGAAAGAAGGAACAAATTGGAGAAAGTGTTGAGAGGAAGCACTCTGTTTATATCAGTGCAAATTGAAATATTAGTACTTGTATCACCTCAGTTGTATTAAAATACCAAAAAGGATTTATATTGGAAGGGATAACTTGTGTACTGTAGCTTTAATGGTATTGCAGAAGTGACCAAGAGTCCTGTGGCACCTTAAAGACTAACTAAAGTATTAGAGCATAAGCTTTTGTGGGCTAATACCCACTTCGTCGGATGCTTCCAACAAAGTGGGCATTAGCCCACAAAAGCTTATGCTCTAATACTTTAGTTAGTCTTTAAGGTGCCACAGGACTCTTGGTCACTTCTGCAATTCCAGACTAAGACAGCTACCTCTCTGATTCTTTAATGGTATATGTCCCTATATTTGCAAAGGACTTCTTTTTACATTATTGTTTTTAGCAGTGTGAATGAGACTCACAAGAATAATACCTGGTTAAAATTTTTCTCCTTATATTGAGTTCTACTTAAATAATTTTAAAACTGGTCAAAAGCTTTAATGCATTTCTGGAAAGAAATGTTATCTGCACTATTAATGTTATCTTTGACAGGGGAAAAAACATAGCTTTAATTTGGCTCATCCTCCTGATAAACTCTGCTGTGCTCTGCAGTATATCCTCTGTTGTGAGCCTGGCATTACCATGCAATTTAATTTATAACATTTGTTGTTCTGTCACCTTTTCCTCTGCAGCAATAGTTTCAAATCTTCATGCTTTTCTACCCTATGTAAAGAGAAGTGTGTGTTTATTGTTTTTGTTTGTCTTATCCATTGAAACATTGTATTGAAGTGTTGAGTTGAAAGAATAGATTAAACAAAACAAACTCTTCTTCTGGCTTTATAAGCAAATGCAATCATGGAATAAGATGAACAGTAAAATATGTATTCAGATACATACTTCTAAATGAAAACTCACCTGAACTGCTGTCTAAAAGGTGTGTCCAGTTCCTTGCGCAACATAAATATAGAGTTGCATAAGAAACTGGATTTGTGTGTGTAAATATAGTTGTACAAAAGGACATTCAAATGCATATCTCTGTCTCATGCACACTATAGGTAGAGCTTAGTTTTCATGTGTGTGTACACATGCACTTTACTAATGTTGTTCCAACATGCTGTTAAATATTTGAATGTTTTGTGGGGCTCACAGCCTTATAGATCATCTGAAAAGGCTGTAGGTCTAAGGAGATCAATACATTTCTGGCTTACAAAATTAAAGTCTAGAAATGAAGAGGTCTTACAATGGAAATCAATAAATATGTACTGAAAGATTTTCCCTATAAAAGACTTAACTGAGTTTACAATATAAAGCCTTCTTGATCCCACATTCCTTTTAAACCATATTTTTGAGGTAAATATGAAAAACAACAAACACCCCACCCCCGCCATCCACACAATCTACTGAAATGTGTAAACTGTTTCTTGCTATTGTTTGTGAACTTGCCAACTAGCACTAACTGGTTTAGTTTACATAATTAAATTCTATTTTTCAGTGAAATATACTCTGTTTCATCTTTTGATGATGTGGGGTGGTGATTTAATGACAGTAAGCCAGCCACCATACTGGCATACCTGAATGATGATCCACACACTGGCATGATGGTCCTGATTAATGCTTATCCTGGAGCCACTCCGTGTCACTGCGAAGGGGCTATATGTCAGTGGCACAGTGCACAAAACCCTCTGTGGCTTCAAAGGCCTGGTTCCACCAGGTCTCACATCCTGCCTTGTAAAAGGCCCTGGCTTCTAGGGTGGATGGACGAGTAACTAGCACATTCTTGTGCCAAGGTGAGTCTGTTTTGTGGTAACAGGCTGCAAATTAAAGAAACTCTTTCTGTTCTGCTGAGGCCAAGTCATCGCTTGACAGCCCCTGAATAGGTGAGGGATGAATTCTATAATGGCTGAGGGAAGTGACTGACAAGCAGTTTCTGATGGGAAAACTGAAGTTTGAAGGGGCTCAGCAAATGGATAAGAGTGGTGCAGATGGGTGAAAGGAAGAGATTACAGGGTAGGGAGCACTTGGGGAAAATCACTAAACATTTTAAATGCTACTGAAATACCATCTCCAAAGTTGTCAGAGTTAAAAGCTGGGGTGCTGGAATGGGGTGGGGGGAATGTCAGGGGACCACT
Source organism: Dermatemys mawii (assembly GCA_007922305.1). NCBI lineage: Eukaryota > Metazoa > Chordata > Testudines > Dermatemydidae > Dermatemys > Dermatemys mawii. The sequence goes on from ML677351.1 coordinate 34,573, forward strand.
TTTTACTGCACCCCATGACCAGGCCATTGGCAGCTGGAGCCTGACCAGGGAGTCTCCACCTGCTGGGGGGGGGAGGCAGGTGAGAGCAGGTGGAGGGTCTGTGGCTCCCAACTTGCTCTGCTTCCAGCTTGTCGAGGGCCTGACGTGGAAAGGGTGGGGTGAAAGGGGCATGATGGGCCCCAAGATGGGGGTGTGGCCCCTGGCTCCCCCACTTTGGGGAAGCTCCACTGCCCCGAGAAAAGGGACAAATTCTGCCCTAAATGCCCATGTCTACTCTCATGAAGTTTATGGTCACATGGATATCCAGTGTCCACTGTTAGTCAGCATTTATTAAAAACTACCTCACAACTATATCTGTGGTGCTGCAGTCACGTCTTGTTCTAAAGACTGAAAAAAATACATGGTATCTCAGATAAGACTGAAGTCCACACCACAACACGGCAGCACTACGAACCATACCAGTATGATTCCCCCTCTATGCTCTGTGACTCCAAAGGGAACATATTGCACAAAGAGGGGAGTTAGTGCTGCCTCAAGCAATATTCGTTCTATGAAATTTCCTGTGACTCAACCTGCAGTTTGGGGAAATTTACCTTAGTGTTACTCCAACCTCCCAGCCCCCAACCCTGGGGATAATGCAGATACTCTGTAGAGGATCAGGTGGCTGCATAGGAGGAGCATCCTGCTTAGGCATATTCCTTTTTAGTTTTTTTGTGTGTTTTTTTGGCTTTTAGCTCAACTTTGCTTCCTTCTGCTCCATGCAGCAGGCAAAAAAGCATAAAGACCTTAGTGTTTGAGATGGTAACCCATTTTAAGCGCAGCCTGGCAACTAAATTGCTGATTTTTAGCAAAACTAGTAACTAAAATCATTTTTAAAACTGCTTTATAAAAGGGTTTCTTTGAACAATAATTTTTGCAGATTACATGGGGTCTTAGCACTGTAATATTATTCAGGAGACGCCAGATGGCACTATTAAAGTGAATGTTACAAAATGTGTTTAAATATATAGGGATATAGCTTGATAAATGCTGTTAGTTGTATTGCCATTTTTAGAGGCTGTTGCATATCACCACCAGTAAAGCTTTTTTTCCTGTCTGTCTCTCACCAGAATGATTTCTTAGGTGTGAAATTACTCCCTAGAGGATATACCCAGGCAAGCAAATAAAAACATTACATGCTGTTTAAAAACATTTCAAGGGCCATATCTGTCATTGATCCACCTGTGCATTTGGGTCAACGGCAAGAGAGGACAAAGTATACTGCCTATTGGACTCTTCAAAATAAAATACTAGAAAGGGAACTATAGAGTGGATGGAGATATTAAAGTTTAATTAAATATGGGAGTAGAACTGAATTTGTGTTTTGGTGTTTTATCAGTCATATGTCTTTAACTACTTCAGTTCAGAAAATGGCATGTTTAAATTCTGAAAAAAATCACCGTACTCATAACAAACTAGCAAGATGCAAAAATTCACATGAACAATTACTGCTATTATCTTAAAGAGCAGGTTTATTTGCCTTGGTGGATGGGTTCTTCTAACTTTTGCCATCTGTAGTAATGACTCTGCACATTGCCATCTCCATTATCATTTGACACACTAATAAAAGTCATGCTGCATTTCTAGATCAAGGGCAAGCTATGCCCTTAGGACTGAACATGTGTTCTTGTTCATGCTTTGCAATTTGTCACTTACGCATCTGATTACCCCAGCACTAGAGACTAGGATTCGATTATTGTTGCAATCTATATCGTATTTAACATTTAAACTCACACAACTTTGTTCTTCTACAATAATTTATCTTTGACTCAGTACAGATAAAATGTGAATTCTTTCCTCAGCATAATGTCATTGCAACTGCTGTTATCTTGACTTCTAAATATTAAACAGTATTGGTCTTATCTTTTCCTAGTGATTTCTTGGAACTAAATAATGAAATGATCATTGTGACGCTTCTTTCAGGTGCCTAGAAGTGAGTGTCATCTTGTCTCTTCTCCCCCAGCCTCCGGTAACAGGAGAATTTGCTTGTGCATAATGGAGTGTCGCTCCCTGACACCACTAGTCTGTTAGCCAGCCAAAAAGTTTCTTCACTTGACCCTCTTTGGATACTATGAAAGCAATGTGTTAGGCCTGGCAAACTCGTGATACCCAACAGTTACTGATACAGAACAGTAAACACTTTACCATTGAGAGGTTCTCAGGGTCACACTCTGTACTTATCAGTTGCCACAGAGTGTTAAATATACTACAGCATCTTCCAGTTTTAGACATCTATTCTCTTAGGCCCTGATTTAAAGCCCGTTGAGGTCAATAATAATCTTTCAATTGACTCTTTATGGCCTTAATTATTCTTGTAAATGGCTCTTGGAATCTTCTATGTAGCACAAATAGCATGACTGTACAATGTAGTGATTAGATTATAGAGATTGCAATTATTTGCTTGGTCAGTTGTTTTCCTGTCCTCATGTAAATAGACTTTAGGAAGTCTTGCCCCCTCCCTTTTTCCTTTCAAAGATATTTCCTCTGGAGGACAGGCATTATGTTTTAGAATCCCAAGCAGAAACCGCTGAGGATTGTTTCCAGTGCTGGTTCCTTAGTATAGATGCTCTCTCCATCTTCTGATCAGCTCCACAAATGAGGACATCCATTAGCATCTCAATATTAAATGAAAAGGAAGGCAGATCTCTTAAATACAGAAAAGATGGCTTGTACTGGAGGAAACCAATGACTGATAGCTATGCAGCTAAACTTAGCAGGATGCTTCTGGCCAGCTGCTAGCTGACGTCAGTGGTGGTGTCTTTGCTATGCCTTCTGCCGAAAGATTCTTTCCCTAATGCATGGTGGGGTGTTTAAACTTATGGCCAAACTTATTATGGCATAAACTTATTATGGTCTTCTGTCCAGTCATATTGGTTCACATTTAAGGTGGTATTCATCTTGTGTGTGTTTGTTTATCTTTAAACATACATAAAACTTACATCAATTTCTCAAATTTATACAACAAAGTGAGTGTCTCTTTAGCTCATAACTCCCTCCTACAGCTCATGCACATCCACTTCCCAGTTTCTTCATTCAAATTCCATCTTAAAACACACACTTTTTTTTCCCCAGTGGAGACTATCTATCTGAATTTATCTACATTGAGAAAATGATAGTCCAGACAAAGGCCAAAGACCATGCCTGTCCTCCAGGATCCCTTCTAACCAAGTGTGGATCTGCTGGGATCTTCCTCATTTTCCCCTTCACTCAGACTCCCTTAAAATGTACACTGTCCAGATATTCAGAACATTCCCCTTTCTGAGTGTATTAAGACCTTCACAAATTCTTTTAAAATAGAAAAATCTTCATCCTAGGTTCATCTGGGCCCAGTTTTTCCTCCTCTCAGCACCTCTTCCCTGGAGTTTGGCCTTCTCTCCATGCATTCCACACTGATGCCACCAATCACTTGCAACTGTCACCTCCTTTGCAAGGGCTGGATGATTTCCCTTAAACCCAACTGGGTAGCAATAAATTAATCCAGGTACATTGGAGCCCACTGCTTCTTAAAACGGTCAGTCACCTTGTGACATATCTGTCTGTCTTTTAGAATATAAACCTAGAGAGGAAAGGACTACTACCATATTTGTACAGCTCCCAGTATCATGATGAGCATTGACAAAAAGTGATTTATTTTAGGGCCCATTCCCTGTGTATTTAGGAATCTTGACCACTAGTTATGAAAAGTCATATTATCTCATTTAATTTTTTTTTAAATATCACCCAAGAAGAGGTAAAATAGATGAATTATGAACAGGGCTCAGTAAGGATTTTACTTCGGTGATACGTCTAGTAGATTTGAAATCTTTAAATCAATCATCCGGACTCATCTATAAGGGTTATTAGGAAGTGACTAATCTCTTAATCTCATTTCCTTCCATTTTGTAAACACTGACCTGAAGGCTAAGCATGACCACCCTGATGCATTTTAATATGTGTGTAATTTTGGAAATGGTATTTATTAGCAGCGATGACAAATATGTCTAGCATTTGCTTCACTGTGCCATGTGAACTACAGTGTTGTTCTGTTGGGAATAGAAAAATACGAATTGCTACCTATCACATGCAAACTTTGCAGCTATATATTGTTGCAATATAGTGGTTTTCATTTCAAGATGATCAGAAAACAATTCCCCTGAAGCAATTTCCAATATTTTAAAATTTTGTTTTCATTTGAGTCAGAATGAATAGTCAAAATTTAGAAATTTCTTGTGGAACAGTGATTTGGAAATATTGAATCATTTTGTTATAATGTAAATATTTTAATATCCTTGTGTAACTCTTCTGCCACGTATAGCCAGCAGCAGCCAGGGCCGGGTTCAATATCTAGGGGTTCCTTTCTATAGATACAACACAAAACCAGCTTGAGCCCCCACCCAGCAACCTGGGAAAATGACACCCCAACCCTGGCACCTCTGAGAGGCAATACTTCCCCGCTCGCAAGTACAGAGTCTGAATGTAGACAAGAAACTTTTAATAAAAGGAGGGAAGTAAGTTGGCATTAATTTGAGCAAACACCACAAAAAGGGTTGAAAAACATTAACCGTGAGCAAAAAAATCCACCACAAGTAGGTCAGTCAGTGTCCTTTTCCCCTCAGGTTCTTAAGTTCAGCAACCCAAAAGTCCCCTTCATATGCCTGACCTTTCTCTGCACCCTCCTCACAGTTGCTGGCCTTGGGTCAGTTCAGACCCAGAGTTCAGAGCTGCACTTGCAGAGCTCACCTCTCACCCCAGGTTGGCGGGAGGGAAGGTGCGGGGTAAGAGACATCTTACTTGCTCATCGCACCTTTCCACCACCGCCCTACTGGCCACTTGTTCATCACTTCTGCTGGTTTGCTGCTTCCACTAGCCACTCCAGATGCCTGTTCCCTGCTTGTCTCTTGCTGATTTTATCTCTGTGCAAGCTGGGCAGAAAGACAGTCCTGGGACAACTGGTTTCAGCTCTCAGTGAGCCATTTAACATAACAAAAGCAGCTCCCAATGAAACCTATTTAGCTTTTCTTTGAATGGTGGAGAGGAAAGGTTGAATCAGTCTTACAGAGAACCCTGGTTGAGGGTGTGCAGTTTCCGGACTGGAGAGATCTTCTCCCGCCCCCCACCTCCCCCATTCCTCCCCTTTTTTTCACAGGGCTTGTGTATTCAAGCCCTTATTTTTCCAAGGTTCTGAAAGTGACTCCCTCCTTTTGACTGGGTTAAGCACAGTCCTTCTTTTCTGTATTCCCACAATAATTACAAACCTTGGTAATTATATTTCACTACCTCTGCATTCAGTCCTACCATAATTTATGACCCAACACCTGCGAAGTCGGTTACAATGAACAAAACAGTGCTTCATCCGCTGAATATCTAGCAAATCTAAGCAAAGCAGGAGCAAACTGTATTTACATAAACACCCAGGGTTTCTCCCCCACTCCCAGCTAGCTGTCCGGGAAGCATTCGTTCAGAACCTGCATACATTTGTAACAGAGTGGCTTACCCCTTCAAAGGTCTGAGGTTTAGGATCAGCCAGCCCTGTTCATTATTAATCTGCAGCAGATGCTCCCTACAAGCAGCTGGGCTGTTAGGAAGGGGAAGCAAGAAAGCAATGCCAGCAGGAAGTTTCCTGGAAGGGGAGAAAGTGAGAACCTATTGTGGGGGGAGGGAAGGGTCTCCAGAGAGAAGCCCTCAGAGGCAGTGCTCAACCACAAGAGCAAGGACACATTCTTCACAGTGCAGGAATCGGCACAGAGAACTTGCAGAAGGGATGTTCAGGAACGGGGCTGAATTTTACCTTTTTTTGTTGTTTAATAAGGACGTGTAGAGATCATTGTTGAAGAGAACAGCACAGAAGAGAAGCCTTTGTAGTGGCAGACAATTCTCTGTTTATGATTTCTGGTCTGTTGGACATTGTCAGGTTTACACTCTGATAACTTTATCTTTGACCTATGTTTGTCTTCAGAAATGAGCTCAAACAAGGAGTTTGCAAAGACCTTGTTCAAGACCCTGAGGGGAAAACTGAAGCAGAGCATCAAAACACCATGTCTTGCTGGTAGAGGGCAAAGAAAGGAGTCAAAATATTGTGTTTCAGCTACAAAGGATTGTGGGATTTGAGTCAGGCCAATGAACTGTGTATAGTGGAGGAGCTGGTGGCTTTTTTGCTGAGGAATGGTGTTGGGAAGATGGTGGGTCCTGTAGAATTAGGATGATGGATGTTTGCTAGGTTGAGTGGGTACTAATCTGGCATATTCTCCCATGTGTTGCCTACATAGTGCTCATTTCTATGGCAAAATCATTTCAGGAAACTGTAGAGCTGCCTCCAGAGCCCCTTGAAATGGTGCTGACTGTTATGTAGATGAGGAGCAGGTGAAATGGAGGGGATGTGAGTTGTGCTTTGGTTGGGTGAAGATGCAGCACTATGCATATGTGCAAGAGAATGTAAGTCCTTCTTTAATCTTAGTGACTAGGTCTATGTCTATGCTAGCATACACTAGTACTTACTGCAGTATAACTTATGTCACTCAGGTAAAAAAGCCACCCTTCTGAGAAATGTAAGTTGCACCAACCTAAGTGCCAGTGTAGACAGGGCTATGTCGGTGGTGTGACAGATTTTCGTTACCAATCTGCCTGGGCCTTAGTTGATTAGGCTAAGACCACAGGATCATAGGGGAGGAGATGAAGGGAACACACCATGTGACTGAATTTTAAAGCTTTATTGAAAAATAATAAAAGACAGTAGTGAGTGCCGGAATAGCTTCCAGATCACCCAAAGGAAGGAAGAAGCATTAGTACTCACACCCTGATCCACTTTCATACTCGCATACACGTGGCCTAAGGTTGGCCAGGCCCAAGAGTAGAAGAGAGAGAGAGAGAGATGGATGGGAGGTTATCCTGTGCATAGATTGTCCAGTGATCCACTGCCAAAGAAGAACTCCGAGTTGCTCCAGCTCTCAGGAGGGTTTTAAGTCCTGGACTCCCTTGGGGTATTTTCATCCAGGTACCTCTGTTTCAGGTGTTCTTTGTACCAGTCTAAACAGGCTTGCTGTGGTCTCCTCAGTTTCCCAAAACATCTTGGCTCCAGAAATTTTGTTTTCCCTTCTGTGGGCCTCTGTGGTTATTCTCATTTGCTCCCACTGTTCTTGCTGCTACCTCTGCAGCTCTGCATCTTATTTGCTATCACTGTTCCTGTTGCTATCTCTGCAGCTCTGTTTCATTTGGTCTCACTGTGCTCGCTGCTCCTCTTCCCACGGCTGCAAGGGGTAAATTTCAAGCCCCCATCTTTCTTGGCTGGCAGCCAAGTGCTGGCTGTGGCCTTGGGCGTCTTGTCTTTTTGAAGTGAGCTAGTTGAAGTGTTGAATTGACCCATTCTCTGCTCTTTTCTTCTTCTCCCTCTCTCTCGGCCTACGAAACCTGCAAAGGACTATGCCAATCCCCACTCATACCTTTAACCCTTCCCATAGTGCTTTGCAATGCTTGCAGCAGCATTAGTGACACACAATACTAATCTACTTCTGTGAGGGACTTGAGGGAGAGGAGCTATTGGGGTGTGACAGTGGGAGAGCTTCTTCCACCAACATAGTTACTGCCCCTTGTAGGGCAGGAGTACTTAAGCTGACGGGAGAGCTCTCTCGCATCAGCTTAGAGTGGTTCCACTAGAGAGTTGACAGCGGTGCAGCTCCATAGGTACAGTTTTGCTGATAAACTCTTTACTGTAGCTTAGCCTAGGATTTCCCTCAGATTTATTCAGCCATTGAGTGGTGACACAGTGGGCCCCACTTCACAACTTACTCTTGGTTGCATTCCATTGCTTCAGAAATCCTACTGTGAAATATTTGCTGTGTCCTTAAAAGCACCTTTCTGCTGGCTACACCTTTTCAATGACCGGACATATTACAGGCACGTTGCGTCTTACACTGATTCAACTTACGTGATTTCCGCTTTACGCGATCTGCAAAAACAGAAAAAGAAAGGAGAATTTTTTTTAAACTTCCTGCAGGGGGCGCAATTTCGCCTCCCATTGAAGTCAATGGGTTCTGGCTATATGTGGTTTCTGCTTTTACGTGGTAACTGCAGAACGGAACCCTCGCGCAAGACGCGACACACCTGTATATAGGTAATCCTATTTCAGCTGCCTTCTGGTTGTAACCTGAAACTCAGAGAGGTGAACACACAAAGCTGAAAAGAACAAACCGTTCTATCAGACTCTTACAAACTGGAGTTCCCAGCTGTTTTAGGGATTAGATGTCATCAGCTCCTCCCTCACTTGACTGAAGACTATGGTGCTGCACGGAAGGAGTTAGACATCCCTACCCCCAACACTTTTACTCTCAGTAGTACTTCTAGAGCAGAAAAGAAAAAGAGAGGTATCTGTCACAAAGATTTTCTTTGTTTTAAAGAAAATGGTGGCCTTTCCTCCCGCCATGCCAGCTATCCCTGGAATCCTCTAACCCATGAGGAGACCGAGCATCTATAGGCGACTTATACAGATCCCCAGGGCTTCTATCTGTAAAACTAGCATAGACATAGAGTTGTTGCACAGATTATTTTGCGTGTCTTCATTCAAAGCCATGGTCTCATTTGCTCCCCTGTCTGGATCTAAACAGGGTCCTTCAGTTAGAATGCAGACATTCAGCAGAAAAGAATAATGCTCTGGGGAGGATTAACTTCCATATGGATAGTCAATGAGAAATCTTTGATATATATTGATGGGGACATGTTGCGGAGAACAGAAGTTGCCTAGATGTGCTCCCTCTCGCCCCTCTTTTTCTCTGTAAATGTGTGGCACTCTGAGAGGCTACCACAGTCTCGTGGCAAGATTTAGATCTGATTTTCCTCCTTCTGCAGCTTTTGGGTTACTTCTTCATATTATTCTGCTTTGCTGCCCTTTTCTCCCCGCCTCCTCAGCTGAGGGGGACAGCTGAGTCCATGGGAGCTAGTGTAGCAAGGATAAACTGCCTATTGTAAAGTGAATATTGAGGGATTTTGCTGTCCTACAATGATTGAAAGGTCTCCAAAAGACCCATTAAGGCAGGTAACACCATGTTCAGAGGACTCTGAACCAGTTCATGCAATCTCTAATTATTTGTTAACATAAGGCATTTACAAAGAGCCAACTGATTTCCATATAAATTAATGCAAAATGTACTACTTCTGAAGAGAGAGACTGTTGTAAAGTAATTTTAAAATTCAGAGGAAATAAAGGTTGGTGGTATGAAATCTGTAGCCTCAGGCTGGCAAACATATTTTGCATTTTAAGTGGATATTGATTTGCTTCAGTCATCATTGGCACAGAAACAGTGGACAAAAGAAGCTTTGATTCAGTTGTGATCTATGGCATTGATAATAGTCTAACCAAGTTCTTGCCACTTTTATATGGTGTGCCTGATAAGCTCGGGTTGAAATATCTTCATTTTGAAGATGTGGTGTGTGTCTATTTATATATCTGTGCGTGGGAGGGAAGCAACCCACAGGTTCTGTGCAAAATGAAGCATAATGAAATTTGTGATTGGATTATGTATGGGATTTTCTTAGCAATCGAAAAAGCTTCCAAATAAACTTTTTGTTGGGTTATTGCATGGTAACAAAACCAAAAGTTAATTAATTACAGCAGTTGCCTTGTCTAAGGATGTCTTCATCTGATAGTGTAAGCTCAGTCATCATGAGAGATGCTTTGCCACAAGTTAACATTTTGCATCACCCTATCTAAAAAGGGAAGGTTTGTGACAGAATAGTAATTGGTAAGGAATGATTCCCTAAGGAAGTACCTTACAATTGTTCCTTTCAGGGTTGCTGGTGCCTCACTCTCCTACAGGGAGACTGACAATTTCTGTTAATGTTTCATCTCTTCTCTCTACCTTCATCCTGTGGGCTGTGTTTCACCACAATTACCACCACAAAAAAAAAACCCCACCATAAAAAACAAACAAACAAAAAACACAAGCATTCATTTCACAGGTTAGAGACCACAGATCTGATCATCAGTGTGACACTTTCTAGGAGTGCCCCCCACCTTACTGAAAAAGAGAGAGACTTGCTGGTGTTAAACTAGGTGTCAGCTCTTTGACCCCTCTGTTTGGGTGGCTAACAGACTAATCTCCTTGGGGCTCTGCCAGCCTTTTGTTAACCTGCAAAGCAAAGACTTGGTGTACCACAGTCCCCAAGATCCTCTGAAAAATCCACCTGTCAATGGATGCTCACAGTAACTTGGAGGTTCACTATTCCAAAGTGTATAGTATATGCACAGCTTGATTGGTGCAACTTAGGATCAGGTCCTTTATAATATCACACTAATGAAACATATTTATATTGAAACAATCATATGTTTGTTATCAAAGATAAAGATTTAAGAGAAACTTTACAAGGGTAATGGAAACAGAAATGGCTACATATAAAAGAAAAGTATAACATGTTCCTGGAGTCTACTCTTAACTAGAGCAAGCTAAAATCCTTGTCTAACATAGTTTCTCACCTAAAACTTCCCTGCAGCATTTCCAAGCAGGACAAGTTAGGATCCTGTTTGCGTGACTACAAGCACACTGACCAGTTACTTCCTCAAGTGCTGGAAGTACTTGTCCCCAGTGATAGTCCAAATAAATCTTGGATGTGCATGCCCAAATAAATCTTGGATGTGCATGCCCAAACAAAGCTCTCCCCGCTGCTGTTCTCACCTTCCTTTTAGATAAGTCTTTAACTCAGACTGCCGATTGTGAATGAAACAATAATTAATTCACACTGCAGCAGGTGAATGGATGAACACCTCTGGTCCGACACCAGTTTCTCACATCTGCTCACCTTGATACAAATTAAAAGGATACATTTTCAATATTTTCAGGAATTGGCAACATTTGGCACATGGCCAAACATCCCTCAGCCCACGCCGCTTCCCGCAGCTCCCATTGGCCTGGGACAGTGAACTGCGGCCAGTGGGAGCTGTGATAGGTCGAACCTGCAGATGCAGCAGGTATACAAACCGGCCCGGCCCACCATGGGGCTTACCCTGGCGGGCTGCAGGCTAAGCATTGCTGATCCCTGATATAGACATGACAACATTAACAACCAGCATGATTCTGGCTTTCACTTAAGATCTTCCATGATGTGCTTTATGGATAGATATTCTGAGAGCAATGTATTAGATGTAGTGAGTTTGTCTGGCCTGATAGGGGTTGCTGACAGAGTAGTGAACCCTTTGCCAGCCGTCAACATGGGACTCAGTCACACTCCACTGTTGTTAATTGTCACAGGTTAACTGTCATTAATGGAGTTATGTTGACTTACACCAGCTGAAGATCTGGCCTCACAGCTCCTTCCAACATCTCCAGTATCTTGCTGAGTGAAACTTTCAGAGCAGACTAGACAATCTGATTCAAATAAAATCAACATTATCCATAAACTATGTGGAATTTTCATAGCAAGAAATGGCCAAATCTCTTCCTGAACAAAGGCATATAGTCCCTCTGACCCAGACTTTGGATACGATGGTAAAATAAAATGTTTTGTTAGCATTCACTACAGTTGTGGTACAGACCTGCAAGAACCCTGTCATAGCTGGTCAGGTATTGAGCATATGTCAACCTCTAATATTTACCTCCTCCTTAACTACTTCTGTCAGGATTGCCTCCCCACTCTGAACTCTAGGGTACAGATGTGGGGACCCGCATGAAAAAAGAAATAACGCCCCCAAGCTTATTTTACCAGCTTGGGTTAAAATGTTTTTCCCCAGAACACAACTTCTTCTGTATCTGGACCTGGTACGCTGACACCACCAAACTAGGTCTAGGGTAGTTTGGGACCCTTCTTTCCCTTTCCACTAACCCCCCAAACTTCTTCCTTCCCTGGAAAGCTTGAGAGAAAAAAAACAAACCTCGCCTGCTCCTGTGAGATGTGCCCGATCCAAAACCAGGATCTTACACAATGGAAAACAAGCAGTCAGCTTCTTAAAAGAAAGGAATAAATCCCTTATAACCATCAATAGAACAGCATCTACCATAATCAACAAAAAGATTCAGAAACCAAACCTCTCCCTCGAGGCAACTTCCTCCCACTGTTGATATCTCTGCTGAAGCTTACAGTATCAAGAAGCACCCGCCAACACTCACCACTGAGAACCCTCCAAGTGATAAAAAGAAGGTAAACTTATTGACTACAGTACTTGATAGAATCTTATAGTTACAGTGAAAGACATAGCTGTGTTCATCCCATAGCCGAGGTGAACAGAGAGAGAGCCAGAGAGAAACTGAAACTTAAAATCCTTTGTCTCCTGAGGAATTTCTCATTGGTCAGTTGTCCACCTCTCAGGTTACCTTTAGCTTAACCCCTTACAGGTAAACACTAATTCTAGGCTACTTCACACTTATGACAACTTCATCTCCTGCAACTTTCAAGCCATTTATGTACCAAAGTGTCCTGTTAAGATGGAGCAAAGAGAAGGGATGTCTAGGAGCACTTATAAAAAATGTTGATAAAGATGACCACCAGGACAGCATGGTCTTGAAAAATATCTTCTCCCAAGAAATTCTGAAATGCAACAAGGCTCTTCAGTTTTTGGAGCTGGACCAATGAAACTGGATTTTTGCCCCAGTAGAAGCAAGGATGGCCCTTGTTATATGAAACAGGTACTGATCTGAGGGATGTTCTCTGTGCTCCGTGTACCCAGTCCCAGCTTGAAAATAAGCTTCCTAACACAAAAACATCTGTCCCTGTCTTGCTCTCTGTTATTCTCAAGTCTTTCCCTTCATCTGGCTTTCTATTTGTGCTTATTTTCAGCCTCTGATTTCTCCTATAATCACTAGGTGGCTTTTGTAGCTGATGATGACTTACAGAGTTTTAGTTTTTTACTGGTTTGGCTGTATTTTTATTTACAAATCATTTACTTTATAGATGTATTTACATCACTTTTAGGAGATTTTTACTTTACTTACCTCTCATAAAAATATCAATGACAATTCTGGTTTGTAGTTAGAATTATAATAAATATTGATTTTTGAGTGTCATTGTACAACACCATTTATAAGCACTCTTCGGTTGGCGGAAAATGTGCTGTAGACTGTTTATTTGTTCAGCATTAATCAGCTTTACACAAGAAGATTGCAACATTCATAATTGTTGCTGTCTGTATGGGAAGTAAGGAGAATAGATAAATAACAAACACTTCTCTGTCAACAAGAAGGTGTCTAAGGCCTGAACCAAAGCTTGTTGCATTATCCCTCCCCACCCCCAATGATTTCTCAAGGAGAATACTATCAGAAATTACAAAAGATGTAGTGATAAGAATAGAAGTTAACTGAATTGTAGATGCTGTATGTAGTAGTATATTCTAGATCACAAAAGCTGTATTTGTTTAACTTATTGTATCAAGGATTGAGACTGTCCTTCATGATCTTATCTGCCCTCTGAATTTTCAGGAAGCACATCTTACTCCAATGCATGTTCAGACTTAAGAAAACACTTTGTAATTAGTTCTTCACTAATGTAAATCTCTGTACTTCCATTAATTTCAGTAGAACTATACTAATTTTATACCAGCTGAAGTCCTTGCTCACTTGACTATAGTGTTCCATTGAAAGTCACAAATTCTGAGTGGTGGAATGCCTGTCTTTTTGCTCTGCTGGAGAGCAAAACTTAGCCCTCGGGGCAAAATTCAAAGGAAAACCTGGTGGTTGTAACTTCTGGCATGTCCTCTCACCTGTGTGGATTACCCCTAAATCAAGGAGACTAGGGAATGTATGCAGTTTGGGCTTTGTGGGTCTCATGTACCCATGTCTCACTTCAAGTCCATGATTAGGTTATGCAGGATTTGAATGAGACTTTAGAAAATAAGGTTTAAGAATATCATTTTATGTCAGTGTGTTTGTCAAGTTATCAAGAACCCACAATTATGTATTTCAGTGTTGTGCTAGTAATGTGGTTTCTGGACAAAAGTTGAAGGTAAAATAAATATTAGACTGAATGTAATTACATCTATGTCAGCCTTTTGACTGCTTAGAGGCTCATAAGTTATTTTGCTTACTTAATAAAGCGGAAAAAAGAACAAAGAATTGTTTGTTAATCAATCCAGTAAGTATGCTTTGATATTGGAGAGACTGATCTCCACTTATGCTAAAAGAATAGACTGCTACTCATTGGATACAGTTGTATACTCTTTTTAGAATCCAAGTGACTTTCATGTAATGTGGAATCCTTTTATGGTTTACATGAAC
>ML677351.1:48789-308790 GCA_007922305.1 Dermatemys mawii
TGCAAACAGATACCTCATCATGGACCACTCTTTCTCTCTTTTTAAATTATGACCCTTAAGCTCTATAGCTGAATTTGACCATAAAACCCTCATCTTTTGTACAGGGACCGAAGATAGCTTTAAAGTTCCTTTGCAATCCACTTATCCAGGGTTTAGTTTTAATTATTTTAAAGCATTCTAAGGGCTGCTCTGAATTGTGCCTGGGTGCAATAACTCCCAAACAGCTATTTTGGCAGCAAGGAATGATCAAATAGCAGCACTATTCTTATCATCTCCACCTCCCAGCCATGACCCAGCATATGTCCCCTTTCATATGCCCCCCTGCCACTTCCCAGTGATTATCTCATGCTAGAAGGGAAACCTCAGCTGGTTGAGCATAGCATAACCCTTCTGCACCATCAAAACAGTGAAAAACAGCTTTTTTTACTATGTGTTTTCTATGTCCTGCTTAAAATGTGGAGAAAATACACTATGCATAATGGTAGCTGTAACATTTTCCTAGAAATAAGAAGCTGGACCACATACAACATTATGTATCTGTCACTCTCTCAGTATAATCCTTCCTTTAAAAAAAAGATTAATGTTGCAAGCTGAGCCAGTGGCTGTGTTTAAATTGTAGCGCAAGCTGTCTCTTTGATAAGCATAATGGAGGTTGGGTGGAACCTCGTTGGAGCTTCTGGGCATGACATCTTCCCTTTATTCAGGATAAATGTAAAAAGCAATTAAGGTCATTTATTAAATAGATAATTGGAACCATAGAAGTCTCTGCCTAAATCACCAGCCACAAGTGCCAGGCCTGTCAGGAATCTGAGGGGAAGGTTTTCATTGGGGGGATGGGTACTGTTGGAGGGAATTGTGTGTGTGTGTAATATATGCAGTGTTGTAGCCATGTTGGTCCAGGATACTAGATACACAAGGTGGGTGAGGCAATATCAAACTACACAGAGCTCTTTCTCAAGTCTGGGAAAGGTTCTCAGTGCCACAACTAAATAAAAGGCCAAGCAGATAGTTTAATGTAAGTAATTAGCACATATTCTTAGGCAGTTTTCTCAGCTTTTTTGGTACCAAGGACTGGCTTGCTGCTTTCTAAATTGTGTCAGGCAGATCTCAGGGACTGGTGCTGGTTCACCGACTGATTATTGAGAAACACTATTCTAAGGGACCATTCAAGGTGAAATAGTCCACTACAACCCATATAGTTGTAAGGTGAGATGAGACAGTCACAGAAGCAGCAGAAACGTGACAGAGAAACACATGAATGAGGCAAGAACATAGCCCAGGAGACAGCCAGGAAAATATTATCAATGGGATTTGATCTGGAACTGTCAAGGTTTCCAGACTCCTGGCCTTAGAACCAGGAGATGAAATTTTGGGACAGGCTTTGGGGAAGCTATGCCATGTGGACTGCCCTGGGAGTCCCAGCTCTGCTTCAGGGAATGGCTGGTTTGGTGGACATTTTGAAAATGTTCTGGAACAAAGCCAAATTTTGACGTTTCCCACAAACTGCAAATTCCAAGTTTGCGTCAGCTCTAAGTAACAGCCTCACTATATCCTAACATGAAGCTTCTCTATGATGTATTAGTTTTTGTGCTTGGAGGCTCCATCAAGAAATTTAAAGGACCGGTACTATAAAATGCTATGTAGGACTCAGAGTAAAGTGGGTAGGAGAGACCCTCTGATGAAGTGGGTTTTAGCCCATGAAAGCTTATGATCCCAAACATCTGTTAGTCTATAAGGTGCTACAAGACCCTTTGTCGCCTCTTCAAGGGGCTATTGTTGTTTTACTGTGCAGCATGAGTTTGTGAGACCTGCTGACCCTGGTGAGGAAAGTATTTTTGTCAAGAAAAAGAATTATGCTCATGATATTCATTAATATTTCTATAAAATTGGTGGTCCTCTGAAATGTAAAATGGACAGCTGCATCCTTCCAGTGCTCTACTAGAATACATAATAGCTTGATCTCTGCTATGACATTTACATAGGCTGGAGAGGAACCGAGAAATAACTCTCACGTGTCAACATTACTCATGAATTATTCTCTCACTCTGCAAGAGGGAAGACAAATGTCATCACAGAGATCAGTGACCATGTAATGTATGAAGTAGATCAAATGGGCTGTATGTGGATATACATTTGTAAGCAGGGTCTAAATCAGCACTCCCCTGATGTCTAGTGATGAACTGCGGGGACGGGGAAGGGGAGAGGAGACCTTGGGAGCAGACACAGCCTGCCTAGACACACCTACTTTACCTAGATGCTCAGCAAATGGGGTTGCTTTACCAAAGCAATTGATTTGGGGTTTTTGCAGTAATATGGCCCTCACTGCTTTCTGAGTTGTGCAGGCCTGGTTTAGGGTTACAATTCACTTTAATATTGAGTGCAGGGGTAATGAAATTATATTTGTATTCTCAGTCAAGGAGGGTGGAGACAGGTGTTCTGCCTGGGTCCTAGACATCATTTGATCCTCCTTTTGTTGATGTTTAAAGACAGAGCTGATTAGACTCAACTGAGTGTAGACTTATTGTTCATTTACCATCTGTTTGTTTGTTTGTGATTATTTGAGTAGAATCACTGACAAGACTTAGACCTGGTGTGGGGATGGTGCTGTAGTGAGGCAATGCAAAGGCAGTACTGGCAGTGAGGTTTCTGCTATCCACTGAAATCACCCAGAACTAATATCACTGAGAGCTGGGCTAAGAAATGCAACCTCTAGTAGTACACAGCATCACAGAAATGGCAGTGGGTGGCAAGCAGTAATGATAGCAGCAGCACGAAAGCCAGTAGTGGAGGCAGTGAAAGCAGTGGCAAAGATGCTAGCAGCAGGAGCAGAAATAAGCCAGTTGCAGAAACGGCAGGGATGTTGCTTGACGCCCTTCCTCTCACTTTCAGGAGTGAAAGGTGAACCCATGTGAATGCACCTCTGAACTCTGGGTTGGTGCTAGCCAAAGACAACCAGCTCTGACTGGGGTGCACTCGACGGAAAAGGGAGTGGCATGATAAAGGACTTTCACACTGCATGGTGGGAAAGTGAGGCAGAGGATGCTGGCTAACATACTGTGGAGTGGGTATTTGCTTATAAGCACATGATTTTTGAATTGTGGCTGCAGTATTTTCACAAATTAATGCTAGGTTCCCTTTCCTTTTTATTAAAAGTTCTTTTGATATACACAGACTCAGTGCTTATGAGTGGGGAAGTATTGTCTACTAGAGGTACCCAGGAGTGGTGGTTAGTTTTCCCAGATTACTGCATGAGGCTTCAGCCAATTCTATTTTATGTTTTTAAGAGGAACACCTAGATATCGAACCCAGCCCTTGTTGCTGCCAACACCACCTGGCAGAAGGGTTACACATTTATTTTCTTGAGTTATTGATGATTTAAAGGAGGACATTAGCACCAGGTGAGTGTGGGAACTTTACACACGGTTCTATTTATCTTTCATGCATTTTAAAGTATTTTCTTTGACACTTCTGCTAATTATCAATTACTTTTCTTTATTTTTTTTCTAATTTATACTGAAAATACAGTGACTGAGCTTAATAATTCGCCCAATTGCCTTAGATACTGCAAATACTGATGGAATGTAATTTAAAGGGCTGGTCTTCACTAGCGCGGGGGATCGACTGTAGATACGCAATTTCAGCCACGTTCATAACGTAGCTGAAATTGGCATATCTACAGCCGACTTACCTGCCATCCTCACGGCAGCGGCAGTCGGCGGCGCGCTCCCCCGTCAACTCCAGCTTGCGCCGTTTGGCGAGCTGGAGTTCCGGAGTCGATGGGGGCGCCACTGGGGATCGATTTATCGCGTCTTGACGAGACGCGATAAATTGATCGCCATAAGATCGATCCCTCCCCACTCTAGTGAAGACAAGCCCCTAGTTATTCCCAATGGCTCCAATTCAGGAACACATCACTATTCAAGGAACAATTTAAACACTGCTGTTAACTTCCTTTAGCATGTGCTTAAGTACTTTCTTGAATTGGGACCTATGCTAAACACAGGGAATTATAATAAATGGAGATAGTCGCCTAAGACAGGACAGGTGTGTTTAAGTCTAATCACTATATAATAGTAATTTTGTGACCATAGTTGCACTGTGATCAATGGGAATTCATTTCCCAAAGAAGTCAACGGGATTTGAGGGTTCCCAGTACCTTTGTTAGGTGCTCTGCACCTTGCAGCTCGTGGTGCGTTCTATGCAGTATTTATATAAATAATGAATAAAATGTTGCAGTTCCTTGATACTATGCTGCAAATGGCAGCCTACTTCTTCCAAAAGATTTCCCAAGAAAGGTCTCATAAATGGTGTGTGACACATCAGTCGAGCTTTCGGGGTTCTCTCTCTGCTCATTTCCTAAATTATTTGCAGAAATTCTCCAAATTCTTACTCCAAAATCCACTTAAGTTTAGTGACTTTTAAATGGCTTCAGTCTAAGTTGTTGTTTGCCTGGTTAGACGTATAAAATGGATCTGAATGAGGAGCTTTTCCCCCTTAAGTCTTATATCACTCATTGATATTTGTACGGGAAATCATTTCAGAATGAGGAAAATTTATCAGCAACTGCAGTTCTATGAATTAAATTTATGAAAATACATTTTATGGTGGCAGGATGATGAAAATAGGAAGAGTGCTTTGCAATATACTATATACCACTGGACAAAATGCAATAGCATTTAAAGAGCTCCTCGTATTATTGTTGGAGGCACTGCAGTAATAGGAAGTGAGCTTATTTTTAAAGCGGGTGATGTGAATTGTGAGTTTAATCACTTTCAGATAAGGTTATTGGAGAGAGAAGATTGAGTTTTGTTCCTTGCTTTGTTTACAAGCGTGAAAAAGGTTTATACTACTGTAAACCTGCTGTACATAATTTCAGAGAAAACACCAGCCTAGTATATCCAAAAGTACAGAGGACAAAGCAGAACATCAGCAGCCTGTGGTGATCTTTTTCTTTTTTGGGGGAGGGGAGGGGCAGGGGGCATGGAGGGCAGGGGAGAACTGAAAGAACATAATTCCTGTCAGACATTCACAAGCTGTGAGTGCCAATTTTTTTGTCATAGATGATCTTGGAATCAGAGGGTCAGGGAGAGGAACCAGAAGAATCAGATTTGCAAAACTTTGCTTATAGCATATTGAGTCTCCAGCATTTTTTATTACCTTTGTGACAGGCACCACTTTAATAAAACTTGATTTCAGATTTTGGTTAATGAATATGAAAATCAGTGAAAACCATTGAAAATCAGTGAAAACCATTGAAATTGCCTTCAAGGAGCTTTGTATTTAGACCTAGGACTTAGCATGCACAAGAAATGCAGGATCTGGTCTGGAATGGTAATTAAGGAAACAGTCTTCAAGTCTGATATCTTGTCTTGAAAAGCCATTTCATGTTTCCTTTTGATTTCTCCAATCAACTAAATGAACTGACTCTGAAATTATGTACCCCATGTTTACACTAATATAATTCTTCTAACTTCTGTGAGGCTGCTCCTGACTTACAACATGTGACCACCACCAGACTGGAATAGTGTGTTTTAATATGGTTATAATATTTTAAATTTTGTTTATTACTTCTATTTCATTTTCACCATGAGTAGAGGAGCTTTT
The DNA here is from genome assembly GCA_007922305.1 of Dermatemys mawii. Lineage (NCBI taxonomy): Eukaryota > Metazoa > Chordata > Testudines > Dermatemydidae > Dermatemys > Dermatemys mawii. The sequence continues at coordinate 54,394 of ML677351.1, forward strand.
TCTCTGAGACAATAATGAACTTTGGTCAAGACGCTCATTACAGTAATTAAAACGAAATCAGCATGTTTGTATTCAGGAATTAAATCTTGGTGATGTGAACCAGTGGGGGGTTAGCAACATTGATATGATCTTTTAGCACATTTCTGCAAGGCTTTGATTTTGCGTGTTTGCACATTTGGTATTAAATGTGGGATAACATATAGGATTGAAAATCTTCCTCTGTCATCATGTTCAGCAAGCTTTAGCTCATGTAAGGTTTGTTCAAATTTTTATTTATATAATTCAGATGTAAACCATATGCAAATATACAATTACTTTGCTAATCATAAGGAAAAAATCAAAAGAATTTCTAGCACTGATGTTCAGATTAGTGAAAGTATTAAGCACATTTTGACTGTAAATTACACATTCTTAAATAACTGATCTCCTTATTTCTAATATCTACATTTTAAATATAGGAAATAAATGAAGAAATATTTTCCCTTTCCCTGTTTACTTTGAAATTAGTCTAATGTTTTTACGATATTCTCTACTTTCTGGCAAATGCAGGAATAGGCAACGGAGCTTTTTTAAATAAACAAAATGAACTCTGAAAGCAGGTCAAGGGCTGCGGGGAATCTGAGAATAAGTGACTGCCACATTCAAGACAGCTAAGTGGAGAAGAATCAGATGAATGGATGGGAGAAAAAGTAGCATGCATGCAATAAAATATTTTTATTCACTTTGCTGCTTTTTAAGAATTAGCAGAGTGTAAATACCTGTCCAAGATGGCTGCGAAATGACTAGAAATAAATGAATTGCATAGACGGTCTTTAGAGAGTAAAAAAAAAACTGTGCTGAAGATGTTTTATAGTGGAGACGCTAACCTGTGCCTCAAGAGGTTTGCTGCTCTTATGCATCTGACAAAAGTTTTTTTTTTCGTGTTGGCCTCGTCCATACTGAGGAAAATGAGATGGGTTTCGCAAGTGATATTGATAGTATATTAATTGTCATGCTTTTAACCAGACATTACAATTTAGGGTATGTCTACACTACTTAATCAGGTCAATTTTATAGAAGTCAATTTTTAGGAAGCGATTTTACACAGTCGATTGTGTGTGTCCCCACTAAGTACATTAAGTCGGCGGAGTGTGTCCTCAGTACTGTTGCTTGCATTGACTCACGGAGCGGTGCACTATCAGTAGTTATCCCCAGTCCCTGCAGTCTCCACTGCCCATTCATATTCTGGGTTAAGCTCCCAGTGCCTGATGGGGCATAAACATTGTTGTGGGTGGTTTTGGGTACATGTCATCAGTCTCCCCTCCTTCCCTCCCTCCCTCTGTGAAAGCAATGGCAAGCAATCATTTTGTGCCTTTTTTCCTGGGTTACCCATACAGATGCCATAGCACAGCAAGCATGGAGCCCACTCAGCTCAGTGCTGCTGTTGTGAACATTCTAAACACTTAATGCATTGTTTCTAATATGTGCAGAATCTGGCTAGGAGATGCCATCAGGAAGATGATTGTGAGGAGGACATGGACACAGACTTCCCTCAAAGCATGGGATGTGGCAGTTGGGACATCATGGCGGCAGTGGGACAGGCTCATGCCATGGAACGGTGATTCTGGGCCTGGGAAACAAGCACAGACTGGTGGTGTAGGAGCTGAATTTTAAAATTGTACTAATTGTTATAAGAATTAATATAAACTTTAATGTCATTCTATAACAGAAAGAAATGACTGTCTGAAACTGTGATGTTTCCAATATGAATTACAATTAACACCTCTTGTTACAAAGTTAGTTAATAAGAGACAGGAGATGGTCAATAGTTAGTTAGTAAGAGACAGGATTTCCTATTGTGTGTCTATGTTAAATAGATTAGAGAAATGTTAAAGGCTTGAAGCCAATGTGAATCATTTCAGCTATAAAGGCTTAATTTACAATGTATTCTGTTACCTTTGACAATTTCAGTAAAAGATAGTTTGTATGAATGAGGAATGCATGCATCAAGAAAAGAGAACCATCATTCTGCAAGAGCCATTGTTTTAACCAGATGGTCAAGAAAGGAGGGGCAAAGAGGATTTATTCAAACCATCAATGCGCATCCATAATTGAGGAATGGCAAACTGATGACCCCGAGGTGAAGACTAGCACCCCTAAAGACAAGAGATAACATCAATCAAGGACTAACCTGTCACAAACTGACACAGCAAAATCCATAGACTGCAACAGAGAAAAGGAACTACAAAGATAGGGTGCTTTTGCCATGGGACTTTGAATTCATTTTGCCATACATAGGAACATCGGATCGCAACCAACAAGAGCCCAGCTCCCATCTGCGACCAATCTGGCTGTTCACTAGATTGATTCAGACACTGTACTGGTAACTATAAACATCAACTGGCAGGACGGGTGTGTGTGTGTGTGAATGAAAAGCATATGCTAATTGAGTTGTATTCTTAATAAATATGGCGTATTGCCTTCCTCTTATAAAAGATCCCTGGTGCTCTGTATAGCATAACGGTGGGACCGCATAGTGTTGCGGGTATGGGATGATTTCCAGTGGCTGCGAAACTTTCACATACCTAAGGCCATTTTCCTGGAATTTTGTGAGTTGCTTTCCTTCACCCTGAAGAACAGGAATAACAAGATGAGAGCTGCCCTGACAGTTGAAAAGTGAGTGGCGATAACCCTGTGGAAGCTTGCAATGCCTGACTGCTACTGGTCAGTAGGGACTCAATTTGGAGTGGGCAAATCTGCTGTGGAATCTGCTGTGATCAAAGTAGCCAGCACAATCACTAACCTTCTGCTAGCAAGGGTAGTGACTATGGGAATTGTCCAAGTCATAGTGGATGGGCTTTGCTGCAATGGGGTTCCCTAACTGTGGTGGGGCGAGGTACAGAACACATATCCCTCTCTTGCACCAGATCACCTTGCTAATCAGTACGTAAACTGCAAGGGCTACTTCTCAATGGTGCTGCAAGCACTGGTGGATCACCCACATGCATGTGGGATGGCTAGGAAAGGTGCATGACACTCGGATCTTCATGAACTCTGGTTTGTTTGACAGCTGCAGGAAGGGACTTACTTCCCAGACCAGAAAATTAGTGTTGGGGATGTTGAAATGCCAATAGTCATTCTCGGGGATCCAGCCTACCTCTTGCTCCCATGGCTCATGAAGCCGTACACGCACCCTGGAAGTAGCAAGGAGCAGTTCAACTATAGGGTGAGCAAATGCAGGATGGTGGTAGAATGTGCATCTGGATGTTTAAAAGCTCTCTGGCCCTGTTTGCTGACTAGGTTAGACCTCAGCAAAGCCAATATTCCCATTGTTATTCCTGTTTGCTGTGTGCTTCATAATACCTGTGAGAGAAAGGGGGAGACATTTATGTATGGGTGGAAAGTTAAGGCAAATTGCCTGGCGGCCGATTTTGAGCAGCCGGACACCAGGGCAATTAGAAGAGCACAGTTAGATGCACTGCACATCAGAGAAGCTTTGAAAACCAGTTTCATGATTGGCTAGGCTATATTATGACGGGTGTGTTTCTCCTTGATGCAAACCTGCCCCTTTTGTTGATTTTAATTCCCTATAAGCCAACTCTTCGGTACTGCTCCCCTTTGATCATAGCTGGCAAAGGAAATAAAGTCACTATTGTTTTAAAACCATGCATTCTTTCTTGTCAAGGTATCCCTTGTCAACGGTATGGTGAGGGAGAAGGGGAGGCATGAAGAACAATGCAACATTGCTTATTGTAGCCCCACTAGAAATCAAAACCTATAGAATTACAGTGTTCTGTTGCTTGGGCCAGCCTTTGGAGTGGAATGGCTGAGTATCCAGAGCCACCCCACAACCCCGGCACTCTTGGGCATCTGAGTGAGGAGGATACGGAACTTGGGGAGGAGGGCAGGTGATTCTACAGGGGATGCATTGGTGGTCTGTGCTCTTGTTGTCTTTCCTGAAGCTCTGCCTGAGCATGTCTGTTTGCTCCCCCACATTAGCCTCAGCATCGGGTCCTGTCTCTTCACAACATGCTCACTTAATGTTTTCCTGGACTCTGCCACTGTATGCCTCCATACAGTCAGCTGTGCCCTATCAGTGTGGGAGGACTGCATGTGCTGAGAAAACACGTCATCATGAGTGCATTTTTTTCACCTTCTAATCTGCGATAACCTCTGGGACGGAGATGATAGGGGGAACATAAAAACATTTGCACCTGCAGGGGGATAAAAAAGGAGAGTAAAATTTAAGAAGAAATTATATCTGAGAACAAAAGGAGACTCTTTCACAGTGAATCAAGCAATTCACAGCAGACAGCACATGTGCTTTAGGTACAAGGTCACATTTTGCCCTTTATATTGAGTGCCTGCTGGGATGGTGAGACATTATACATGGCTGGACAACAAAATTCGGTTTCCAGGCAGCCAGGGTAAGCCAAAACGTGCACGGGGTTGGCTTCTTCCACCATCATAACATACGGAATGTTTTCAAACTGCAGCAACCTCCTTTCCCATAGCAAGCAATGCCAATTGGGTTGGCCATTTAAAAAGAGGGGCCATGGTTTTCAGGTGGATGTGCAGCACAACCCTCGCCCCACCCCGCTGTGTGGCAATTCTCTGGGATAATCCCTTCACCCCTCCTAGCACCGCATGGCTATTATCAGGGATGATCCCTTTTAGCCAAACACAAACAGCCCAGCATGAACGGGCTCCTTTGACTGTTCCTTTACAAAAAATCTCTTATTTCAACCAGGTGACCATGAATGATATCACTCTCCTGAGGCTAACACAGAGAGATAAAGACTGAATGTTGCTTAAATGCGACCAAAACCCAGGACCATTCGCTGCCATGCTTTGTGCTGCAATGATTTCAGACTACTTGCTACTGGCATGGCATGGTAAAGTGTCCTATCATGGAGGACAGAATAAGGCAGCCCTCCCCAGAAACCTTTTGCAAAGGCTTTCAGAGTACCTCCAAGGGAGCTTCATGGAGATATCCCTGGAGGATTGCCGCTCAATCCCCAGACACGTTAACAGACTTTTCCAGTAGCTGTCCTGGCCACGAATGCATCCCAAGTCTTCAGGGCCAATCAAACATTATGCAAAATTGTTTTGTTTTTAAACCCTGCAGTGTATTTACAAAGGTGCACTCACCAGAGGTGCCTTCTCTGGCTTCAGGGTCTGGGAATCCATCTTGGGAGGGTATTGGCTCCAGGGTGACGAAAAGGTCCTAGCTGATGGGGAGAACGGATTCTCCGCTTTCCTGCTGTGCACACTCCTCCTCCTCCTCCTCTTCCTCATCCATGAAATCTTCCTCTCTGTTGCTTGAGCCTCACTCCCTTGCAGGCGTCTACGGACAGTGGTGGGATAGTGATAGGGTCCCCCCCTTGAATGCCATGCAACTGATCACAGAAACAGCATGTATGGGGCTCTGACCCGGAGTGATCATTTGTCTTTTGGTAGGCTTGCCTGAGCTCCTTAACTTTCACGCGGCACTGCTGTGTGTTCCTGTTGTAGCCTCTGTCCAACATGCCCTGTGCAATTTTGGCACATATATTAGCATTTCTTGTTTTGGATCATAGTTTGGCCTGCACAGATTCTTCTCCCCACACATCAATCAGATCGAGTGTCTCCCATCCACTCCAGGTTGGAGCTTGTTTGCAGTTCTGGGACTGCATGGTCACCTGTGCTGCTGAGTTCATCATGCTGACCAAACAGGATTTTAAATTCAAAATTTCCCGGGGCTTTTCCTGTGTACCTGGCTAGTGCATCTGTGTTGAAACTGCTGTCCAGAGCAGTCACATTGGAGCACTCTGGGATAGCTCCCAGGGGCCAATACCATCGAATTGTGTCTAAACTACCCCAAATTTGACCCAGCAAGGTTGATTTTAGCGCTACTCCCTATGCCAGGGAGGAATACAGCAGTCAATTTTAAGTCTTTTAGGTCGACAGAACAAGGTTGGTTGTGTAGATGCATCGATTATAAAATCGACCTAATGTGGCTAAATTTGATCTAACCTCATAGTGTAGATCAGGGCTTAGTATAGCAGAGGAACATATTACATTGACTAAACACCTTTTGTCTTTGTCTACACTCAGAGCTAACAATGTCTTAACAAGATCAGGGGTGGGGAAACTTTTTGGCCTGAGGGCCACATTAGGTTTCCAAAATTGTATGGAGGGGCCGATTAGGGGAGGCTGTGCCTTCCCAAACAGTCAGTCATGGCCTTCCCTCCTCATCTGACCTCCCCTGCTTATCACCTCCGATGGACTCCTGTGACTCCTGTCCTATCCAACCCACCTCCCTAGGCTGTTCCCTGTCTCCTGATGGCCCCCTTGGAACCCTACTCTATCCACACCGCCCTGTCCCCTGACCGCCCCTGCCTGCCCCCTGCCACCCCTTCCAACCTCTCCTCTCATTCCTAACTGCCTCCCAGGGACCCTGCCCCAGCCAACCCCCATTCCCCCTGACCACCCCTGAAACCCCTGCCCCTGACTACCCCCCATTGCCACATCCAGCCCTCTCTCTCCTTCCTGACTCCCCCGCTGGGATCTCTGCCCCCATTCAAACCCCCGCGTTCTCTGCCCTCTGACCGCCCAGATCCTACCCACACTCCCACCCCTTGACCCCACCCTGAACTCCCCAGCCCTCTATCCAACCCCCTCGACCCCCTTACTGTGCTCCCTGGAGCACTGGTGGCTGATGGTGTTACAGCTACATTACCCAGAGCACCAGGACAGGAAACCATGCTGGAGCCAGTCATGCCACCATACAACACAGAGCACCCTGTCAGGCCACTGCTCTGCAGCTGCGCTGCTTGTTAAGAACTCACAGCCCCGCCACCCAGAGCATTGTGCCAGGGGTGGAGTGAGCTGAGGTTGTTGGGAAAACAGCAGGGGAGGTGCCAGGGACTAGCCTTCCGAGCCAGGAGCTCAGCAGTTGGGCAGGAGGGGCCAGCGAGCTGGATGTGGCGCCCAGGCCATAGTTTGCCCACCTCTGAACAAGATCGTTTATGCATTTGCTAAACATCCAGTGACAAGGTGGTTCTTCTGCCTGTTTCTGTGCAGTGCTGCAGAGTGACTGAGTGAATTCAATGGAACTAGATCAGGTATTTTGTTTGAGATCTCAGAGGATCACCTTTCCAGCAGCTACCAGGCCAGACAGAGATTAAATAAGAGACAGTCCTGCACTTCTAAAATTACATCTTCTTTCAGGATGTTGCAAGATAGTATTCTAAAGACTCAGGACATGAGATTTAGAGCCTCATCCAGAGACCACTGAAATCAGTGGAAAAACTCCCACTGACTTCAGTAAGCATAGGATTAGGTCCGCTGAGAGAGAATGGTAGACTACAACCAAATAATCATGACACAATGTCCTTCTACTGCATTATAACATTTGCTTCGTAATCCTGTCAATACCTAATGATAAGTCACTAATGCCTGGTCACGATGCGAACATTACAGTGCAACGTCAGAATTATTTTGTGTATCTGTAATGTCCGTCAAATGCAAATGTAGCTCTGCACTACTTTAAAGTTGCCCATTGAAGAGCTGATTATTACAAGTTTCACTGTATTTCTCTCTTTTCTACCACATTCCCCAGGGGCTAATTTATACTAGTGTTTTCAAAAACTTATTTTAACATTGTCTCAATTTTGAATGACCTACTCATTATATATGTACAATATGACCCTTCATTACATGACATACATCTGATTAAGTCCTCTGCTCTGTCTTCCTGGACCGTAGCATCCAGATAAAATAGGGAACAACAGGCATATGACGCATCTTAAAACATTGTTTTTGGTAATGTGATGCTGGCAGCTCCATCAGTTCCAGAGAGTGCTAGACAAAAAGGAAAGTATTTGTACCGTAATTGTATAATCATAAACTATCCTCCACAATTGCTGCATTGCTGGTATGGTGTTATAGTTCTGGAGTGGTGAGGAATAAGTTGTGAATATACTGTACTGCTTTTACTATAGCCTGAACATAAATGGTGCTAATCCCACTAACATTTTAGCGTGATGTCCACTTAAGCCTTTTTACAATAAAGCCCTTGAGGTAAGTAAGGTTTCAGATAGTTCATTAATTTCCCTTTTCAACATGGGTTGTTCAGGGACAATAGCAATATTTATTCCGTTATCTTTCTATATTCTGATTTACATGGCAATTGGATGAGTCTGTAATAACATTAATGTATGTGTTGCATCAACATGATGCTGCCTTTCTAAAATTTAAATCTCATGCTCCCCTCCAGAAACAATACCGCACATTATGGTACCTCATAATTAGGTACCTATATCATGTTATGATGGAATATGAATGAAGCTGTAAACAAGCCAGGAGTCACACCAGGGTAGAGGGACTCTATTTCATGCAGGCTGCACAAGTGGTCATGAGAGATAGCGTATCTCTTTTCCAAGGCAAGTCAAGCTTTGTCTTCCATCATCAAGTGTTGAAATGCCAGTGCCAGACTCTCTCTCTTCCCTCCCCGCCCCATATAGGAGTTTTCTTCCACATGCTGAAGTATTTCAGCTATTAATGTACATCCTACCCATATCTTGAGAGAAAATGTGGTCCCACCAGTCTGCTTGTGGTTCAAGGACAAAATATCATCTCCCCTGCACAGAACTAGCTATTCCAGCAAAAATGATAAGCTGCTCTTCTCTGTCTTTCTTTGTGGATAATCCTGAAATTACCTCTGCTGCAGCAGCAATCACAGCTGCTTTCAAAAGCTCCAGCAGAAATCTTCCTAGTAGACCGAAAAGAAGGAAATAGTAATCCATCCTGGCCTGCATTTTTATTTTTTTTTTAAAATGGCAGTGATTCCCTGGGATTTAAGGGAATGTCCCCAGGGAATTTGTCAATTTATGCTAGTGAGTTTTACTTGCCCCACAGTTCTCCTGGGCTCTCAGGAGGCTCTTTATAAGCAGTTGCTTCAAGAAGCTGTGATAGGAATTATGAGGCATATGCCAAGATGACATTCTGATTACCACAAGGTAGCAACTCTCTGGGTAAAATTGCAACTGAAACCTCATGGCTGGTGAGAATACATTGGACTGCTGGTGTTTATGCTGGTAGCAAGAAAACTCCTGAAAAACCTTGTTGGGATTTAATGTAAGTCTTTTCAGCACTGTCTCACAGTGTGGAGCTTCCCACTAGATGCACCAACGGGACTAGAGGTGGCATGGATGACTTCCACACGGCACTGAAAGGTGAATAGTCTCCCTACCAGGGAAGAAAGGTTGGGACATTGTGCAGGCACTTCATTATGGATATAAATATCTTGGTACTGTATATTTTAAATTATTGTAAAATTGCCCAGAGGTATGAATAGATGCTTTAAGGAAGTTTTACTGCATACATAGATAAAGTAAATTAAACAGACTTCTGTTTCCACTGAATGCAGATGATATTTTATTTATGGCCCATTTATCATGGGAAGAATATCTTTAAAATGTGTGGATTTTTAAAAAATATTATATCCAGGAAAAAAATCTCATTAAACAATTATAGAGCTGGATTCTGCTACCCTTACTGTCAAGGAGTAGTCTTTGGGCAGCCCTCTGGAAACCAGTGAGACCACTCAAGTAGTCATGTGTTACTCAGTGTGAATAAGGGTGTCACCACCTAGTCCATGAATAGGACAGCCTGCAAAAGGATGGAACAGGTAAAGGCCTGATCCTGAAGTGCTAAGTGTCATCTGTGAAATATCAAGCTCCTTCCCCTGCTCAGTGGAAGTGGAGGATGATCAGTGCTTTAGGAACTGGCCTAAAGAGAACAATATAGAAGGTGATACTATAAGCTTCTAATAGATCTATATTGGTTTCCTGAAAAATATAGGTTATGTGAAGTACAGTCTTGAGCAGGTGTAAGTCAGCATAGCTTCTTTTGATTTCAATAGAGCTACTCTGATTTTACATTGCTAAAGAGTTGACCCCGCTCATTAATTCCACAAAGGATTTGCTTTTGTAGTATTCTCTTTCATTCTTAAAAGAACATTGCTGTGGAACAGACTATATCATTAGTGGTTTCTAAAATCAACTCCAAAAATCCAATGCTTTTGGAAGCTCAGAATTACATTTCTGTCACTACAATGTGGGTCAAGAAAGCATCAGCTGCATTGCAATCTACCCTGCACAAAAGCAATCACATTGCATAAATAAGTTCTATTGTTGTTTGTATTACAATAATTCCTAGAGGCCCTAACTGTGATCAGAGTCCCATTGAGGTAGACATGTAAATACTATGTGTACAAACAAATTTGCTTGTTTTATTATTCATGAGTGGCTTACAAAGTTTAAAGATGTTGCTCACAGAATCTAAAAAATAACCCCAGTTTAAATTATAAGAGTATTTGAATATTTAAGGTAAGGACCAGATCCAAAGCCCACTGGCGTTACTGGAAAGACTCTCATTGACTTCACTAGGCTTTGGATTAGGCTCAAATTGCCTGCAAAAACTGTCTCCTCTTAGTTTTAATGAAACATCTCCCAGCTTTTCTTACTAATTAAATCTAAATATTGTCCTTCTGCAGGCTGCTCACAAGAGTGCTTCACAGCACAACCTTGAACCAATTTTAAATCAAGTAGCTTTAATTACATTGTAATAATTTGCATGGATTTGAGTGTTTCAACAGATTAAAGGCACCCTGGTGTCCTGAGATGAACTGTCTTTGCTAAAGAAAGGGAAGCGTAATACTATTCATAAACTTGTTCCAGTTATGGTTGAATGTTATACAATATTGTCTCCTTATGCTGGGCTCTCTAATATACTAGGATGTTTATCATTGATTAGCTGTTTATATAGCTCTCTAATATTCACGCATTGCCCTTTCTCTAATCGCATAGCTTCATTGACTAGAGTGGAGCTACACTGATTTTATACTGGCTGAGGATTTGGCTCTATCTCCTCTTGTAGCCATGCCTTGATCTGGTACTTGTTGTTTGGCTTCACTTTGACCCTTTTCCTGCTATGCTAAAGCAAGCACCATTTGTTTACTCTTGTGGGTTCCCCCCGTCCTAAGAATCCCTCACAATGCTCTTAGAATTCCCAAGATCTTCCCAGTGCCCCCAGGTTACTCCTCCATCATCGAGGCTCCACAATCGTATGACCTCCCTTCAGACCTAGGAGAAATGGGAGGCACTTTTCTAGTACTGATCATTGCTGTTCCCATTAACAGGTTGCCCATGTTATGAGATACCGTTATAATGTGTTCCCTCCCACAGGAACAGGCCACTACCTCCATAGTGATGATAAGAGAAGAGAGAGAACAGTGGAGAGGTATTTATTCACTACTAGTGCTAGTTCATGGGGATACAGTTCAGATCCCTGAATTGCTGGGTAGATGCACCCTGAGGAAATGGGATGCACTTAATCAGTGCACTTCTTTTTGACCTGTCTACTCCACTTTCAGGTCAGTAGCACACACTTATTACACTGCAGTTCAGCAATCCAGTGCAAGTGACTTTTCAGTCCTTTGCATGGTCACAATTCTCTTGCATGCTTTTGACCATCAGACCTTGCATGGGATCTACTTTGATGTGAAGCTGGCCACTGGACCCTAGTGGAGAGCACAAACCAGTGAGCATTCGTGCTGATTGTGCAGATGGTATTATCTAAATTAAACTAATATACATATCTGGATGCTACTGAGGGGAGGAGGAGGCATGGATCAGTGTTCAAGTTGCTCTTCCCATCAGTACCCGGCCCAAGCAGGGGAAACTAACGATCCAACTGTCGGACCAAATTCAGTGATGAATCCTGGTCACATGCTACCTGAAGTATGTTGCACGTACACTAAAAAGGATGCTACTGGAGTCTCATTGTGTTTCAATATTCAGATCAACTGCCACTCTACTTATTTTATGATTTGAAGTCATTTTGTATTTATTTCTTTCCTAGGTGTAATGAGGCATCACAAATTAAGTGCAATGTTAAAAAAGCTGCTAAATAAACAATTAATGCCATATTGAAGCACATTAGTTGGAAGGTCTTAATTTAAATATATTAGGAAAGGAAGATTAAACTGCACTGATAAGATTATTTATTTTGATACACATGAGCTAAAGTATATTAAAGAAAAAATGTGGGAGATCTTTTAAAAATAATATACTTTTGTTTTAAACTCATGTAAGTACTGAGTTCTGATAAGATCACATTAAGAGAAATGAATGTCAACAATTTTACTCTAAACAGCTGTAATAGGGCTAGAGATTGGCAAATATTCACAAAAGAAATCTCATAACATAAATACAACAGTGGTTTGGATGCTAGTCTGTTTCAACTATTGATGAAGCTTTCATTATGTGCTTTAATCATGCATCCAAAAATTTAATTGAAAACACATTAACATAAGTATGAATAAAGAAATCACTGCAATACTACAAAAGGGATTTTACTACTGAACCTGAACTGTTTACCTGACTTCCTGAACCTTACTGTTTTCTAATAGTTTATAAAGCTGTAATTGCCTAATTTTCTAACAGTTTTTTTTTGTTTATGTAAGTGTCACCGTGCCTCAGTGAGTCAAAACTGAGAATATCAAATTCAGGACAAATTGCTGAGAAACAGGGCAGACACACCAAAGCTATGCATTCTCATAAGATATACCAGACCAGCAACAAAAGCAAACTTCTGTTTCACCATACTGGCTAACAAGAAGTCAGAAAAGCATTCCAGTCCTTGTTTCACCACCCAAAATACTAGACTTAATGATGAGTGTTATTTAAAAGCAATTTCATCAACCAAAGGGTTCTTCTGATCCCAAAAGATCAGCCACATACCCAAGTCAATATACAACTCAAATTTTACCCAATAGTAATACTGTGGCCAATACTTTAGTATCTAATATCTAAGGGCTTATTTATAAAAAAGAAAGAAATGTGATAGTTAAAATTGATTAAAGGAATCAAAAACATACAATAATTGCAATGTTCTTGGATCAGGCTTGGAGGAGTGATAGAATAAACTGCCAGCTTCACTGTCTAGTTGATTCCAAATTATTTGAAGATCCTCGGTGCCTTGGTTACACTTCTCCCATTAGTATCAATTCATAGTCCAGAGATCAAAGCAGGAAAGAGGCAACATGGAAATGCTTCCAGGGCTTTTTATAGCTTCAGCCATGTGGAGGGAACCCATTGTTTCAAACAAAGCCCTCCGTGCAGCTTGTGGAAAAATACAGGTAAAGAGATGGAGTTTGGAGTCACATGGGCAAGTCACATGTCTAATGCCTGGCTCACTAAGGGCTTGATTACACTGGCACTTTATAGCACTATAAAGCTGTCAAGAGCACTATAACTCACTATCCGTCCAGACTGGCAAGGCACGTAGAGCGCTATAAGTCCACAGTTATACCGGTCCTGGTAATCCTCCTTGCCAGAGGATTAACAGCTATCGCGTATCCGGTGCTCCATTTTAGCTCCAGTGTAAATGGGTAGTAAAAATGTATTGCTTTTAGTGATCTTTGGAACCACCCCTAAGCAATTTAAGCCAATTAAGCCTCTCTTCTCTTTGTTTTGAACTCAGATGGAGGAATGCGGAAGTACGTTTTCAGACCTTAGCTGCAACTTGGCAAATCAACAATGCAAATGTTTACCTTGTGAGTGAGTGTGAAGGAGAGAAGTATCAGGCTTCACATTTCAAAGACACTTTGCAGACTCTCTCAGCACGCCAAAAATCCACTCACTCCCTCCACATACACACAACATGCTCTCCCTCACCCCACCTCTTTTGAAAAGCACATTGCACCCAGCTGAATGCTGGGATAGCTGCCCATAATGCACCACTCCCCAAGCCACTGTAAGTGCCACAAATGTGGCCACGACAGTGCGGTTGTGAGTGTGGACACACTGGAGTGCTTTCCCTAGAGCTGTATCTGAAGGCAGGTGTAACCAAAACCACTATAAAGCTGTAAGTGTAATCAAGCCCTTAGTTATAACAGAGGCTATTAACATATTCTAATTAGAAGGTTCACAGGAAAGTCCACAAGATGTGGATGGGTGTCTTCCATGGTGCATTGTGATTTAAGTGTTCCTTGATGGGCCATTCAGCTTGAATAGTCCCTTCACAACATACTGGCAAAGGGCTTGGCTACACTTACAGCAGTAGAGCACTTTGGGTTAAACCACTCTTCGGAGAGTGCAGTAGGGAAAGTGTTCTAATCTGTCCACACTGACATTTGCAAGCACACTGGTGTGGCCACATTTGTGGCACATTTGAAATACAGGTACTGTAGACGGATGGCACTGGGCTCATCTGCCCGCAGGGCGGTGGGGCACCACACTGCCTCGCTCCTCACCGGCAGCTGGGTTGGGGAATACCCAGCCTGCGGTCCGGTGCTCAGATCAGGCTGAGCAAACCAGTTCAGTCAGCCCAGGCCCTGAGGCAGGGCAAGGCAATATATATATAAGCGGTCTGGGCTCAGACCCTCACGCAGGGGCTGGGCAAAAGCAGCTCCATAAGCCCAGGCCCTGGGGCAGGGCCGGGCAACAAACAAGCAACAGAGTCAGGGCTCAGACCCTTGGGCAGGGGCTGAGCAAAACCAGACTGGTAGCAGTGGTGTCTGGTTGAGGGGGAGACTGCCACCCACAAGTAAGGGTGGCAGGGGGGATGGAGGCCCACCCACTTCACTGCGTCCCAGCCCGGGGCCCTAACAACAGGCAAAGCTCCACTGCAGTCAGTGGGGATCCTGACCACAACACACTGACATTGGTTCTGAGTCTCCCCCCCGGGCTACTTCCTAACTCCCCCTCAAACAGTACCTGGTCAGAGGCTGTTTCCTCCATGGGCTCCTTGGAGTCGCTGTCAGGGGGCAGAGGTGGCAGCTCCTTGAGGTCTCTAGCAGGCAGTAAGTACAGCCCTTCCTCTGGTTAGCTGGCTTGGGGTAGGCCAGGCAGCTCCTCAGGGTAGCGGGCACGGGGCAAGCTCGGCCAGTCCTCCTCTGGGTAGCGGGCACAAGGTAAGCTCGGCCAGTTCTCGGGCTCAGGCTGGGTCATGGAGGCTTCCCGGTTAGGAGCTCCAGCAGTTGCATCAGGCTCCTCCGGTGACTGCCTCCTAAGTAAGCTCTGGGCCCATGCTTTTATACTTCCGGGTCGGCGCCACAACCTCTGGGGGGCGGGCGCAGGACTCTCTAGGTCCACCTTCTGTGGTGTCTGGAGAGGCTCGTCCATCCGTGGGGCAGTGGGGCACCCCACCGCCTCGCTAGAGGTACATAGTTAATATTCATAACTTCAGATACCAAAACGCTGCATGCATACAAATAGGGTAATAATATGAAGCAAATCATAACTTTTCCATTGACCCCTTACTTGACACACTTTGTACACAATTTGTCATGATTATATAACAGTGGTAGCAACAAAGACCTACATGGTCAAATTTAACCTGATAACGTCACAGTAAGGGAAGTGCTTTGTGCTTTTAGATGCATAGCTGACATAATTTGAAAATCTATTTATTATGCAGCCACTGCTTCTGGTCTTTGATTGCTGCTGAGAGTGACATTCACCTGGCTTAAAGTTCAGATTTCACACTAATACCACATGCAGCACTAACCAGATGGACACACACACCTCAATTTCTTGCTGCCTGCTTTCTAAAGTACTTGGAGAAATTTGTTCACCAACCTGAATGTTCTTGGTGAGTTAACTTTTCTGAGCTGAGGCAGGGACATCTCATCATTCAGCCTCTTGGGGGTAGAAAGGAGGTCTGAGAAAGAGGAGACAGGAACCAGCTCAGAGTTCTGTTTTAGGGTGAAAGGTTTGCTAATGGGGTGGGTCAACAGCATGTCTGTCTCCCTCCTTCTGAGCATGTGCAGTAGGAGTTGTTGATTTTAGCTGTATTTTGTGCAACCTGTGACTCTCCAACATGGGTAATAGAAGGATGAGAAGAGGATAGGAAAAAGGGTTGCTGAGGGAGCCAGGAGCTCATTCAAATGAATTCCCTCTCTCTGATTAGCTCTGGATCTACACACTTTGGAGGTGATTTGCATCCTTACTCATTAATGACTGGACTGACTTTCCCCAGTACAATAAGGAAATGAGACACCCAAACTGCAGCTCACGTGATGTACTGCAGCATCTCTTGCAGACTCCGTTAAAATGTCAAGGTGCACCAAAACTAAATGTTTTTATTTAGTTTGTCAATCTGAAACAAAACATTCCAATTTGATAAAAATATTGCAATTAAAATGTTTTGACTTGTACAAATCATGCACACAAAAATAATGCTGAAATATTGGAAAGTCTATTTTTTTATCTGGTCCAGTGCATAACTGGAAAGGTTTTGATTCATTGATTTTTGTAAAGGATAAAAAAAAGGAGATATTAATGAATCTTTAGTGGCCAGATGCTTGGTTATTATCAGTTGGAAGTTTACTGCGGGCATCATGATAGAGGTAGGTCTTGAGAAACTTGCCTTGGTGATGTCAAATTCTAACATAAGGGCTTTCAAGAACAAGCCAATATGTAAGAGTAGCAGCAAGCCAGGTTTGCATACCTGTGGGGGAAAAAATAGTTTTCAGAATGTTTGTCCTCAAAAACGCTTGAAGGACAAGAAGGCAGGAGGAGGAGGGACTGAACGTGTTTGTGAATAATAGCAGCTTTTCATTTGGAAAATAAAGCATTGTTGCCATATCAGTGCTAAAAAAGTAGCATAATAACATGTGTTAGCACAGACATGTATGAGGATTTACATTTTGTAAATCCAGTTCTGTTCTATAGAGTACATGGCAAAATGGAAGACACTTGGACTTGCTTCTTTACTATGTTTATATAGAATTCTTGGATAGTGTCAAACTAGACAAGTTCTGGTCCAATACTCACTTTCACTGCCTTAGAGTTTCTCCAAAATGTTTTGGCTCCTTGACATTGAAATTTGCTAGATTAATGATAAGCCTCCCTATACGAGTTCTGATTCACTAATGCTGAGCTTTTTTCACCCTTTAGTCTGAAATGTTAAAGCTAAAACAGATTTCACTAAGCTTTGCACTTATGTAACCGGACGGGAAACTGCTTGTTTTGTGGTGAGTAATAATAAGCAAAACATGTTTCATACCATCCTTTGGAAGAGAGTACTGTAAAGTCATTGCACAGTTCAACATAGCTATAAATCAGTTAGTGCTCTGGTTTTAGTGACAGATTACAATTCCTGGAGAGTTCCATTTTAAAAAGTATGCAGAAGGCATTGAGATACACCCTAATGACAAATTACAAGGTCTGCATGTCTACTTCCCATATCACCTGAGCTGTCCACGATAAGCATCACTTTGTCCCTTGTTCTAAAATTTGAAAAATATTAACAAACAGAAATCATTGCTGGTCTTACATTAAGATTGATGCCACTTAGGTATATCTAGGAATATAACAAGTTGTTTTGAAAAATGTAAGCATTTTAAAACCATGGAAATGAGTTGCTTGCTTTACCATTTCATATGGTCTTTTAAATAAATGAAACTATGTGAAATATCACCAACCCTGCCTCCCATTCCAAAAAACAGTCTTAACTCTACTCTCTTATGCCTATTCATTTTCAATCTGCACAGCAGAAACTTAGTTATCCCTTCCCCTGCCATTTATATTTTCAGTATAGTCTACAAATGGCAAAGTATTCAAAGGAGCAATAGCATTAAAGCTACTAATATGGGTCAGGACCACCTGGGGATCCCAATACACACAAAGAATCCTGCTGCTTAAGCTGGATTTAGTTCTAAAATACATGAAGACTTGTCCCCTATTCTGGATACAGAACTCAGAATACCCGGTTCATCAAACCATACTAATAGATAACATATTTACCATAGAGCGTGGATGGGCAAACTTTTTGACCCGAGGGTCACATCTGGGTTGCAAAAATTGTATGGAGGGCTGGGTAGGGAAGGCTGTCCTCCACAAACAGCCTGGTCCCACTCCCTATCCACCCACTCCCACTTCCCGCCCCCTGACTGCCCGCCTCAGAATCCCCAACCCATCCAATCCCCCCATTCCTTTTCCCCTGACTGCCCCCTCCAGAGGCCCCCCCACCCCGAAGCACCCCTGTGACCCCACTCCCTATATAAGCCCCCTGCTCCCTGTCCGCTGACTGCACCCTCCTGAGATCCCCCACCCTAACTGCCCCCCTGAACTACCCTATACCCAACCCCCCCCACTCCCTTCCCCTGACTGCCCCCCTGGGGCTCCCTGCCCCTTATCCAGGCCTCTGGCCCCCTTACCATGCTGCTCAGATGAGCATGTCTGGCGGCTGCATGGGGCCAGACACGCAGCCCCATAGGAGCGTGCAGCCCTGCCCCCCAGAGAGCTGCTGGCATAGCTCTGGAGGATGGGGAAGGCAAGGAAGGAGCTGGGGGGGATCCTCCCCAGCCGGGAGCTATGGGACTGGGTAGGACAGTCCTGCAGGCCGGATGTGGCCTGCAGGCCGTAGTTTGCCCACCCCTGCCATAGAGGAAAGAAGGAAGTCAGCACTTATGGAGAACATATTACATTTTTATTTGGAGTCAATGATTTCAGTAACTTTAAACATTATGGTAAAACCTTCTTTGGCTCCCAGGCTATGTGTACAATTTAAATTTTTCTTGTAACTTGTCACAATTTTAGTACAGTAACTCCTCACTTAAAATCATCCCAATTAATGTTGTTTCATTGTTACATTGCTGATTAATTAGGGAACATGCTTGTTTAAAGTTGTGCAATGCTCGACTATTATGTTGTTTGGCTGCCTGCTTTCTCCACAGCTGGCAACATCCCTAGGCACACACCCCACCACCTCCCAGTGCGTCCCACCCTCCGGCAGACTCCATGGATCAATGCCTTCCCCCTCTTGCCCTCAACCTCCTGCCCATGGCAATCAGCTGGCTTGCAGAATTTAGGAGGGAGCAGGGAGGAGAGAGGATTCAGCACGCACGCTCCCCCTCTCCCCTGCCTCCTGAACGCCACAAACCAGCTGATTGCCCTGGACAGGCGGCAGGGAGGGGGAAGCCTGCGCAACAAGTCCTTGCTCCTCCCCTTCCCTCCTGCCTCCTAACGCCACAAGCCAGCTGATTCATCTGGGCAGGAAGGAGGGGAGAGGAGTGAGGACTCAGCATACAGGTTCTCCCCTCCCTCCCCTGCCTCCTGCCCACGGCAATCAGCTGGCTTGCGGTGTTCAAAAGGCAGGGGACGAAGGGTGGAGGAGCGAGGACAGGGGGTGTGAGGTAAAGGGGTAGGAGGTGGCGGGAGAAGATATATAATATATAATGCCTTTTGTCTGGCAAAAAAAAATTTCCCTGGAACCTAACCCCATTTACATTAATTCTTATGTGGAAATTGGATTTGCTTAACATTGTTTCGCTTTAAGTCACATTTTTCAGGAACATAACTACAGTATTAAGTGACTAGTTACTGTATTGGTCTCCATTGCAAGTCTGCTGGCAGTCATGCAAGCAGTTCTCCCAGAATGCTGAGGAAGGTTTTTTTTTCAGGCTTAGAAGTCCCCATGATGCTTTCATTAAAGTCAATGCAAAAATTCTATTTACTTCCAATAGGAGTAGCTGAGGGACATAGCTCAGTGATGAAGAATCTGCTTTGCCTCTGAACTTGTGTGTGTTTGTGTGTGTCTGTGTTTGTTTCCAAAGGAAAATAGTCAGTGGTACCATCTATGCAATAATACGGGAGATGCCAAATTTTGGAAAGACTGCACTGTTTAAGATATCTCATAAGATTCTACTGACCTTCAGCTAGAGCCTTTTTTTTTTTTTGGCCTTAGATTTCCAAGTCAAAATGTCAAGTTCACAAATCAGTAATTTTTCTACCTTTTTTGGATTGTCAAGAAGCACAAATAGAATATAAAATGTCACTGTACTTCATCGTAATTGCCAGCAGCTTATAGTCTATTCTAAAACTAGCAAGGAATTGCTTTGAGGTAGGGAGATTTGCAGAAAGATCATACAATCTCGCTTGGTAACACAAATACTATATTTCTGACTTACAAACATTTTCTTTATTCTGTTCTGTAATAAGTCTACAGAATGTACTTCCATAAAGTGTGTAGAAACTGAGATGAAATAATGCAATTATACATATTATGCAATTTTAAAATGTGAAAGCTTTTTCCAGTGAGAAAGGGTCTGATGTGATCTGTGCATTGTACCATCAGTTTTCCAGAAAAATCCCCACTGAAATCAATTAGTGGCTCAACCTAAAAGCTGATAGTACAATATGTATACTTAAATTAGAATAGCACATAAATATGTCTGATAGGCTGCAAAAATACGTTTTAGAATAATTACTATTTGAGGCTGTATAGAATAAAGGAATGGAATGAAGATGAGAATACAGGGAATCAATTTAAGTAAGAACATAGCAATTTACTAACTCAGGAAGGAATAAGAATGCTTAACTATTTACTATTTTTAAAAAGGACAGTAACATCTTTGCTTAGAAGAGAACAAAATCTGTACTTGTTTTCATGTTCAGATTTTACTATTAGACCCTGGGTAGGCAGGGTTGCCTTTTAAACTTCATATGCCTTCCTTGCAACTAGTAACACTGGAAAAAAAAACCCATTTTATCTAGGAAGACAAGTATATTTTTATTTGTTTATTCATTTCTTCACCAGTATTTGAATTTGTGTCACTGTAAAGTACTTCCATGAGCATAGAGTACATATTTGAAAACATTTTAATAGTGGACACACTGGGTATTTAATTTCAGTTTGTGAATGGAAATTGTTCTGTAAAGTTAAAAAGGAGGTGATTATAACATCAAGGCTCTTGTAACTATTAAGAAACAATAAGGGAGCTATATAACTGCCTAGAAACCTAGAGACAGAGGGAAAAGTGTGGAGTCAGTGTATATTGGAGAAATGTGAGTGGCTCGGGGATGGAATCAACTGTCACTGGATGCTGAAGAGAAGGGAACGGGTCTATTTGTAAACTGATACGAAAACATTGTTTACTGGAATCTAGAAACATCTGGTAGTTCGACAAGGCATTTGATAGTATAGTTCTGTATAAAGGAGTCTGGTTCATCTGGGTGGTTGGTTCTAATTGTAGGAAATCTGAATGCTTCTCATCAATACTGCAAATGAATTACTAGTAAGGCTACAATTTAGTCACAGATATTTTTAGTAAAAGTCAGGGACAGGTGATGGACAATAAACAAAAATTCACAGCCTGTGACCCATCTATGACTTATACTAAAAATACCTGGGATTAAATCTTGAGGGGGAGCTGGGAGGTGGAGGGGGCACTGGAGGAAGGGGGCCCATAGGCATCG
Source organism: Dermatemys mawii (assembly GCA_007922305.1). NCBI lineage: Eukaryota > Metazoa > Chordata > Testudines > Dermatemydidae > Dermatemys > Dermatemys mawii. Next base: position 75,624 of record ML677351.1, read on the forward strand.
TCACAAGCTGTCAGGGCCAGAGGACCGTGTCTGCTCTGACCGAGGCCATGGACCATATCTGCTCTGACTGGCTGCCTGGGGACTGCTGTCAGGGACATTGGACTGTGATTTCTCTGGCTGTCTGCTCAGGGACCGCTGCCTTTAGCTGCCGGAGCAGTGGTTGGTGTGGCTGTTCTGGGGGCCACCTGAGCAGCGGGCCCAGAGCCAGTTGCATGGGTCGCTCTGGAGTCAGCCACCTTGGCCACTGCAGAAGTCACGGAGGTCACAATCAGTCACGGAATCTGTGCCTTCCATGACCCCTGTGACCAACTCAGAGCCCTAATGATTGGTATTTTAATTGACAAATGTCATTATACATTTCTCTCAATGCTTAAAATTGAAGGAAGGAAGCTGAAGGAAAAGGAGTGGTGGTAGTTCCTCCATGCCTCTGAATGTATGTCTACATTGCAGTTAAAAACCCACTGCTGGTCTGTGCCAGCTGACAGTTCAGGCTTGCTGAGTTCTATCCCAGGGTAAGTCTACACTACCTGCCGGATCAGCGGGTAGTGATCGATCTTTCGGGGATCGATTGATCGCTTCTAGTGTAGATGCGATAAATCGATCTCCAAGCACTCTCCCCATCTACTCCAGAACTCCACTATCGTGAGAGGTGGAAGCAGAGTCAACAGGGGAGTGCCAGGGATCAACCCCCCACCCAGTGTAGACCTGGCCTAATGGGCTGTTTAACTGTGATATAGCTGTTTGGGCTTGGGCTGGAACCTGGGCTCTGGGACCCTGCCACCTATGGAATACAAGTAGGAATATTTTGTACTTTCTTGGGCTGTAAGTATACATGAAAGGTCATGAAGTTAAAAAATGTGGGTCAAAATTATTTACTCATGTAACTCCACTTGCATAAGGGATGCAAACAGAAATAATACCTATTGTATAGATTTTTATCTGCATATCTCAAATCACTTCCAGATGTTAAATGTATTTATTCTTAGAATACATGATTTTCATTCTCATTTTAATGTTTTGAAAAATATTTTTGTTCAGAGACTTTTCATAAACAGACATAAATGCTCACAGAGTGTACCATATATTTTTTTAACATGACCTACTGTACTAATTCTAAACTAGTGGTGGATAAATCTAAATGTTCAGAGAAGGCTATTAAAAGTTGAGACTTTTCTAAAAGTGTATATAAATCAATCCAAATCTTTTTGGTAAGGTTCCCAGTTAAATTTGAAAAGCAAGATAAAATTAGTCTTTCAGTACTTCTTCATGTCAGCCAGGTTGGAAATACCACAGAAATAGCTTTAAATGTCAATTTGGTATTTCTCTTCCCACAGAAAATAGGAAGTACAGAATCAGTGTGCTTGTTTTCCAGAAAGGTTTATTCTATTCAAATACCAATCTACTTCATTGCTTGGAGATTCTAAGACAGTGGTTTTCAAACTTTTGTCATGTACAGATCCTTATAAAATTTCAAATGGAAGTGCAGACCCCTTTGGAAATCTTCAATATAATCCATGGACCCCAGGTGTCCATGGACCACAGGTTGAAAAGATAGGGGTGAATTTTGCACCGCTGCATTATTGCACCATTCTAACTCCCAATTCCTGCAATAGATTTGTGCTCAACCAGAATCCCACTGATTTCAATAATGTTCCATAGGTGTGTAGGGGTCCATGCTACTGCATGTACTTGATTATTTTGGATCTAGACTGCTACAAATAAGAACAGTATCTGTCCAAGTATCTCTTATTTTTGCTTTATTCTGTTAACTAACACAATCTGGCTTTATGATCTCCTCCCTTTTTAAAATACAATAAGGAGAAAATTGTATTCTAAGGAAAAATAACTACACACAATCTCTTGCACACTAGATTAATTTAATTAATGTTTCCATCTGGCTTCAGTAGCCTACACAAGGCTACACACGCTTTTCAAAATCTGAGTTTACTTTTGTGGAAAAGAGGCTGTCGGAATGTTTATTTCATGGGAACACAAAGGAATGTGTTTATCTCTTTCATAAGAATGAGAATAATAATACATTTCCACTCAGTGAAATACAGGTTAGAGCTGGTCAAAAAGTAGGGATAGATTTTAGGTTGCCTCCACTATCTGCTGCATGCAGAGGAGTCAGTTATGGCTCACTAATTATAGGGTCAGTTCTTCACTGGGCCTGGCATAATTCAGAGCAGCATGAAGTATGTGTTCTGTCCATCTCCTAGTCAGAGCCCAGGAATGTTTTGGTCATGCACCTATTTACCCCAGTCATGCCATCTATAATGAGACTTCTGGGGGAAAGGAGTGATACTCTAGAAAATGGCTCTTTGCCAGGTGGTGAAGAATTCTGTGCAAGAGAAGTCTCCATTTGGGGAGCTAAGGCAGCTATGCAGATCCTTTGTGCTGCTAAACAGTGAAAAGGAAATGAATCTCTGGTCATTAATATACATACTCTATGCACTACGATGTCGGTCGTTTGCACACACTGTGTGTCTGTGTGAAGCAGTGTTTCCCAAATGTTGGGTCCCAGTCCACCAGTGTGTCAGTGTTGGTGGTTCTCCAACCCCCTACCCTTGCCAGGGCCTTGACTCTGTGTCGGGAAGAAACAGACGGAGACAGCTTGCGGAAGGAGGCGACCTGGGAAAGTCCCAGCTTGCCGCTTTTATTAAGTACAAACGTGCTGTAAGGCGTGTATGACAGTGATAAGTAGGCTTGTTTACTTCACTGTGATAGGCGGTGAAAGAAGAGCTCTCCTCATGGCTACCTCGTGGACAGCTAGAGGGACAAGCATGCCTGTGATTTTCCAGTGCTTAAGCTTACTATTAGACCTTGAGAGATAACAAGGGTTCAGAAGTTTATAGAGCGTGGTTTGCCAGCGCCCAAGGCCTTCATCTCCCCCTTTGTTTTTCTCAAGTACTTAGGGTTATAATATTGCTGATACTATGGACAATTTCGCAAGCGGGGATTTGATGGGGGAGGGATAAAGGCCCATAGAGCGTGGTTTGCCAGCGCTCGAGCTTTCATCCCTTCCTTCAGGTTTTTTATTTATAACGGTAATGTTTCTGATTCCATGGACAGCCCCGCAAGCAGAGATTGATCAGAGAGGGGATGCACTGGACAGTGCAGCATAGGAAAATCAACAGCGCCAATGCCAACAGTCCATACGTAATGAATGCATGTAACCATCCCCATCCAGGGAACAGAGATGCTAGCCAATCCCACCAACTGGCAAAGGGGTCTGGATCGACACGAATTTGTGCGGTGAGGTTTTTAATAACATCAATTTGATTTTTTATAGCATGGGAATGGTCGGAGATATTAAAGCAACACATATCATTTACCTTTTCACATCCAAAATGATGCAATAGCAGAAGATAGTCTATAGCAGCACGGTTCTGAAGAACCCCATGGCGGAGTTCAACCTGTTCCCCATTAAGTAAGGCAATAGCGGTGGAAGTAGCATTAAGAGCTTTAACAGCAGCACAGGCAAGTTTGTTAACATTTAGGCTATTGCCCGTAGCCAATCCTGGGATTCCTACCAGGGAAAGGGCTAACGCTACAGACTCTGTTTTCGAGAACAAGTGCACTTCAGAATCACAAGAGGCATCCAGGGCGACAGAGCGAGAGGTACGGGGGTGGGGTGGAGTCTTTGGGGGTAATACCACGGCCAAACGACTAAGACAGCATAGTGTGCCATCTGAAATATTGGCGGGGATGTAATTGAATGTTAACCCTTCACATGTCCAGAACCACCCCAGAGGGAGCTTAATGTGTTTATATAGGTAGGAGACATTGACTGAGTAAGAACAGTTTAGGCTTTCCCCACCAAACCTTTTACAACTTATCAAAGTACAATTTGCCATTCGAGCACATGAGATATTTGTACTGGCTACATAGGGAGTACGTAATTGTAGAGTCTGCTTGGGTTGAGAGGTGGATTGTTCCCCCCAATTATGATAGCCCTTATAGCCTAGATTTCGTATGGTAGTGTTGGGTCCCAGACTTTGAAAGAACCATGTCGCACCTTCAACCTCAGAAGCCTCATGACATATAGGGATGAGGCACGTACCTAAAATTTGCCCCACCGCCACCTGTTGAGACAGACAGAAACTGGTTTGGTTGATCGAGAGGGCTAAAAGGCCCCAAACATTATCTGTTAAGGGTGACGGGGGGGGAAGGGCCGTACTCGGGGAAGGGCTAAAGATCGTCAGGATCAAAACGATTAATACCACACAGGAATTGGCCGAAAGGCAAGAAATTACTGCAACAACATAGTTCTCAGGGGTCTTCTCGAGTTGTTGACTCTCCATCACTCTTTTGGCTTGTTGTGCCAGGCTCTTTATCTGTCCCCATGTCACCGGGGGGCTGCACTGCCCCCGGTGCCGGGCAGTGATCACCTTGGTGATCGGCGGCGTGATGTGGAGATTGAAATCTGGAATTGGATTCGAGGTTTCTCGATGCCATGCCATGCTCGAGCGGATTCTGGGGTAGTTGCTGATGCACGTAGGGGCGGACACAGCGAGCTGGAACCCACACTGGGCCGGCCGGGGTGGAGACTGCAGCGTAACCTCGACCCCAAGTAATGAGGGGTACTGGATCGCTCCAGGTACGGCTTGGGAGCAGCTGATAAGTCACAAGCGGTGCCGGCAGAATTTCTGTTTGGCGAAAATGTTTCTGTGTACGAGACAAAAACTGAGAGCCGTCATTAGACAAATTTAAATGGTTAAGCGTGAACAAAACGGAGGCAAGCCATTCTTCTTTATCGGGTAAGGAGGAGGGAATTCCCCCTTTTTGCTTTTGACGATTGAGGGCCACTTTAAGAGTGCGATTTGCCCGTTCAACAATGGCTTGGCCGCGGGAATTATAAGGGATACCAAACGTATGAGTGATATTCCATCGGGTACAAAATTCAGCAAAAGTGGTAGAGCAATACGCGGGACCATTATCAGTTTTTAAAGAATTAGGAACGCCCATGACAGCGAAACAGCGAATACAATGATTAATAACATGCTTTGCTTTTTCACCCTTTTGTGGTGTAACCCACAAATAACCGGAGAATGTATCAACGGAGACATGGAGGAAGCGCCAGGGGGCGAAGGGAGGGAAAGAAGTGACATCCATTTGCCAAAGTTGGTTGGCACCTAACCCGCGGGGGTTGACGCCCGTCGGGGGAAAAGAGGAATGCTGTGAGCATTGGGGACATTGTTGAACGATGGCGCGGGCATCTGAGAGTGGGATGGAAAACTGTTGCGCGAGAGCTTTGGCGTTTTGATGGTGGAGTTCATGACTTGCAATTGGGGAAAGAGAGCAAGGGTACAATGACAGAGAGGCTGCATCAGCACGGGCATTGCCTTCAGTAAGAAAGCCGGGAAGAGGTTGATGGCTGCGTATATGGGCAATGAAAAAACAATGCGTTCGAGCATGAAGTACGGCCTGAAGTGAAAGAAATAGCTGGAAAAGAGCAGATTCTATGACAGGGGAAACATAGCTTCCCGAAATGCAGGAGGTGACGTTGGCTACATAAAGACTGTCCGTAATGATATTCAGGGGCTGGGAGGGAAAAAGGACAAAAGCAAGAAGGACAGCGGCTAACTCAGCTCTTTGAGGTGAGGAAAAGGTGGCAGTGACTTTCACATTCCAGCGATCCGAATACCAAGAGACAACGCCATGGGAGGGGCCGCCGTCAGTGAAGACAGTAAGCGCATCTGGGAGAGGCTGCAGGGAGAGGAGAGGAAGAAGCTGGACAGGCATCCGCTGAACGAAATACAAGCGGGGATCAGCGTAAGAATGATAGGAAATCGAGCCAGTATAGCCTGCCAGAGCGAGTTGGAGAGCATCCGAAAAAGCAGTGGCTGCAGCATATTTTTTGAGGGGGTGTGGGACAACAATATCGACTGGATCGAGTGCCATAAGGGCACGACAACGAAGACGGCCTTTAATGATAAGTTGGGCAAGCAAATCATCCATGGTCGTGATTGAAGTAGAAGGTGAGTGCGGAAGGTAGAGCCATTCCAAGAGAAGGAGGGGTTTGCCGTAAGGGGCTTGAGCAATAACTGCACAGGGTTGTAGGGTATCATAAAGACAAAGAAGTATGGGTGGAGAGTTACGTTCGGCTCGATCTACCCACTTTACCGCAAAGACGTGAGTCAGTTTTGAGAGGATAGACAGCTGAGCAGGGGACAAAGTAATGAGATCAGAGGGGTGCCGCCCTTTGGTTAGTGCCTGAAAGAGCGGACGCAGATCGGCTGTTGTAATGCGATGATAAGGACGTAGCCAATTGATGGCCCCCAGAAACTGTTGTAATTGAACATAGGTAATCGGGTTTGGGAAATGGAGATGGGGGACAATAGGCATAGAAAAAGAGGAAAAAAGCTTGTGACCCAAATATAAGTAGGGACTTTGTAATTGGATTTTATCCGGTGCTATCTGGAGCCCATAAGCATTTAGGAGCTGAGTTAGGGATTGCTGCCAGTTGGCGGGCAACTCCTTACCGGCGATAAGAATATCATCCATGTAATGATATACCAGCAGCGCTGGATACTTATCCCGGAAGGGTTGTAAAGCAGTGTTTACATATAACTGACAAAGTGTCGGGCTATTAAGCATGCCCTGGGGTAGCACCTTCCATTGATATCTGTCTGTAGGGCGCGAATTATTAAGCACAGGGACTGTGAACGCAAAGTAGCGCCTGTCTTGGGGTTGTAAGGGGATCGTGAAAAAACAGTCTTTAAGATCGATTATGGCCAATTGAAAGTCGCGTGGGATTAAATTTGGGTTGGGCGTGCCACATTGGAGTGGTCCCATGGGTTCAATGATCCGATTAATTTCTCGAAGGTCATGCAATAGACGCCACTTGCCAGATTTTTTCCTTATAACAAAAACCGGTGTGTTGTACGGGCTAGTAGAGGGTTCAAGGTGACCAGCGGTCAGTTGGTCCTGTACTAAATGGCGCAGGGCGGTCAATTTTTCTATGGGGAGCGGCCATTGTTCGACCCAAACTATCTGATGTGGCTTCCAGGTGAGGGGCAGGGCGGTAGGTTGAGTCATGGCGCATTCAAGGTGGCACCTACTTGCGCCAGAAGGTCCCTGCCCCAAAGATTGAGGTGAATCGGGAGGATGCAGGGACGAATTTGAGCTACTTGGCGATTTTCCTCTGGGTCCCAAACGGGGAGCCAATGAGTACTACGACTAGAGGATTGGCTCCCTCCCACTCCCCATACCGTGAGGGCAACCTCAGAGGGCCATGCAGGGTCCCAATATTTCTGGGCAATGACAGAAATGTCTGCCCCTGTGTCAAGGAGTCCCTCAAGAAGCTTACCGTTTATTTGATACTTTCGCAGTGGCTTCCCCTGTTGTATCTGCTGTGAAAGAGCGGCGATTTGAGGATGGAGGGATGATGGTATGGGTTCGGAAGATTTCGTGGACCCGAAGCCTCCATGGCGAATAGCCGAAGAGGGCTGATTAGGAGGTATGAAAGGGAGAATCAGTAACTGCGCCCATATATCACCTTTAGTTAAGGTGAGGGGCAGCTGGCCCCACATCTGGACATAAATGATTCCAGTGTAATCGGAGTCAATGACGCCGGGGATGACCATGATGGCATGCTTATGGGCAGATGAGCGGGGTAGGACTATGCCCACCGTTCCTTCCGGCAAGGGGCCGGTGAGTTGGCTCGGCATCAGCAAGACTTCCCCTGGAAGGGTGGCTTGCATATCCATAGTATTGATCAAATCAATGCCAGTGCTACCTTTGGTAGCAGGCGGAGGAAACTTGTGGGTGACCCCTATCTTTATTCCTGGGCCCGGGGGGGGGCCCGTCGGGAAGTTTCCCGGAGGGGGATTCGATCGGCACTGATTGGCCCAATGGAACCCCTTGTTGCAGCGAGGACACTTTTTCGTAGGGCGCTGATTAAGACGCTGCCCTATCACAGCATGCGCTCCTCCCCCCGGAGCCCTGCACTCACGGCGAAAATGACCTGGCTTCTTGCAGTTAAAGCAAGTACCGAGAGGCTTCCCTCCGGCCCGCAAGGCGCCTGCCAGCATGGCCATAGCATGTGTCTGAGTACCTACTTCCGCGCAGGCCTGAATCATGTCCGCTATGGTGTACTGCGCTCGATGAATCACGGACTGGAGGACCTTTCTGCAGTCTGCATTAGCTTGTTCCGCGGACAAACGCCGCAAAAGCTCAGTTTGAGCCTCAGGGTTATCAATCTGGCGAGCTATTGCCTCTTTAAGTCTGTCTACGAATTGATGAAAGGGCTCAGAAGGAGTTTGGCGGATGCTGGTAAAGGACGCTAAGGGCTTCCCTGATACAGGGACGCGGCGAAAGGTGCGCTGGATACACATGGCTGTTCTACGAAAGGAATCGGGGGGCAGTTGCATCTGTTCTTCCCCGGTAGAAAATTGACCTGCCCCATAAATTTGATCGGGAATGTTGTCGGGGGTGGAAATGGCTATGGCCGCTGCACAGAATTCACTATCCCACACAATGTACTGTGCGGGAGAAAGAATCATGCGGAAGAGTTGTTTCCAATCCATGGGGGTCATATGATGCCCATTGCTTATCCCCTCGATCAACCCTTCTGTATATGTCGAGTGCAGGCCCGACTCCCTCACTGACTTATTGAGTTCTCTAATGACGGAATAGGGCAGGGGGGTATAGGTAACTGTGTCTTCCCCATTCTGGTTTACCCCATATGTTACAGGAGCTCGCCTGCCCATTCCTCCAAAAGAGGGCTGTGGGCAGACTGAAAGGCTTGCTGAAGAGCGCTCTGGACCACGCCCAGACGCGGCCGGGTGTGTTCCAAGGGTTGTTTCTCTATCGCAGCCAAGGGAGGGGAAAGAGAAGAAGGATCGGAGAGCGGCTTTAAACACGGTGCCGTAGGGGTAAGAGAAGGAGGAGGAGGAGGAGGAGGAAAGGGGGGAGACGTGGCAGGGGGTACCTCTGCCCGCAAGCGCCCCACCGCGTCTGCACAGTGCTGCCATAGAAGAAGATAGCGAACACTTGCTCTAGGCTCTCGAAAGAGCCTGTCCCCTATCTTTTGCCAGTCCGCGATCTCCAAGGAGCCTGCCTCTGGGTACCAGGGGCACTTATGCTCAAGAAGACGCACTAACTCCTCTATGCTCCTTTGTGAGACCTGAGCACAGCCCGTCTGTTTAATGATTGTAAAAAGCTCCTTCGCATGAGCCTTTTGTGACACGGATAAATCCCCCCCCATACTCACGAGGGAGCGTAAACGCTGAGGTGCACCAAGGCTATGCCAGCCGGTGAGCCGAGGGGCTGGATCACGTCGGGGTCACCAGATGTCGGGAAGAAACAGACGGAGACAGCTTGCGGAAGGAGGCGACCTGGGAAAGTCCCAGCTTGCCGCTTTTATTAAGTACAAACGTGCTGTAAGGCGTGTATGACAGTGATAAGTAGGCTTGTTTACTTCATTGTGATAGGCGGTGAAAGAAGAGCTCTCCTCATGGCTACCTCGTGGACAGCTAGAGGGACAAGCATGCCTGTGATTTTCCAGTGCTTAAGCTTACTACTAGACCTTGAGAGATAACAAGGGTTCAGAAGTTTATAGAGCGTGGTTTGCCAGCGCCCAAGGCCTTCAACTCTGGGCTGAGATTAGGGTTGTGGTACTGGGGTGGAGAGTGCATATATGTAATGGTGGGTCACAAAATCACTTAATGCAGTTGGTGGGTTGCCTTTGTAAAAAGTTTCAGACCCACTGGTGTATGGTCTAGGAAATTAACATCAATAAGTGAGTTCATTGTGAGTTTGAAGAGAAAAATAAAAAGCTTGATGGAATAAAAATTAGACTCTAGGCTATAGCAAATACACAACAAAAAGAAACAAATAAATTATACTTTGTTCATCTTTGTTTCAAGTAATTCGTACACCCTAACTTCATTCTATCTCTTCTTCCAGATGTTAGATTTCTCTCCCATGGAATGATGATGCAGTTATGAATATGTTTCTGATTATCTGTTATACCTTACTGTTTATAAAGGGTAAAATACATGTGGGATCAGAATTTTTAGGACAGCTGCTATGTATTATCTTGGTTTGGCTCTGTATAAGATGGAATATGTGAACTACTAACAATCTGAAAGGAGGAGAAGGTATGGAGGTCATGATCTCAAGTAGCTTCCTTCAGCAATCTCCTTCATTTCACACCCAGTTAATACACAAACCAAAACTATTTTATTTAGCTGTGAACTGGAACCACTTTCGACAATTTTACACAAGATCCATGTGTTAAAACAAACTATGTGTCTGTGTATTAATACTCGTACTAAAACAGATTTTTCAGAAAACAAACAAACACAAGCAAACCTTTCTTTTGGCTCCAGTGTGGACACGACTTATTTTTATAGCTTCACACCAGTGAGCTCAGTGAACAGGATTAAACAGACTAGGGAAGAAACAGAGAGTGAAAACACTGTGCATGTGTATGGATGCAGGGAAGGGATGTCACAAGGTTTGTGCTTTTTTTGTGCCCTTGGGTATCTCCGTTTTCTGATCTTCTGGTATAACCTTTTGTTTTTTAAAAAAATCCATTTCTAACTGTGACTCTTCTGGTGTATTTTCAGGACAGTTGAGTAGTCCTCTTCCTAGGTAAAATTATAATAGCACAACCTATTTTCCCGATCCTTACTAAAAAGGCATTCTGCTATCAGTTTAAGGAAGTGATATATGAGCAGTTCGCTGCGGGCACTTGTCATCTGTAAAGGTGTATTTTTAGAAGTTTTCTCATGTATCTACTCTAGCTAAGCACTTAAATATGTGCTTAACCTTAAGCCCCTGAGAAGTCCTGTTAATCTTTAGTTCAGACTCTGTAGGTATGTCTACACTGTAATTAAAAACCTATGGCTGGTCCATGCTAGCTGCTTTGGGCTAAGATTCTTTTTAATTGTGGTGTAGACATTTGAGCTTGGACTGGAGCCTGGGTTCTAGGACCCTGAGAGGTAGGAGGATCCCAGACCTCAGGCTGCCACCCAAGCCCCAATGTCAAAGGTATGAACAGGAAATAGGCAAAATGGAAACACTTCCCAGGGCCTTTTATAGTTTCTGCCATGTGGAAGGATGCCCGTTGTTTTAGTTTGTGGAGAATTACAGGAAACAAGATGGAGTTTGGAGTCATATGGGCAAGTGACATGTCTATACCCATTTTGCTTCCTCATAGCAGAAGCCATTACCTCTAGTCTAGTTAGAAGGTTCACATAAAGTCCATCAGGTGTGGATGGGCATCTTCCATGGTCCATTGGAAGTTAAGGGTACCTTGATGGGCCAGACAGCTTGAATAGTCCCTTCAGAGTGTGCTGGCTAAATAACTTGTTGGTGTTACCAAATGAACAAACACATTCGAAATATAGGTACATGGTCAATATTGAGAACTTAAAATACAAATATGATTGATTGTCTTGTTAAGCACATCATAACTTCTATAGACACCTTACGTGACACACTTTGAACAAAATTTGTTGCAATTATATAACAGCAGTAGCAACAATGATTTACGTGGTTATATTTTAATCATATAATGTCCCAACATTGTCTTACCTTGTCAATTAGAAAAGTATTTTAATACCCATTTTAGCATAAATTAAACTTAGTCTAAGCTAGCCTGAACATTCTGAACACCATTCCCTGCATGCATTACTAAGAATATAAAAAGTTTCCTTGGTAAATGTATTATTGTATCTGATCTTTTCCAATTTGCAGTAGGAGAGCAGATGAGATTGTGCTGGTTTATTTGCCAGCCATAGGATGTTACTGTTAAAAAGAGTGACTAAGGCTGAGGAATAAAAACAAACCACACACAGAGGTTTAGGCAACAAAGATGGAATATAATTGACAAGTGTTGCATCTGTGACCATCATATTGTGAATCAGAGAACAATATATTTTCCTGACTACAAGGGTACAGATGCTCATTAAAGTCTTAGGCCTGCCTACAGATTACAAAACTACCATTCTGTGCAGTTTGTAAGTACCATATAAAGTGGCAAATGGGGTTAGAAAATGTTATCTGCATAACATGCTAACTATTCTCTTAATGTACTTGAAAATTGGACAAATATGATGGATTTTACTGTGGCAACATTTAGTCAATAGATACTTGGGGTAGAAGATGGTATTCTCACACATAATGCAGTGTATATTAATTCTTTATGATATAATAAAATACTGAACAACAGACAGTGTTGAAATAAAAAACAGTGCAAGAGGGACTGGAAGAGACTCATATCTGGAAATGAATTCAGTCCTCTTCAGTTGGTAAATTAGCAGGAGCATCCAAAACAGCAATGACAGCAGGGGTCTGAAACTATAATTTATTCCTAATTGTTCCTCGCGGTTGGAACTGAAACAGGAATTAGTAAATGTAAGAAATCTGACTTAATTTATTGGAAGCCTTACATTGTAAAATATTCATTATGCATGTGATCCAAAGCCTACTGAAGTCAAAGGGAGTCTTTCTTCCGACTTTACTAGGTTTGAATCAGGTCTTCGTTGCCTTCATGAGTTGCTTGCATGTCATGATAACCTGCACAACATGGTATTGAAGACAACAGCAGTGGAATAGGACGATGTTGTATTAATAGGGAAATATTAGTCCTGGTCAAAACTCCTTACAGCCAGAAAATGTGTGTATGCGTCTGAGAGAGAGAGAGACTAAAATTCAGCATTCCGTGGGGAGAAATACATGGGTAGTAGTATTGAATTAAAAATGTATTTTACCAAATGTGTTTCAAAATAAATTTAACCAGTTATTCAGAAGATAAACTGTCAAATCCTGGTGCTACTGAAACCTCTGGGAGTTTTGCTGTTGCATATAGTGGAAATGTGATTTGGGTCAGAGGCTCTTGGTGCTGGTAGTTTTCTTCAGTCCATAAACCTGAGTTTGTGGATTAGGGATGTACATTTTTTAAAGCATCTAAGTGATATAGGAGCATTAGTCCCATTGTTCTAAAAGTGACACTTAGGCACTTAGCAGCCAAAGTACCTTTCAATTTTATTGTGATTTAGGTTCCTATGTTCTATATGCTTTTAAAAAGGGGACTTTAGAGCCTATGATTCTTAGGCACTTTTGCAAATGTTACCTTGGATATTATCAAGAATTAATGACAGATTAATTTGTTGTATTTTTTTCCCATGAGACTCATAAATGATTTATTTCTTTGTCCTCTAAAAAGTTTTGGCAAGGCTTTAAAGATAGCTCTGCATAAAAAAAGTACATAAGTCATACTGTTTTCTTATGAAAGACAGAACTGTAATTGTTTCATTGTACAAGTTACATGTTCTGAGGTTCTACATTATTACAATTATAATTTGTTCTTCTAACCTCAGGTATGCATTTTAAAAAAATTAATGAAAGAGTTGTGTGCGCATCAGAGTCTCAGTGCCAGTGGAATCATATTTTAAAATGGAAGAGTAGTTTTGCCTAGCAATCTCCTCATGGAAAACATCAAAATAAGGCAAGCTTTAGCATGAGATTTATAGCTTCAGTGAAAGAGCATTTGCAATTAAAACCCAGTGTCCATTATTTTTCTTTTTTTCTTATAACTATAGGCTCATTTCATTGCATTTTTAGGCATTTAATATAAATCCCATTGAAGCTAGTAGGAGTCTTTCTAGTGACTTCAGTGAAGCTTGAACCAGAGTCAAGAGTTGCAAGAAAAATTCAAACCAGCCATTGAGAGTAGGAGTGATTTGAGTTCGTCAAAGTTGCGTAATTAATATTTTAATGAAAGTTCAGGAATATCTAACCACATTTGATCAATCTTGTATAGGGAAGGGTTTTGCTGTACAATGTTCTGAAGAAGGCATTTTCACTATTTCTAGTATTTCTGCAATAAATTTAAAACATTCTAACTCAAAATATTTGGATTCAGCATAGTCCAAAATTATGCAAATAACAGAATGTTCAGGGTCTTTACATTTTGAGGCAAGTGTTACTTCCTTTAATATTAAAAACAAACAAACACACCAGGCTCTTCAATGTTAACTGCCAGCTTTTGAACTGTTGTAGTCATTAAATCCAAAACCAAATAATACAAGTAGTATGGCAGCCACCTAGTATTAGCCATTTGTAGCATACCAATAGGTTTTCGCTCAAAATATTAACTTATCAGTGTCCTCTCACGCAGAGTATTTAGTTGTTAAACATTAGATTGTGGACTCCTTGGGATTGGGACTGCATCCTACTATGTGCTCAGTGCTGTACAGAATATATTGTCAGTGCTCAACAAAATATAAAGAATAATCGAATATATCTCTGCATGTCCGAAAAGGCCCAGCTGCTTACTGTACAGAACACTGATTTGTCCTGGGATTATACTGTTAGAATAGAAGTAGGTTTGCAAATAGCTTCTATTCTCGGATTGCTGGTTTCACTGGCTGGGAGGAAATGACTGTAAATAAGTGTTGTGCTCGCCAGACAAGGCATCCAGCAACCTCATACCAACTTTTTGTAATCCACTGAAACCTAGGCAAAAATACTAACATGTCAATAAAATGGATGATGAATATTTGAGATGTCAAGAAGAAGGGTAAAGGTGAGAAGTGCCTAGGATTTCAAAATGAGTAAAGATTTGCCGCAATCTAGTTCAAGAGAAATTCATAAACTACAGTTACTTAGTTAATATTTTGATGGAAAGCCTATTGATATGCTACAAATGGCTAATGGTAGGTGGCAGCCAAATGTCTAGGGTGGGTTTGCTTCAGAAATGATGAAAATAATTACACATTTTCAAGACAGATATTTCTTGAATACATATAATCAGAAAGTTTCATATTTACTGCACATATAAAAAATCAGAAATGTTTGCGGGTGTATTGAAAACGATGATACACTAAATTAAGAAACATCTACTGATGTCATAAATTTAGTTAAATTTATAAACTAGGATATCTTGTTTAAATGATTTTATTGTGTACTGGGAGTGCATAAATGAGGCAGTAATACCTTGGGTTTATTCTGAAACAAAGGCAGGCTACGAGCGTTACCACCAAAATGTAGACTAATAACAAAAGCCGAGGGTGATCTGTTGGCCCCAGTTTTATTTATTATACCTAAATGTGCAGTGAAATGGCTTTTACCTGGTATTACTGGATACTGTACCATTGCTTTGACTGAGTAACAGAAATGTTCACATTGGATGCCTACTGACAATAGTGACACAAGGTGGATGAGGGAGTGTGTCTTACTGGACCAGTTTCTGTGGGTGGAAGAGACAGGCTTCTAAGCTGCAGTTTCCAGACCTGAAGAAGAGCTCTGTGCA
The DNA here is from genome assembly GCA_007922305.1 of Dermatemys mawii. Taxonomy (NCBI): domain Eukaryota; kingdom Metazoa; phylum Chordata; order Testudines; family Dermatemydidae; genus Dermatemys; species Dermatemys mawii. The sequence continues at coordinate 90,892 of ML677351.1, forward strand.
GCTCAAAAGCTTCCCTCTTTCATCCCCAGAAGTTGGTCCAGTAAAATATATGCCCTCACCCACCTTGTGACTCTCATATCTTGGGACTAACACCGTAACTGCAACACTGTGTACTGAATACGAATGTATGTCACAGCATACAGATCCTTTCAATATGACATGAGTAACCATGCTACTGAGGATGAGAGCAAAGCAATGACTGCTGCCATAGTATCTATTGTTAGTTCCTTGTAAAAAACCCAAAAAAACTGATATATGCTAAGTAGACAAGAAGCTAGTCTTAAACTGCCCATCCTCTAGCCCTGTCTGTCTTCTAGCCGAGATCCCAGGATTTTATGCAGATTTTCCAGTGTGCTTAGGGATGTTTCCGCTTTGCTGAGGAGAGCACAATACAAGACTGATGCACAGGTTCTGTCAGTGACACTAAGTGGAGAATTAGCAATCCCACAGGAAAAGGGCACATAGGCAGGACATAAACAGGACTGTCCACGCAACTAGTCCAGTTACCTGTTAAAGGCAGATATTTTAGATATGACTTTATGCCTATCCACATATCAGCGGTACAGTGAATAACAATTTAACATGCAAAAATGGGTCTTATTTGGATACTCTGATCATTTCTATACAGACAACATAGTTGTGGAAAAGCCTGACCTCTATAGACTCTCTTATTTCTGATTCACAGAAATAGTTGAATCTAATCAACCCACATATATGCAGAGTCTTCATGACTGATAAAGGCTGCAGATCCAACACTGTTATCTTCCAAATGAGCTGTATAAACTGTTTTTCCTGTGGGGTGAGAGTAATTGTGTTTAGTCATGTCATGAAAACACTGAAAGATATGGGGTATGAATACAGTTTCTGTTGCTACAGATTATTTTAGTTTGGTTTTTTTAAAAAAAAAAATGGCAACAGCGCTGCTGGTGAAGAGAACTGAGATTTTGGATGTTAGAGCTAATAGAATGGCAAAAGTGGTGTTGCTCCAAACTCTTAAACCTGGATGCAGAGGGCTCACACTAGTATTGATGGGAGAGTAGGATTTCATAGAAGGAGGAGGAGGGAGAAAGAAAGACAGGTGTCATGCTCTAGCATCACTTCCCTGTCACATTAGAGTAACTCAGAATATGTTTTATCAGAAATAGGCAGTAATAGTTGGTGACTTCCTAGGGTTAAGATTTTCCTTCTGCTACTTTAGGACAAGCTAATCATCTAACAAATTTGGGGAATTTGTTACACAGAAGCAATTCCACAAAGATACAGTCATCAGCTTTGACTGGTTTCTTGTCCCAATAATAGCATCCAGTATGCACATGCAGCTTGTGTGGCAACATTATGAAATACAAAAATGAGGTCACAGCCACCACAAAGACACTGTTGCTTACTGGCATGTGTATGTGGTCTTTGTTTTGTGATGGTTATTTCTGCATCTATTTTTGCCCCAGAGGTGCAGCTGCTACTTTCACTTTTTGCCCTTAGGCCTGTTCTTTTTGGTGGAATCACTGCAAAGATCAGGACAAAGAAATTCTAGAGTGGATTGCCTTGTTTATATCAAAAGGGAAGGGACAGGCTCTTTGAAAGCAGGAAGAGAGAAGTTCCTCCCCTTTTTTACTTTATAACTTTTTTTGTTCTTTTGGTGCCTCCTACTCTTCTTTCTTTGTATACTGTTAGCACAACCATCTCCTCCTCTTCCTACGTAGGAATGTCAGAAATGTCATCGCTGTGCTTTTCATTTTCAGTTTGTCATAGGCTGCCGTCTAATCTCTTCATAAAAGAACAAAACTTGCCAATACTTAGTGCACAAGGACAGTTTTGCTCTGTTTCCCCTTTTCTTCCACATCAGTAACAATGGTGATTAATTCACAGAGCATCTTTGAGTTTGTCTGGCACTTTACAGTCTCTTAACTGTGCCAGGCAAAGAACAGAACCCACTGGTTGAAGAGGTTACAAACAAAAGGCGCAAGTGGGTATGCTACTAAAGTGTCATGAAACAGAAGGTAGAGAAGTGTGTGTTCATTAAGGTGTAAAATTTCCCATGATAGCTTCCCTTTTCCTCCTTCCTTTCTATTCTGTGCCTGTTATATTGATTACATTGGCACCAAAAATATAAGTAGAATAGATTAGCACAGATGCCTGGAAGTTTTTGATGAAAGCAAAATAGTTGTCATGTAAATTTCACATAGAAAAGTCCATGATTTTTAGCTGAAAATTCAACAGAAATATTTTTGTTCAGAAATGCATCTACTGTACTTCAGAGGAGCTGTAATTTGGGTGCCTCATGCTCCCATTCTTCTCTATAGGTTGGGCTGCCTGGATGGACTGCATCTCTCATGATGATCCATGATCTCATATTTAATAGGTGAGGAAGGGCGTTGCATCATAAAAGTACACCTTGCTCTGGTGAACCGTTGAGGATGCCCATAGAAGATAGGACATGAGGCAACTGAATAGTAAACAATTTTGATGGAAAATTTTGGAGCAACATCACAGAAGAAACAGTTGTCTCAGGGGTTTTAGCTGGTCTCTGTTTTGTATACAGCAGTGCTGTCCTTTTCAGCCTGAGGACCAAACAGCTTTCAAAAAGCCCAAAGGGTATCAGCCCTTGTTTTATGGCAGATTCTCTATCCTTGTTGCACTCCCTTGTGCACTGCTACAGCTGGATGTGTGGGACCCCATCCAAGTTGTCTGGCAAAGTGACTGAAGCTACATTTACTTTCCCTTCTTTTCACTTGAAAGAAGAGCCGAATGTTAGAGAAGGTTGCAAATACCTCTCCCATGGCTAATTTTTTTCTATTTGCAATGTGTTTGTAGTCTCTTTTCTTATGTCTTAATGTTGTGAAATGTCAACCTATAAAGGCAAGTGGGGAGTGGGGAAGCAATCCAAATCCTTTGCCACTTTGTCAGTGTATGAAAGGCCTAAGATTTCTTAGGGAAAATAATTAACTTTGCCTTCTGAGCTCAGTTCCCACTGAGCTTCATGGATCTGACACAAACATATGAAAGGTGTAGTTGATCAAAAGGAAATCCATTGGATATTTTGGACTCTTTCCCTTTACCTTCATTTAATGACACTTTTAGAGTAGCTGGGTTATTGTTAAAAAATTATCTCAAGCTGTGAGGGTCTTGGTATAATAAATATCACTTATTGCATTGTAAACGTTCAGATATTTCAAGTTTCTTCATACAATTATTGTATAAGGCTGTATTTAAGGCAAATCAATGCAGACAGTGGGTGAAATGTATATCTGTAAAGAGGGTCAGAACAAGGTCTAATCAAGCGGTTGAAGGTGACGTACTGGTTTTCCTTGAAGGCCCTGGGTTCATGTAATAACTGCACCGTCACCGATTTCACCCACTTAGGCATTCTGCAAAGGGGGATTCCTAAATGGTTCCTAGGACTTGATCCAGACCACTGCACAGGGGTGAATTTCATCCAGTATGAAAATCAAAATGAATCAGAAACAAGATAACTAGGCAAGTACATTACTAAAAACTGAAGTCAAAAGGGGATAGTCTTCTTCTAATAGATTATACAGTTGTGCCAAATAGCTTATTGTTTTGTATTGGCTACATCTAAGTAGTATGGATTAGGGTTGCAAATAATTAGGGTGGCCAGACACCTTGTTTTTAAAGGGACAGCCCCATATTTAAAGCTCTCCTTAAGGTATCCTGACTTTTTCTTGAAAACAGGCAAATTGTACCATATTTCCCCCCATCAGTACTGGTAGATCTCTGCTCGCCAGCTGACAGCCGAACAACGGTGAGTGTGTGGGGGGGTCCAGTGGCCAACAATGGGGGCTCTGAGGGCCTCAGTGACAGCAGCACAGAAGTAAGAATGGCATAATATAGTATTGCCACTTTTCTTCTGCGCTGATTCTGGAAGTGGTGCTGCCTTCAGAGCAGGGTGTCTGGAGAGTGGCAGCTGCTGGCCAGGAACACAATGGTGTTGGGGCTGAGCTCTGGCAAACCCCAGCCAAATTAAGCACTCATGGTGCCCCCTGACCATGACTCCCTGGCTGTCCCTGCTTAGAATTCTAAAATGTTGACATTAGTTTTTAATCCATGAAACAGTCACATTTGTGTTATAACATTAGGGATTATATTTCCCATATAAACTGCAGCCATCAGTAATTTGTGCAGAAGTACTAGCGAGCAGCATGATCTCATTCCTTCTCTCTCTCGCATATCTGATAGTCCATCCAGTAGAGCTCATCAGAACACATACTTCTTGAGCAGACAAACAGACTATTATTCTAATATCTGTGCTCCTTAAATTTGGTTCTCCTTTGTGGCCATGAGTGTACTCTATGGGTCTATTGGGCAGCAGCATTGCAAGCAACACACATTATGGAAGAAGACTAATTACTTTGTGCTCATTTGACCAAGAATCCTGAGTGAGGTAACCTCCAGTGTCTTTTCCTCCTTTCATATCCACATCTTAAAGGATAATGGGTGTTTCTCCTCTCTGGGGTGGCCTCAGTGATATTCCGAAGCAATAGTATAAGATTCTAGTGTTTTAATTAAAGACTTAATGTATTCAAAATGGAGGCGAGAGAGTTAAAACAATAATCTGACTGCAGAACTGTTCTATCCTGGAAAATCTTTATTCATTCCCCTTGGATTTAATTACAGTGAATAGAAAAAGGACTACACATCTAGAACTCACATTATTTTTTTCCTCCCATCTGGCTCTTTTGGCACTCCAACCTGTCAGGGATGCAGCCTTTCATTTCAGATCTCAAGTGTCATCTTTCCCTTTACCTGTCTCACACTGCTGTTATGCCCTTTGGATTTCTTTGATGTGCGTGGCTTATTATATGATACCAGATACAATCCCTATATAGCAGTGCCCCGAGTCTCTCTTTCCCCATGCATCCATTATTTGTGTCCCAAATCCACTAAGGCTTGTATACATTGCTTTGAATAAGCAGTTTTGGTACATGTATTCCTCCACTCTCCCCCATTTTTTACAATATAAGGGGTCTCTTTGAAGGTGTATACACTCAATAGTTTTTTTCCCCCCATATGCCTCCTCTTCCTTCTGTCCAAATAAGCATCCCACTCTCGAAAGGAAATGTACACATTGTCTTAGCTAAACTAGTGGGCTTTTGAACATTAATTGGATTGTCTTGGAGTGTCCACCAGAAGTGAGCTCAGTCCGCTTTTCAGATGGCTTATATAATATTATTCATGTTCATTTATATATCAAATATGAATTATTAATAAATTGGAATCCATTTGTCACACAGATTTAAGCAAAGGCAGAGAGATAATGAAAGAACCATTGTCTAGACTTAGAAGGACCCAATTCTGTTTCTGTGGAAGTTGAAGGAAGTACAAGGTTGTCATGGACAACATCAATGCATATTTGTAAAGTTCTTTGGGCTTCTCTGTTGGAAGATGCTATGAAAGTGCAAAGTACTTTTATACTACTTATCCTTGGGAGATCAGCTGGTTGATTTAACCAGTTTTTTCCCTCCCTATGCTCTATATAACACAATCTTCCATTTAAAAGTGCAGTTTTCCCAGTACTGTGGGAAAACTGAGCTTTCCTGGCATCTGTCTTGACTGTGAGTTCAGTCCCAGAAGTTATCAGAACTACCACAAATCTCTCCACCTTCAGATTGTTATGTAAAACCCACTTCTTTGACCTAACCTTCTCCCAGTAAAACGAAACAAACAAACCAAAGCCCTAGCAACTGGCAAGGTACATAGAGATCCTTTAAAGGATTTACTTTTACAATTTGTAAGATACACACATGAGCACACAAAGTAAAAAAAAAAAAAAAAAAAAAAAGTTGCTTCATAGCCCTTCTGTTCAGATGCGTAAGGTCCAACATATAAAGAATACAGATTATACGCGGTATAAATGTTTGTTCTAATGATTAGCCCTAAACTGACCTGTGCTGCTGTCTTACTATGATTTATATTTTGTGTATGGGGAAAAAAAACAGCTACAAAAATGGTAACTCGCTTAATGTTTTATGACAGGAAATTCTGTGAAACAAATTATTCAAGTCAATAGCCTAGTATTCTAATCTCAGACACATGAGAGCATATTGACTGGAAACTAGCAAAAATAAACAATCATCTTGTATTCAAGGCACACCTCTGTGTCTTTACAGAATATAGCTCATTGTTGTGTTTTTTTAATTAGCCCTCTGTTGGTCATGCTTATTCTGTGTTGCAGACATGTACAGCTACTAATTTAGCATGCAAAAGGTAATTTTGGGTACAAAATCTGGACTGAGATGCAGTAGCTGGAAAAAAATCCAAGCTGTGGTTCTGACTGAGCATGTTCATCTACAGAAATTTTACTTGATATAAGTGAAACACATTGCAATTGTCTAGTGCAATAATCTGAGATGAACAGATGTGTCTCATTCCTGTGATGGTCTGGAAGTATGGCATGTGGCCTTCTTGAACTTTCAAATAATTCCATAAAAGGATCTTATTAGTAAATAATAATTTATAACTTTTCAAGGGCTGATCTTTAAAATAAATAATTATTCAAAGGAGTGGGAAAAAAATTATGTGATCTGACACAAAGGGTGAGAATTGTCTCTTCATATGAGTAGTGTGTGAGTGATGTGAAGGTAGAACAGATTATGGTCCAGCACAGACCCCTTGTCACTGCTCTGGCATCACAAAGGGATCAGAAAGTTATACCACCCTCACAGCCAGCCAAAGAATCCCTTGATGTGATGGACATTTCAGCTGGCATAGCCCGTTCCTATGCAACCCCTTATCCTTGCAGCTCTCTAGCATGGCTGGTGTGTCAGGAGAGGTGTGGGGGACCAGCCAGGAAGTGACTGTGCCCCACCTCTCTGCAACTGGTGGACAATAGCTCATTGGAAGCATTACCAACTAGCAAAGTTGAGAGCAGCTCTCAAGATACCCTAAACTTTATCACAGCTGGTCTTGGCAGCAGAAAATGATAACTAGATCATTAATGCCTTCCTTTGTGCTCAGCAGAGTCAGAGACTGGGAGTAGGAAAGGATCTGGGCCAGACATTTAAAGAATCTGATCTTGTTTAAAAAAATCACAATACACACTTAGGAAAAGAGTGTTTTTTAAGAGCATCTTTATTTTAAAATTTTGCAAAGAAGGTGCAACAGATATTTATACAAGTTTCATGAAAGACAGGATTCTTTTCCCCCTCACCTCTTTGCAAATAAAAACATATAATGAGGCTTCCTAGCCAGAAGCACCTCTATTGTTTAACCACTTAGGGAACTAATGATCCATTTCAAGTCATCTTGCCCACTTCAGACCAATATAAATTTTCCAATCTCCTTCAACCACCTGAAAAAGAAGTAATTTTGTTTACTGATTGTTTTTTGAAATTTTCAAGAATGGTCTATCAGTGACTACTTGGAAGACAACAATGGTAGCAAAAGGATTCATGTTAAAAACGCATAGCTTTGTGAAGTAAGAAATAATACAGTCATATAGTTAACACTGATCTGTATCTATTGTGCAGGTTTACTTGCAACAGCTGGTGACATAGCTATCTACCTCTCAGATCAGGGATCTGCAAACTTTGGCACATGGCCCGCCAGTTTGTTTACATCGTGCGTCCACAGGTTTGGCTGATCACAGCTCCCACTGGCCAATGGGGACTGCAGGAAGCAGAAGCCAGCATATCCCTCGGCCTGCCCATTGGCCTGGAGCAGCTAACTACATGGCAAGTAAATAAACCGGCCTGGCCTGCCAGCGGGCTTACCCTGGCGGGCTGCGGTCGAAAGGCTGCCGATCCCTGGTTTAGCTGGATTAGTTACTGTGATCCTGATCCAAAACACACATAAGTCAGTGAAAAGACTCCAATAAGTATGGATCAGGCTTTATCAATTGCTGTAAATAGATACATTGATAAAGGATAACATTTTCAAAAGTGCCTAAGTGAGTTAGAAGGCCAAATCCCATTGACTTTCACCTTTCAAAATGGAACTTAGAAGCCTAAGTAATTATGCACTTTTGAAAATTTTACATGAGGACTTTAGAAAATTAATATCTATACTGATGATATTTAATAAATCTTGTATAGAAAACAGCACAGGTTAGTCTCACATCCATATTGATCATTATATACATCCCATTACTATGAGATACAAATGCAAGGAAATTTATGCTTCTAAATAAACACTGGAGTATTTTTGAACCAGGAATCCAGTAAATAATGAATTTATTTTGGCTGAAAGAGGCTTTTGAATATTTAGTGTTTTTATGTAAAACTATATACACTTGTCAGCTATATACACTTGTCTAACATAATGTGAGCACCAATTGCTTTTGTTATCTTTTTTTAAAGAGTAACATTTTTTGCATTTTTTCAGTTCTATTTTTCCAAGTAAAACAATCCACCTCCAAAAAAGCCAAGCTGATGCTGACAGGCTGAACACTTTAAATTTACATGAAAAAGATGTTGCCTTTGGCGAGAATATCTAGATTTCTCATGTAATTTGGTCAAAACTGAGTAAAAAAATAGGTCATACCATGGTTATTACCTTCTGATAAATGCATAGCAATACTGAGCAGCAGAAATTAGGTTTTAATGAAAAAGATATAATTCCAGAACAAGTTTTAGGTCTTTGCATGTTTGAACTGTATTATGGTGATAAATCTTCCCTTATCTTGAGAAATATGTAGAACATTTAAAAAAATGAAAACTGCAGTTCACAAAAATAATTGATGTTTGAAGTTGTCACTGAGGAGTTGACTGACCTCCTGTAAGTCTTGCCTTGCTTAGCAACGTCCCTTAGCAACGCCAGTCTATTATACAGCACACAATATCTGAACATAGAGAATTGCCAACAGCCAATTACTAATCATGTTGCATTAAGTGGTAGTTGTAGGACACTGTTCTGTCCTTTGAGTTAACTCACCCTGCTCCCCCACACTTGTGTGCCTTGATATGCCTAATTTTTTAAAAAATGTTTCTTCTTATTGCTTTTTTTTTTTTTTTTAGTTTTCATGTTAAACCATATTGTGCAAAGACATTCCACCTAGATTCGCAACGGATTTCATGCACCTAACCTGTGTGGTCAGAACTGAATTGACATCCCTTCCCTCTGAATGTCCAGCAGTAGGCAATGGAACTACAATATTGATCCTCGCTATATCCTCTGCAGCCATTAATTCAACCTATGGGCTTAAGTAATGGTGGCTATCTCTCTGCATCTCCTTTCTAGGGTTCCCACACATTGGAGCCGTTTAAGCAGAGATCCCGAGATCCATCATCCAATCTGCTTGTGATGCTTCTCTTTGCAATGGCCTCTCTGTAGCCAATTAGAAACTCCTCTCCCCGTTGCAAAGAGGGCCCTCTAGCAGTAGGAGAATTTCACCCACATTCTTCATTCCTTCTTTACTTTGCATTCATGTGCTCTTCTTCATCCATTTGCCATTGGCAAAATAGCCTTGCAGCACTTCCCTCTTTATGGGGATGATCCTGCAAACACTTATACGTGTGTGTAACTTCATTACCTTGAGTGGTCCTGTGATGGATTTGAAGCTGCTTTTTATAAAAAATCATGACTATTTTGTGTTCTGTCTGTCTGACTTCTGTAAAGTAGACAGGGGAGGCAAGGAGTTAATTCCAGCAGGGTTTGGCTTCATGTACACAGGAAAACCAGTCAATGTCTCCAGATAAAACACTTCCTCGCAAACACTCCAAGGGATATGAGATAACACCTTATTCACTTTAATGCTTTGGTTTGTCCCTCTTCCCTCCCTCCCCATGAAAGCTGATTTAATCTGGTTTTGGATGACACATCCGAGTGTGTGGGATAAGAGAAAAAAAGTCTTTTAGCTGCATAAAAAAACAGGCCCTCAAGGACAGGAGCAGAGACAGCTGAGCAGACTGACACCAGCCTCCAGGAGCCTGGGGTAAGATAGGCCTGCCTAAGCTTTTAGGTAAGAAAGACATGCATACAGATGGTTTATTGTTTTAAAAATCTCTCCTGCTTTGTTTCTGCTGTTGAGATTAAACAGTACTTTGTTTTCAGAAGGCTGGTTTGGGCCTCTCTATTCACTGTTGCCATGACTCCCAAAGAACTATGTGAAGGTATGAATAGTTGTTCCACAAGCTATTGTAGCCCAGGACTTGATCTAAGAATGGGGGAATAGAAAAGTTTCATCACTTTGTGGGGGAAAGTGCATTCAGAGTCCAGAGAAGAGGTCAAAGGTGTAGTTAGCCCTTTAATTGTGAATTCAATGAATTCAATGAATTATCCACATACGTAAGTGGATTGATATAGGATTAAGCATTATGCTTTGCCCTCTTTATTGTACAATCTAATAGGCTTTCTTCTGTTAAAAGATTTCCTGAAGAATACTGGCCAACTTTCTCTAACCATTTTGACAATCCAGATACATGTATTACCCTGGCTTTTCTGAGTACTGTAATTTCTCTATTTCCATTATAATATGCTTTTTCAGAACTGAATGCAGTGACCTTAATTATTAAAAAGGATCAAGATTAGTTTATCTTGTGTTTGCTATGAAAAACAAAAATGTTTTCTTCTTTTATCTATTTTCAAATGGTAAATGCTAGCTCTAATGCTATTTTCCTTTTCCTCCCTGTAGTTAGCTAAAATGGATCATACATAATTAGGCTACAGTGCATCTGTTACTTATCATTTTAACAAACCTATTTAAATTTTGAAAAAATAACATGAATTTGATTGAGAAATCAAAGATGGCTTCTCTAGTCCTTCAGAAAATGCTCATTCATTTCCATGGCTACATTTGGTGGTCAGGAGGAACATATTGCATTATATCTTTCTTTAAATGCAATCTAGTTTTGTTATACTAGGAGCCAGGAAAGATGTACAGTACAATAAAGGTGACATTATGATGGGATCAATTCATTGTTGCCTTATGGCTCAGGTATTAAACAATAGTACAAATAACAGCTACTGTGTTATCTGACAAACAAATGGAAACTGTATTCTTTCAAATAAAGAAACTCTCATCCTATCTGTTGAAGTGAAGTACTTAATTTCCTTAATTCGAAGCCCATTCAAGGGTCTCCAGGCGAGAATATATAAAATCCATGCAAATATTAACCATAGCTGGCCAAACACATAAGGGGAAGAGAAAAACCTAAGCAGCAGCATTCATCCCCTCATGAAAACCTGTCTTTCGACATGAACAACTACTCAGAATTCTAAGGACGTGGTCAGATAGAGAATAAGGCTGAGGTTGGGAGTCCTTTCTATTCAGCTTGTGGAAAAAGTAACATGTGATCATGTAATTAGACTCTATCATAATGAGGGGGCAGAATAGAACCTTAATTCTGGCATTTCCTAACTTCTGAGAGCTTGATTCTGCAACCTTACTATTATTTTGATAAGGGAAAGAAGTTGCATGTAATGTTAGACAAAAGAAAAACAGAACCATGTTCTGTTGTGTGCTTGTGTACCATTAGTATCTGGTATGACTGTTTCTATGAATGTTAACTAGGCATATTGGTGCCTTGCTTTTATAATATATATTTGACCTAGAACCCACATGGACTGAAGACTGGGTATAGAGACTACACTGTACATTATTTTGACACTTAGCAAATTTTGGACTTGATTTTTTCCATCAGAGTTGTAAATATCTTTATTAAGCTTCAGCTTGTGGCATCAACAAAGAATAGTATACTTATCTTAATATTCTAAATCTCTCCACTCAATCCAAACAGCAGAAATAAACTTTATTTTTTTATGGAATGAGATTATGTATTGACATTAAAAATTCTAATGTGGTGTCTCAGTCATTTGCTGAGATAAAACAAAGCTGAAAATTGCATTTTGCGGGGGCTCAACGGCTGTCACTTTATAATTAACAACTTGCTATTTCATTAGCAGTTTACAATGCATTTTACTAGTGAATTACTAATGAATAAACACATGAATCTTTTATATTATTTTGTAGATAATGAACACTAGGAAAGACTGTTGATATATTAAAAAATCCCTAGGGGATTGGTATTGGAATTCTATTCCTATCCATTCCAGACCACAATTGATTGTTACCTTTTAACATATGTTACATAGTGCACAGTGACTTGATTAATCAATTAGGACCTTGGCAAGTTGAGAACTATGCCTGGAAGCAGTGGGATAGTTTGAATGTTGAAGTGAGAAGAATGAAGATCAAAGCATGTTGCTGAAGGCCAAGGATCTGCTCTAGGAGAATCATCAAGCATAGGGGACAGAGACTCATTCATTTATCGTTGTTTCTTGCAACCTTTACTGTGTAGTATTCAGCTTAGTCAGAAGTGTGTCATTTTAGTCACATTATTCGTGATTATGCTGTTTTCTTTGAAATGAGACATCTATTGTAACTTAAAGAATTTTAGGGATTTATCATCTTTAATGATGACAACACGTGGATGATCAGATCAGTCAAAGAGGCTGATGCTTTTTATTTGTCAAAATGGGCCAGATTTTTGGATGTCTAGTTGTGTATAATGCCAGCGGTGTGGCAGAGGGGAGACAGGTTAGTTGTGGCAGAATTCAAGCTCATGTAATATTGTATTAATTGAATATAGATAGATTTAGTTCAATATGATTTCTTTTGGCTTTGAAAAATTGCAAAATATTTTGAGCGAGAGTCACTGGTATGTGTCATTGTATTGCTCAGCTCCAATGGGGCAAAACAGAGTAAATCCAGATTACTGGCTAGTTCATCCACATTTACACCTGCTTTGCTTCACCAGAGTGGCACAGAATAGAGTATACTGCTGAATCTGCCCAGTTGCTACTGGTGTTAAACATTTTTTATAGAGGCAGGAGGCTCTTTTTTTCTATCTAGGTACCTCTATAACTATGCTCTATGAGCGCCTTATAAAAATAAATTTTACAACACTTCTGTGAGGAAGCACTTGAGTGGTGTTGGAACACTCTGCAATACCATTCTGCTGTTTTTTTAGGAGCTAGAACATTGTTCTGGCACTTCTGCTGGTCCCAGGCCAGGTGGTTCCTTTCACTTCATGGCTGGAGAGCATCCTTCAAGCTGGTAGGTACTGGTATTGGGTCTGGGTGGGGAGCACGCAGTAAGGATCTGCACAGAGGGAGCCAGGGACACTGCAGAAAGGAAAGGGCAGTGGAGCACAGGGTACAGAGCAGCTGAGAACCAGGGGAATAGAGCCAGGCAATGTGGGTGAGGGAGCTAGGTAATAAAGCTGCCTGGATAGTGGAGCCTTATGCAGGGAGCAGGATCCAGGTACAGTGGTGGAGAAGCAGGGACAGGACAAGCATTGCAGTGAGTCATTTCCTGCTCTTCTGGGCCTCTCCTATTCCCCACACTGCCCCTGTCTTCCTCACAGCACCTCTGTTGCAAAAACTGCTTATTTCCTTTCGAGTTCAGTCCACTATATCTCAAAGGACAGGCATAACTCAGTAGACTTCTGGAAAAACAAGATTTATTGCAAGCAATAAGGAGTCAGAGGGGGTTATCACCCAAACAACTGGCTCCCCTCAATACATGTGTGAAGATATTTTATACCCCCGTGTTGATAAGGGAAGGGGACTTTCAATCCACTTACACAGGTGGGAACACTTAATGGCTGTTACATCCATTGCTGGTATTAATCTATTTCATTTACCTGTCTGGTAAGCAGGAGGTTCAAAACACTTAGGGGTACTTAGACACTATGACGCCTGCACATCTGTGACAGGGTGAATGCAAGTTTAAAATGCATGTTAAACTAGGGGTCAATAGTACATATACAGGGAGTGAGATTATAAATCTAAGGTTATTTTAAAATCATACTACAACATTCTAAGTTACATTTTCCTAACAATCATTTTCTTAACACCTCCACACCAGACCACAGCTCCCTCTGCTCCCTCCATGGCCTCCAACTACTCTGTGTTCTAGCACTTTCTTTTTTCTAAGACTCCAGCACTGCTGTGAGGTAGAGAGATTTTCGATGAAGATCTATAGAAAGAGGTGATCAAAAAACAGAATTTCCATTCTTTGGGACATTCCAATATTTCAACATTTGTTTTCATCCCAGAAAAGGATGTGAAAAGTCAAAATATCTCAACATTCTGTGGAATAGAAAGTTTTGAAAAAAATCATGTTGGAAACATTTCTCCAACATGTTTTGACATTCCTGAATCAAAATGGTTTGTTTCAATTTGTTCAAATGAAATGTTTCATTTTAGGTTGAATTGGCATTAATCTGCCTTCCCAATTGTGTGTGTAGAATTGCAATGGACTTCATATATAGATTCTTGTGTTGAGATGGAAGGGATTGTAAGCAACATTTTGCTCCATTTAGCAGTCCATCAGTGCAATCTTGTTTTTTGTCAGACTTGTCAAACCTTCACTATTTTTTTCAAAAAAAAAAGCTGCATTTTTAAAATAGTGTGGTTTCTGATTTTCTGTAGGAACATCAATTTCATAATTCAGTCACTGATCCAGAACGCTCTGTTCCAAGGAATAGTGTTGAGTAACTGTCAGACTCCTGCACTTGCCAAAATAAGCAGTTTTCTGTCTGTTTGGATCACCTGTCGTTCTATAATCTGCTTTTTTTAATCAGTGGGTTTAATGTAAATAAATTCTTTGGTTTTGCAGGCTGGAAGATTAGATAATGATCTCCCACTTGGAAAATAATAGTCTTGGCTTTCAATGTTTCTTTTCTGTAAATTCCACAGCTTTGCCCCAGCATTTATATTCCAGCAGGAGACCATTAGCATGTCACAATGTTCTATTCCTTTGACATTATCTCTTTACAGCAGCAAGTACCTGTACAACTGGTTGTGCAGAATGTTTTGTATGTATGCATTGCTATTGCTGAGAACTATGCTGAAACCATCAAGCCGATATTTCTCACTGCTGTATTTGCTGAATTTGAATAGCAAATCCAGGGGCGAATGATTGTTTTAGTTGTGCATCCCACTGCTTTAGCAAAAATGTTTGGACTAAAACAAGAGTTTCAAGGACATCCTGCACTTGTCAAAACATGTGCAAAGCACTGAAATAGCAGCAAATGCATTTTAATCATCCATATAAATATAGTCTTTTCCACAATATAATGAAAAGAGGCAGAGAATGGGGGGCAGGACTATTAAAATAACACTGAAAGCTTTTTCAGCATATCCTTTAACTCTAATAGCATCGGTAGAATGTACAATTTCTCTTGTCAATCATACCTTTGTCTCAATTTGACTAAAACTTTCCAGCTATATTAGAAATCCATTAGCTAAGCTGTTCATATGACAATATTGCTATTCAGGATGAGTGAATGTCCCCCACTTTTCAAATCATTCTTCAAGCTCCATTTCCTGTACTACTTTTATATGGCAGTATGCGACAACTAAGCTGCCCATGCAAAATGATTTAAGGCCAACTAGTTAAACAAAACCAAAGAAGACAAATTGCTACTTTTTATGAATAATTTATTGTATTTCTTCAACCTGGTATGCTAGAAAACAGTGAGTTCCAGCCACACATGGTAGAAAGGATTTTAGGCCCAGAGGCTGAGGGAATACTGAGGATGGTAAGGAACAAAAGAAAAGAAAATGGGAACTAGTTGCAGTTTGACCGATGAGTTACAATAGATTGGGTTCTGGAATTCAATGAAGTATGCCATTATATTAGAGACTATACAATACAATAGTGTTTTAACTGATATTTGAACAAAGTTCAAAATTGACTAGTGATTTTGGGTGCCCATCTGGAGAAACTTTTAAGGGCTCTGATTTACAGAGATGGGATTATTGTCACTTTCTGAAAAACAGGCTCTTAAAGGTGACACAAGTTTGGTGCCCTGAAACCAAGCCATCTGAAAGCAGCACTCACTTCTGAAAATTTTAGATGTGTTGTTTTCCTTTCTAAGTAGAGAGGATGGATACATTTTCAGAAGCATGTAAGTGACTTAGGAACATAAAGTCTCACTTTCAGAAAAGAGACTGAGGCCTGGTCTGTGCTACATGGTTCGATCAATGTAAGTGACTTTGCGTCAACTTAGCTGTGGAAGGGTCTTCACCTAGGGTATGTCTGCAATACAAACTTATGTTGATTTTGTTAAGGTCGATTTTGTAAAGCAGACTGTATAAAATCGATTTTGTGCTTCCACACTAAACACAGTAAGTCGGCATTGTTCGTCCACACTACAGTGGGAAGCGTCAACATAGCGAGTGGTGCACTGTGGGTACCTATCCCACAGTTCCCAGAGTCCCAGCAGACGCCATTTTGAGCTTTCTCTGTTCCCAAACCCACCCACCCCGCAGTGCCCCTCCCGCTGTGAAAGCAACTGCAAACAGTCATTTCACGCGCTTTTGCTGCCTGAGCTGATGCCATAGCAGTGGAGCCTGCTCAGGTAAACGCTGCAGTAATGGCCGTTGTGAATACCTCGCGCATTGTTGTGGACTTTATGCTGCATTGTAAGCACAAGAATGCGATCAGGAGATGACTGCACTATCAGGAGAGTGAAGACAGTGATGAGGACATCATGGACATGGACACTGACTTTTTTGAAAGTAAGAGGCCCGACAACCTGGCAATTTTGGTGGCAATGGGGCAGGCTCATGCTCCGGAATGCCGAATCTGGGCCAGGGAAACAAGCACTGACTGGTGGGATCGGATAGTGCTGCAGGTCTGGGATGACTCGTAGTGGCTCAGAAACTTTCGCATGAGAAAGGGCACGTTCATGGAACTTTGTGACTTGCTTTCCCCTGCCCTCCAGTGCGAGAATACCAAAATGAGAGCAGCCCTCACAGTTCAGAACCGAGTGGCGATAGCCCTATGGAAGCTTGCAACGCCAGATAGCTACCAGTCAGTCACGAATCAATTTGGAGTGGGTAAATCTACAGTGGGGGCTGCTGTGATGCAAGTATCCAGCGCAATCATTGATCTGCTGCTATCCAGGGTTGTGTGTCTGGGAAACGTGCAGGCTATAGTAGATGGCTTTGCCGCACTGGGATTCCCTAACTGTGGAGGGGGGCTATAGATGGCACTCATATCCCTATCTTGGCATCAGGCAACGAGGGCGCAGAGTACAGAAACCACAAGGGGTATTGTTCAATAGTCATGCAAGCACTGGTTGACCACAAGGGACGTTTCACCGACATGTGCGTGGGATAGCCGGGAAAGATTCATGATGCTCGTGTGTTCAGGAACTGTAGGCTGTATAGACAGCTGACGCAAGGGACTTTCTTCCCAGACCAAAAAATTACTGTGGGGGGTGTTGAAATGCCGATCGTTATCCTTGAGGACCCAAGGATACCTTAATGCCCTTAATGCCCACCCCTTAATGCCCTGGCTTATGAAGCCATACACAGGATCCCTGGACAAGAGTCAGGAGCTGTTCAACTATAGGCTGAGCAAGTGCAGAATGGTTGTGGAGTGCGCATTTGGCCATCTGAAGGCCAGGTGGAGAATCTTACTTACTTGCTCAGACCTCAGCGAAAGAAATGTGCCCATTGTTATTTCTACTTGCTGTGTGCTCCACAATGTCTGTGAGAGCAAGGGGGAGATGTTTATGGCGGGGTGGGAGGCAGAGGCAGATGTCCTGTCCGCTACTTACGAGCGGCCGGACACCAGGGAAAGTACAAGAGCGCACCAGGAAGTGCTGCGCCTCAGAGAAGCCTTGAAAAACAGTTTTGTGACTGGCCAAAATGCTGTTGAAAACCCGCTCCCTTGATCTGCTCTGCAATAAGCCTCCCGCCATCCTTATTCCCTTCCCCCACATTTGCGGAGTAAATAAAGTCTCTTTTTTAAAAAGCATGCATTCTTTAATGATTCTTCACAAACAAAGGGGAAGACTGGCAAGATTGACCAGAAGGGGTGGGTGAGGAGGAAAACAAGTCGGTGTAGTGGATGGGGGAAGGGGGGGACAAAGACACAGCACATTTTAAAAACTTTTCTGATAAACTGAGCCGCATGCTGCTTGTGTTGTATTGTGGGGTAGAGTGAGTCGGTTCCTGGAGCCTCCCCCCTCCGCGCTCTCACCCCGCATCTGAGTGGGGAGGCAATGGAACTTGGGGAGGAGGGGAGGTGGTTACACAGAGGCTGCAGGGCAATCTTTGGTCCTGATGAAGCTCCACCAGACACTGGAGCATGTCACTCTGATCCTCCATTATCTGCAGCATTGCTTCCATCCTCCTTTCTTCCTGCTCCTGCCATCTCTCCTTCCGTGCTGCTACTGCTGCCCTGGATGTGCTCTGGGACTCTAAAAATTTTTCTCTCCATGCTTTGTTTCAAGCTGACTCACTGCGAGAGAAATTCATGAGCTTGGCAAACAAATCTTCTCTTGTGCACTTCCTTCTCCTTCTCATCTGCGCTAGCCTCTCTGAAGGGGATGTTAGTTGGGGGGGGGGGGGGGAAGGCCACGCTGGCTGTAGGAGAAAAGAAGGAAAAAGGTTATAAGTAGATACATTCTCCAAGAAAAAGGTTATAAGATAGATAGATACATTCTCCAGAACAATGGGAACAGTCTTTCACGATGAAACAAAGTATTCACAGAGTGCATAAGCTTTCTGTACAAGGTCGCATTTTGCACCTTAAATTGAGTGCCTGTAGCTTTCCTGTACAGACATCACATCAGGCACTCTCTCCCAGGGCCAGGCAACAGAAACCACCATGCAGGTAAGCCACATTCTTTTGGTTTGATCCACATTCTTTATAACAATGCTCTCCTTTCCCACAGTAAGCACACCCCCCCCCCCATCGTGTGGCTCCCTGCTGCTGCAACACAAGCAGCCCCCAGCCCAAGCTGCTGCTCTCATGGAGGTTTCTCTCCCCCCCACAAACACACACATGCCCCCAACACAAGCAGCCCCAGCGTTTTCTCTTCCTCCCAACCCCCTTATCCAGCTCTTTTGCACTGGTTGGTCTCCTGTGCTGATGAGCTCTGCATGGTGCCTTGTGCTGAGGAGCTCTGCATGGTGAGTGTCCTGTGCAGGTGAGCTCACCACGCTGGCCAAAAAGGAAATGAAATTCAAATGTTCCCGGGGCTTTTCCTGTCTACCTGGCCAGAGCAGCGAGTTGAGACTGCTGTCCAGAGCAGTCACAGAGGAGCATTGTGACTGCTGTCCAGAGCGGTCACAATGGAGCACTGTGGGATAGTTCCCGGAGGCTAGTAAAGTCTGCATGCATCCTCACTAAGCCACAGTCGACCCAGAGACGTCGATTTAAGCGTTACTCCCTTGGTTTTGGTGGAGTACAGAAATCGATTTTGAGGGCCCTTTAAATTGACTTAAATGGCTACTGTGTGTGGATGGGTGCAGGGTTATGTCGATTTAATGGCACTAAAGTCAACATTAACTTGTAGTGTAGACCAGGCCTTAGACTTGGCTACCACCAATGTAAGTGCCTCTCTACAGCGGTTTAGTAACACTACTTCTCCAAAAGGCAAAGAGTCATGGTTGATATAATTAGGTCGACGCAGTGTCAGTGTAGATGCCGTGTTGCTTACATTGACTGTTACTGGCTTTCTGGAGCTGTCCTTCAATCCCCTACACAATCAATACAAGTTTATCTGGTGAGGATGCACACCATTGACACAAGGAGCCAAATGGATGTACACACAAGAGATTTAATAACTGCAGTGGCTGTATGCCAATGTAAATTAGGTCAATGTAATTTTGTAGTGTAGACATGGCTTTAGTAGACTGTGTCTCAGGATTGTTAATGGCATACCTAAGTCACTTTAGAAAATGGGAGTTAGAGTTAAATCTAAAAATTCAGGATGGTGCCTAACTGGTGCTGAGGTGTTTTAAAATTCCCAACTCACATTGAAATCCATGGGATTTAGTAACCGCAAGTCTTTTGATAATCCACTAGGCATCCATCTGCAATGCTGGGTCCCTAAATACCTTTGAAAATCTGACATTTAGGCACTTTGGAAAAGAGTATCCGACATATCAAAACAGAGTGAAATACAAAACTGGGACACTGTAAGTACCTCAAACAACTGTCCAAAAATATTCTTTCAGATAAAAAAAATGCCTTTTCTCCAGTTTTGATTCCTGTTGTGTTTTTTTACTGCAAGTATTTCAGCCAACAGATTTGCCAGCAGGAATGTTTGCAGAAACAAATAGTTTTATGTGAATTCTAAAGAATATGCAAGAAAAGCAAATTTTACATCTGCAAATGTGAATATTCACATCAGAAACCTGATTATAAGGGCAGAGAGCAGAAACAATGCTGTGTATCTAATCAGAAATGAGCAACAGTGCTCCAATTCAGAATATCAGACACTCCCAACAGACTGCTCATAAAGACTGAATGATTTCAAATAATGAATAATTTCTAGAAAATGGTGAAGCTGCAACTGGATAATTAATAGGAAAAGAAAGTAAGTTTGCTTAGTAATTAACTTTTCATGAAAATTTGCTGAGCTATTATAAAGATGCTGAAGATTTTCCCTTATCATAGAATATCAGGGTTGGAAGGAACCTCAGGAGGTCATCTAGTCCAACCTCCTGCTCAAAGAAGGACCAATCCCCAACTAAATCATCACAGCCACAGCTTTGTCAAGCCTGACCTTAAAAACTTTTAAGGAAAGAGATTCCAGCACTCCCCTAGGTAACCCATTCCAATGCTTTATCAACATCCTAGTGAAAAAGTTTTTCCTAATATCAGCCTAAACATCCCCCTCTGCAGCTTGAGACCATGTGAATTTTCAAAAGGGTCTAAAGAACTCACAATGACTTTCACTTGGGTTTAGGTGCCTAACTCCCTTTGACTGCTTTGAAAAACCCAACCCAATACTTTAATACAGGGAACTACATGATTTCCTAAAAAATAGTCACTGATAAACATAATCAAAACTCAGAGGTAAGAAATAATAAACAAACGGAGAGAAATGAAGCTCTATGTGAGCTAAAACTGTTACAGAAGTCTTAGTTTCACAGAGATGGAAAGATTTTGGAATGTAGCTTGTAAACTATTTTTTCTCTTGCTCCCCCCCAAAAACAAAGGAACAAGCAAACAAGTGTATGTCCTAAATTGACAAAGTTTGGAAGCTCAGGTGCCTTTCTCATTATCAGAACTTCAGTGCTAATTGAAAGGAGAACTGGGGTAGACCCAATTCATACCAATGCTCTCCGTGGACAGGTATCTTTCAGCTTATTACTTATATAATAAGAATTAGAAGACTGGTACTTGCCCTAAAAATTACATACTGCACTATACTGTACCTCTATGCATTCAATTGTTTCAACTGTGGCAAGATCCTGCCACACAAGAATGCAAGTGGGATGGATGAGAGTATTCAAGGAGCTTTCTCCCACTGATTTCGCACAAGTCAATGCATAGTGTCAATCCTTGCATTTGGACTATGGCTGGTGGATTATTAAACTAACAGTGATAACTGAAATCCCTCAGGTAATGGAGTGAATAAAAGAATGGGGCTATTCTCCTTTCATTGTGCTGACCACAGTGTTGGACTGACACAAAGGCTGCACTTAACAGAGGGTGTAGCTGAGGTCTTGTTGTGAGCTTTTTAACTAAACTAAGCAATCAAGGAAAAATCTCTGTCTGACAAGAGGGCTCTCTTTAATTTCTCCATTTCCCTCCCTGTGCTTTGAAAACAAATAAAACATGCTTTTAAGTGATCTTTTGTGGACCCCCATCTTCCCACACATTTCCTTCTAGTTCTGTGGGACATTTGTAAATGCTTTCCTTTCTGATCCTTTTTTCTGCTGTGGATACTTTAAAGGGATAAGATGTGGGTGGGAGGAGTAGCTTGAAAGAATGATGTTGAAGCAGAATCAATTCCCTCTTTCAATTTCTCAGATGGTTTGGATGAGTGTCGGGGAGATGAGGATAAAACTGCTGTTTACTGGCTTGGCATTTAAGTTCAAGCTCACATTTGTTTTTTTCTTTTCACTTGCTGGACATGTCCACTAGGCCCACCCTGGCATTATCTTTTTTAAAAAAAATGACATTTAAAATCAATAACAAAGGTCTCTGCTCTCATTCTGAATGTAGTTTTTAATTTTAGCATTCCTGCTAGCTTCTACATTTGCAAAAATGTAAACTCTTTCCCATCTCAGTGACTTCAGGGTTGTTTGCTTCAGTCCTGATTCTTGCCACCAATTTATAGACTGGTGTTATTCCACGGATTGCAGTGGAGTTACTCCTGATTTACATGACAGAGAGGCGAGAGTTCAGATCCTTATGATAGTCCTGAAGACTGAAGGTCAGTAAAGAGCCGTGATTTTCCCACAGGAATAAGCTCTCACACAATTCAGCTGGGGCACAGCCCTGCACAGTGCTGAATACTTTAGCCCCAGTTCAAGGATTCATTCAAACACATGCTTAGCTTTAAGACTGTGAGTAGCCCCATTATAGCTAAGCATGTGCTTAAATACTTTTCTGGATTGGGGCCACAGTGTTTAGCACCTGTCAGGATTGAGCCCTGGGCTCTAATTTTCTTCACAGTATTTTAGTGAGGAATGATATTTCTTTACCTGAAAACCCACCCTGCAACAAACCAAACCCCCAAACTCTGCATCTAGCAGCAGAGCTCTTCCTCTTGCAGTTGCACTCCTTGGGAAGGATCACTTTTGTTGTAGGTTGGTGGCGTTTTTCCTTTCCTCTGCAGTAATGAGCACAACTCCTCACTGGGATAGGATAGCACTTCCTGGAATGAAATGATATGGAGCGATGGAATACACAAACCCTACACTTCCAAAGAAGGAGTTAAGTTGCTGCCCGGGGCCTATGTGGCCCCACCCCAGCTGGAAATCCTACACAGGCTGTAAGAAGAACCTAAGATGGGAAGCTGAGTAGCAACAATGACCTGACCCTTTCCAAGCTTGGGAAGAAGAGGCTGGTGACTCTTTGAAGGTCAGAAACTTTATTTTTATGTTCAATTCTTTACCCTGTGGGAAGAGAGGAGACTGGCAGAGTGTGATCCAGTGAGGCAGCTGCATAGCACCCCAAAGAGCAGGGCTTAAATGTTTGCATTGGGCCCTGGATTGGAACTTGGTAGAGCAGAAGGGCCTGGGTATAATACCAATAGACCCCAGTTGTTGGTGAGCTTGAACTTGGGACTGCTGAAGCTTCATGCATGGGCCTCTGCTGCATGAGCTAAAAGCCACCTGAAGGTTGTAGTAGGATCATTAATCTCTGGGTGGTCTAGGTGCCGCAAAAGGGAGTCAGAGCAGCACATCCAGCAGGCATGAGTTACATGGGCTCCCCTTCCCAACCCTTTAAGAGGGAGAATTATGAAAGCCTATCTGTTGGTGGAGATTCTAATTGATAGAAGACCCTGAAGATACAAGTGTCCAGACTATTAAGTCCTGGCCCAAGAGGGAAGACCTGAACCCCCAACTCAATCCTGAACATTGCCTAATCATTGGGCTTTATACCTGAAAGGGGTGAACTTGTAAATGTGAACTGGGTGGAGTCACTGACAGGACAGACTACAGCAGGGTGGATCATTAGTGAGAATGAGGAGGAAGTCCTACCTGCACCCAACCACTAGGCAGCAGTGGCAGTGAGTGTTCCCCTTCACATATGAGTGCATTTGGTTGATAGTCTTTAGCCCTTTCAGTTTCCTTCTTGTGTATTTGTGTCACTTTTCAAATGTGACCTTGTGTTTTGGTTTGGTTTGGTTTTTTGCCTTTTTGATCCTTACCATTAGAGAGGTTGTAGCTGCTATGCTAAATCAAAACAAGCACTTTCTAAGCAGTTTATTAGCAACCTAACTTATTAAGCACCTTTCATTTGCATTGACTATTAGTTGTTGACATTG
This sequence comes from Dermatemys mawii, assembly GCA_007922305.1. Taxonomy (NCBI): domain Eukaryota; kingdom Metazoa; phylum Chordata; order Testudines; family Dermatemydidae; genus Dermatemys; species Dermatemys mawii. The sequence continues at coordinate 114,600 of ML677351.1, forward strand.
CTCAGTACCTTTCAGGATTGTGTCCTATCTAAGAAATCCTAACACATTTTTAGGAGCCTATGGCTACAGAGATAAAAAAGGACATCCTCCATACTGGAAGGCAGGGTTCTTGGCTACAAGGGCAGAACGGGAAACTGTTGGCTTCAGTTAACATTGGACTCTGGTTTCTGTGACATAAGAATTGTTTTTGACAGTTGCATTCAAATATTATACAAGTTCCCCTTGCTTTAAAGTGACAAATGCCACAACTATATGGTGAGCACTATATAAAGGTAAAAGCAGGATGTGAAGCTCCTTCCTTAAAAATAAATTGCCTGGAAAAAAACAATGACTGTCATAGAACAAAGAGCATTTTCCATCCAGTGCATCTGACAATAACGGAGAAAAAAACTTCAGTTACAGAGGTTATCTCTATTACCTGAATTGGATGAATCCTTAAAATGGCTTGGGTTGGCAAGGCAATCTAGCAGTTGTAAACTTAGTTCCTTTAAGGTAAAGAGCTTGGGATTTTTGCTTTATCCTTTGCTTTGCAAGCATGTAGGAGCTAGAAATTCTTTTGAGGTGTCAGGCTTTTATTTAGTCTATAAGTTTAGGAGAAAATGAAATTTTATTCATGAATAAATTTCATTTCCTTAAAAAAAGTAAAGTCAGTAATTTCCAATCAGGTCTATGGCTTTTTCCAAATAATCTATCCTTTGGCTCAGAATAAACATCAGTATTTTCATTCCAAAGAGTAATTTTTGCCCCCTCCACATAAATATAGTAACTCAACTCAGGAGATGTGGCAATATATGATCATAAGTATCTCTGTATTTATTTCGTATTGTGATTTGTATCCAGAGTTTGATTTCTGTGATGGGTTGTTAAGATCATGTGTTAAGCTAACAGGAATGATTGAGTGGACCCCACCTACTCAGATCATTTCAACACCCTAACCCACAGATGGGAAACAGCCATGAGGCCAGTGATTACAATGGATTAACACTAATCAAGTCCAACCACCCAAACAAGCACTAAGCATGGGGAGCATCTTTGAAAAGCCCCACTGGATGTTTTGGCTAACTGGGTCAAAAACAGTCTGAGTTACCAGCAGCCAGAATTTCAAAGGTATTTAAGCACCCAGCAACACAGATAGGTGCTGAAATACCTTTGTAAAATCTGACTCCAGGACTTGTATCTGGACCATGAAACAAGAAACTATTGATGAATAAGGCAGTGAATTTCCTCCGCAGTGGCAGGCTTTCTCTTCCACTTGAGAGGAAGACAGCACTAGGTAGGCATGCTGGAAGGACTCCAGAGCATGCTGTCTGCTGGGGCTTGGATGGGTCACTAGGGGTACACCTATACTCTGATAAATCTGTGTCACAGAAGGGCCAAATCAGCTGACTCAGGCTCACAGGCATTAGGCTTTAGGGCTATAAAACTGCAGTGGAGACATTTGTGCTTGGGCTGGAGCCCAGGATCTGGGATCCTCCCTCCTCACAGGATCCCAGAACTCAGGCTCTGGCACAAGCCCAAATGTCTCCATTGCAATTTTATAGCCCAGCAGCTCAAACCCCATGAGCCTAAGTCAGCAGACTTGGGCTAGCCATGAGTCTTTTACTGCAGTGTAGGCTTATCCTATAACAGCTAATAGAAATTCGTTGCTAGCACTCTTGTGGTTTTGAATTTTTCTTATTCACCACATTATAAAAAAGGATTAAAAAACTTACTACAAACATTTCAAATTATTTTTATTAATATTATTAAATATTAATAAGTAGATATTACAAAAAATATTAATAGGTACTACTAACAAAAAATTACTTCAATGTGAAACTTTGCATTCTTTTTCTTGTACCATAACCCTGAAATCTGGTTCTCACATCCACGCATTATGCGTCCACACATCATTCTCAAGCTCATGCATTAGCCACATTTCAGTAGCCTGTTCTCCACATGTGGCTAGTGGTGAACGTATTGGACACCGCTATCCTATAGGATCCAAGTTTGTTAAATTGTAAGTTCTGGTCCAGTAACTTAACCATGTAGAAGGGCTGTCAAGTGATTAAAAAAAATTATTGCAATTAATTGCACTGTTAAAGAATAATAGAATACGATTTATTTAAATGTTTTTGGATGTTTTCTATATTTTCAAATATATTGATTTCAGTTACCACACAGAATACAAAGTGTACAGTGCTCACTTTATATTATTTTTGTTACAAATATTTGCATGGTAAAAACAAAATAAATAATATTTTTTCAATTCACCTAATTCAAATAATGTAGTACAATCTCTTTATCATGAAAGTTGAACTTACACATGTAGAACTCTGCCCAAGAACATAACTGCACTCAACAATAAAACATTGTAAAACTTTACAGCCTACAAATCCACTCAGTCCTACTTCTTGTTCAGCCAATTGTTCAGGCAAACAAGTTTGTTTACATTTGCAAGAGATAATGGGTTCTGCTTGATAGTGATCCAAAACATTATGACCCAATGCATATTCATTTGCATCATCTGAATCAGATGCCACCAGCTGAATGTTGATTTTCTTTTTTAGTCATTCAGTTCTGTAGTTTTTGCATCAGAGTGTTGCTCTTTTGAGACTTCTGAAAACAAGTTCCACATTTCATCCCTCTCAAATTTTCGAAGGCACTTCAGATTCTTAAACCTTGGGGCGAGTGCTGCAGCTATCTTTAGAAATCTCACATTGGTACCTTCTTCAAATTTTGTCAAATCTGCAATGAAAGTGCTTTTAAAACTAATAACATGTGCTTGGTCATCATCTGAGATTGCTATAACATGAAATATATGGCAGACATACAATTCTCCCCCAAGAGTTCAGTCACAAATTTAATGAATGCATTATTTTCTTTTAATGAGCATCAGCAGCATAGAAGCATGAAGGGGCCTGTCTGGCATGTAAATATCTTGCAATGCCAGCTAAAAAAGTACTATGCAAACGGCTTTTCTCACTTTCAGGTGACATTGTAAATAAGAAGCAGGCAGCATTATGTCCCATAAATGTAAACAAACTTATTTGTCTTGGTGATTGGCTGAACAAGAAGTAGAACTGAGTGGACTTGTGAGCTCTAAAGTTTTACATTGCATATAAACAGTTATGTTACCAAAAAAAAATTAGATTTGTAAGTTGCACTTTCATGATAAGGATATTGCACTACAGTACTTGCATGAGGTGAATTGAAAAATACTATTTCTTTTTTGATTGCCACTTTTACAATGCAAATATTTGTAATAAAATAATAATAATATAAAGTGAGCACTATATACTTTGTATTCTGCTTTGTAATTGAAATCATCATATTTGAAAAAGTAGAAAAGCATCCAAACATATAATAATTGTTGTTGTTTTGCACTTTTAAACAATAGAATACCAATAATTGTTGATATTCTATTGTTTAAAAGTGCAATTAATTGCAATAATTTTTTAATCATGATTCATTTTTTTGAGTTAATCATGTGAGTTAACTGCAATTAATCGACAGCCCTGGCATTTAGTGAAGTATTTCTTTGTATGTAGGTAGGCTGAAGTTAGATGTGGCTAAGTATGAATATCTCTGTTCCCCGCCCCGCCAATGCTTTGTTCATATTGCTAAACAAAAATTCTTTGTTTCAAGAAGGCTGTTGGTCAGTTGAAACTTGCGCTGGCAACAAGCTTCCAAAATGAGTCAGCTCTGAAAAGTAGCAAGTGGCTGGGCCACACAGGATAGTATATGTGGCTCTTGGCCTAAAAGTGGAAGGATTGAGATTCTGCCCAAAGATGGGGAAAGCCAAGAGCACAAACACCTGAGTTGGGTCCTGTCAGACACCAGAAATGGAGCAGAGGTGTAGCTAGCACCTGTGGGGGAATTTTCATCAAAATGCCATCTAGACAATAAAGACCGTGAGAAGCTGAGGGCCAGGCCATACCTCTTGTGCCTGGTACAGCCCAGTGATGGGGGTAACGTAGAGTACAGGTAGTCTTAAGCAAATATTTCCTCCTCTGATCTTTGGGCTGCCTGAGGTGCAATTCAGAGCAGCACTGAAGCTCCTCTAAGTTGCATCATTTGGCAACAGTCTCAAGGCTCCCTGGCTACAATCACTCTTTCCTTTTGTAGGAGCTGGAAGGGAGCGGAGTTTAGAATCACTCCCCTGCCCTATGTGTCACCTAGAAATCCTCCTACATCAGAAAGCATGTCAGGTGGCTGATTAAGCAGGCTTTGTAGCAGCTTTGCACACAACAAGGATCAGGAACTGGCCAGTTGTATTAACAGCAACCATTGCACCTCCTCCTGCAACTTCATTTCAGCCATTTACTCCTCCTTGACTGAGTGATCCAATACATTATCTTTGTTAATTGCTGTAGATTTGTTTATGCCTCATGCATTCATGTAGAAAATAGCAAAGTCTTTAATGGCTTTTACTTTCAAGTAGCAGCAAACAAGGAGAGAAGACAGCTGCTTTTACTACTCTGCCGCTCAACAAAGAAATGTAGGCGTAGCAAGCTATAGACTATTACTCCAGATAGGCTTTTGTCAGCCCCTAAGCACTTAGAAACATACCATTTGACACTTATGAAAGATTCAGTGACTTATGATTGATTTGAGACTTCTGTTTAAAAAAAGAAGTTGCTGACAGCAATGAGCAGTGTTATGCAATAAAATAGGCCTCTCCTCAGTATCCTTAAACTCAGTGCCATGTAATGAACCATCTTTCAGGCTATATCTTAGATGTTTATTAAGATTAGAACAATTCCCTGGGTTATAATGTAATTCAAAGGATGACACTTCCCATGTGGCTGGATAGCAATTAGCTACTGTGCTTTAGTGACTGTTCAAGTACTTGTACATCTTTTGTACAATGAGGTGAAAGGCTACTGTTTAAAACCAGTAGGGATTTGTAATAAAGACAGTCCCCTATATCCACTTTGTTAAGTAGGTTATGGAAAGGGAAATCAGGTGAAGGCAGGTAAGGAAGAAAAATTATATGATTTCATTACTGCCCTTCAGTATTTCTAGTACCCTTCTAACATAATAGGCACAGTGATTTCCTCCCCTGCCTTGCCTATTCTTTATGGTGCTGGGGTTACAGCTCTGCAGTGTTGTGAACAAGGCTGTGAGTAGAGCTGGCTGGATTTTTTTTTTAATTGAAATTATGAACTTTTTTCCCCCCACAAATTCTATAAGACAATAAAGAAACATTTCTACCACTTTGAACAGCTGTAGTTGTGATATCATCAAATAGTCACGTTTTGGAAACAACCTTTTGCCAAGACAGCTGAATGTCCCTCTTTCTTTCAGTCTCTCTACCTTTCTTTCCAAGAAAATTTTTATTTAGATCTCCTAAGATTAGCCTTTTAAATTTAAAAACTAAATGGAGATCTATAAACCAGTGACCATATTGGGCTTTATAGGAAATTTAAAATGAAAACTAGCTCTGGGGATGGAGAGTGCAGGGGAAAATGGTGGCTTCCTTGCTGAGTATCACCATGAATGCTGCACCAGGCAAAAGTAAAAACTGGCATTTTGGCAACCTGCCTCACAGTTCACCCAAGACATGAACCAATAGTTTGCTGATGTAAATCTTTTCATGCTATATTCTAAAGCTTCAGTATGGTGGAAAGAGTCGTGCATGTAAACTATAGATGGTTGGATAATGAGGGTGCTACTTCTGAGGAAAATGCTATTTGAAATAGTTCAAGTCCAACAATGGCACCATGTTGTCTCATGGGAGTTGAAATTCAGATGCCTCAGGCTCCTGTTTTCTTCTTTAAGAAGAAGATGGCCTATATCTCCCATGGTGCACAGTGGCTTCCCTTTTTGGCTAAGGAAAACATTGTATCCTGGCAGTGACACTGGGGCATCCGGGGAGATACCTATGAAGTATCATCATGAAATATTTGAAGCAAAATATGTTAGTTCTTGGACAAAATATTTTAACTATTTACCAGAAACACACAATTTCTTCATTATGATTGTGTTGTTTGGGGGATGGCTAATGAATTGAAATTTTCTGCAAAATGTAAATCCCTTTTGTGAGATAAAATCATTTTGTGGGGGGGGGGGGTTGGTCAAAAACTTTTTCTATTGGGGGATGGGTAAGAGATACATAATTTTCAATATGCTCTAATATGAGCATGTTGAAAGAGAGCATGTTCCAAAGAGAAAGTTTTCATGTGTGTGTGTGTGTGTGTGTGTTTATTCAGCACCAAATTTCATTTTGCTTAGGCTACTAAACTATTAAAAGGCCAATTGACAGTATTTTAAACTTTTTAAAAACATGTTAAGAATGTGTGTGAGAATATATGGCAGATCACGTTTTCTTCTTGGTTCCCAGTTTTAGTTTGCACTTGAGCTACAGTGGAAATAAACCCATAAACTAGATTGGTAATGCTTCATTGAACCTGCCACTTCTAGGTCTCTGAGAATCTGTTCCAGTCAGGTAAAAACTAGAGCATGGCAAATTATTCATAGCGAGCAGTTTATTAAATTGATTTCACACTTCTTTTCTGTTTGTAAATTTTGATTTTTATTAATTTGTTCACAAATGCTCAAAGAAAAATTGATGAATATATATTTACCTTGTGTTGGTTACAAACAGCTTGTACCAGCTATGTCTTTGGGTTGGTCTACTCTGCACAAAGTTTGTATGCTGATTTAACTATCTGGTGTAGAAACAGATGCAATTAAATCAATACAAAAACTTTTTGCAGAAAAGGCTTTTAACTGTTCCCTATTCATGATTCATAGTTTGTGAATTATCTCCTACACAAGTCTCTTGGTATTGTCTTCTCCTTGTCATGTTGACTGAAATATTATAAATAAGGCTGAGCATTTCCAACACACACTGTGAAAACCTCTCTTTATACACAACACACATAGTGGGAACACACTTCTTTGCATGTGAATGCAGGTATAAAAAACACCCATTCTTATCAGAATCAAAGCTAGTTGGATGAAGCTGATTGTGGCTTTTTATGTGGATATTGGCTAGATAACTATGTCCCCAAAGGTTCTGGCCCCATGTTGCCTATCGATAAGACTCTGCATCTCTTCTATAAATTTAATTAAAGTTCAATAAGAAGAAAACATATCACCAAACCAAGCTACTATTAATACTATTAAACGATGAATGTAGCAATATAACTATAAAATCAAGAGCAAATCTACAACTTAGGTTCAGTAATGGACTGGAATTAATTTATCAAATGATTTAAATCACCAAGTTAATACTAAAAACAATCAATCCTTGTAAATCCTAAAGAAGATTCTAAGATGGTGGTTGTCTGTTTATAAATCCTAACTGAAGAATTTTACCAGTCAATCAAATCTAGACTGTAAGCTGATTAAATGTCCTAACTAAAACCAAATGATCTCTCCTATATCAGAGTTCATTATAAAGCTTTCTTAGAATTCTATTCTTGTTTGGCGGCAAACCCTTTTCCTTCTTTCTCTCCAACAGAATATATTCCAGACCACAGCAGAACATTCTTGATATGCAGAAGTTTGGCAACTCTTGTTTACCAGAAATTACAGGTGACCATTTCAAGTTTCTCAGGACTTTTAAATATAGAATGCAGAGCACGCTCTAATCATGCAGGGATTGGCAACCTTTGGCATGTGGCCCACAAGGGTAAGCCTTCTGGTGGACTGGGCCAATTTGTTTACCTGCCACATCCGCAGGTTTGTCTGATCTCAGTGCCCACTGGCCATGGTTTGCCGCTTCAGGCCAATAGGGGTTGCGGGAAGTGGTGCGGGCCAAGGGATGAGCTGGCCATCATTTCCTGCAGCCCCCATTGGCTTGGAGCGGCAAACCACGGCCAGTGGGATCCATGATCGGCCGAATCTGCAGAAGCAGAAGATAAACAAATCGGCTCTGACCCGCCAGAGGGCTTACCTGGTGGGCTGCGTGCCAAAGGTTGCCAATCCTTCATTGAATGAATAGCTTTGAGACAATGTTTAAGCCTGGGGTACTTTTCTTTCCGGAGTCTTCCACATGTGGACATTATGGTTGCTCATGCACACATGCTCAAAATCACACTTTTACACCCTAAAATTAAAATATAAAAATACGGTTGAGCCATGAACCCCTCAATGCCAATTGGTAAGGCAATTACAAGATCATTTTGGTTCTGGTTCACCAAAGAACATAGTGTGAGTTCTTAAATAAAAGGCAGAGTCATGCATGTCACTAATAGCATCTGTATCTAAAGTCTGTATCAAGACAGAGTTGACAACAGGTTTTCTGTCAGACAAAAGATGTTTATTCACCTGTCTCTCAATTGATATGTAAATTAAGCATTGAAAGACAACACAATAGAAGCCTCATTGATATAAAAAGTCAACAGGGATGTGAAATAAACAGGGAGGCAGCACACGAGAGAATAAGCTATGGGGCGAAGGGTATCTTGACTCTGAGTACAGACAATGAACTTTGGGGGTCATCAGGAGAAGGCAAGGAAGATACCTTTTTTTCATACATTTAGGAAGTAATCGGGCAGTGCAATTACATTAATGGCAGTAGGATTTCAACCTGCCTAAGTTGAAATGCTGCAACAGACACTTGGGTGAGAGAAATTTATTTAGACAGCAGGCGGCTAGCCTGTTAATGTAAATTTAGTCTATACAAATCATGCTTTTGTTCTACATTTTGTTTTAAATGTAACCACTTTATTTCCATTATTCTTATTCATTATCTCTTGAATCTTTGGTAATATTTTGTTTTCATTATAAATATCTCAGTGCTCTGGTATTATACAAGGAATTGATCCTGAGTTGAATCATTCAAGCTGGTATGTACACTGTTCCATGGGGGACAGCAGAGCTGGCATTTCTCTGTGTGTTCAGTGGACAAGGGGCCCCATTTGTCATCAGCAAGACTCCTAAAGGGCATGAGTTTCTGCCTGCTCAGAGTCACTTGTAAGACTAGGGCGTTAGTCTGTAAATTGTGCAACTAGATGGTTAACTCTGTAAAACAGGGATCTGTCATGCTAACATCCAAAATCTTTTTCTGTTTGAAATCTACATATAGTTGCTCTTGTCCCAGTAAATTCAGAGTAGCAACCATCCTTCCTCAGTTATGCACCTAAACATATGCTGAAATGATGAACTTAAGCAGTACTTTAAAAAAAAAATGGGACCATAATCAGTAGTCATAGGATATCGCTGTTACCTAGACTCACATCCAGAGTTTGATATGTAAATTCTGCTGCTACCAGTCATATCTCAAAAATACATTATTTTAATAGTTCTTAAACACATTAGGCTTCAGTGCTGTTCTTAAAATAATTACTAGCCTCAACAAATTCAAATTCAGATTCTTTTGTTTTTCTGCCAAATTGTCTAATAGCGACATAAAAATCCACCAATACACTACAGCAAAAATAAACCTCACAGGGCAACTAAATCTTCATCCTTGCTTGAGAGGATGCCATTGATGTATTTTCATACAAACAAAACAGTAAGAGCATGCTAAAGCTTCAAATTCTCAACTGCAGAGAGAAGGGGAGCTGAAAAAGAGAAAAAATATGGTCCAGAGTCCCAGCTGGTGTACAGTAATATAGCTCCATTGAAGTCAATAGAGTTATACTGAATTGGATTAAATAAGAATCTGGCTCTATATTGTGAGTGGCAGAGGGTTAAAACCGTTGCTTTCAAGTAGAATGACAGGTAGTGTATTCCAATTTCTTTTTTAGCATGATTTGATATAGGAGACATGCATCTTTCAATAATAGAATCTGATAGATGATTGTTCACTTCTATTTTCCATACAAAGAGCATAAAAAAACTCCACAATCCTTCAGGTTATCATCATGCGGTGTTAGATCACTTCACCACCCAGTTTCATCTTGCTGGCAACTTCCTATAACATGCCTGCTAATATTGCTGTCATGATAAAATTTCTGGGCTCATTGTTTCTCTTTGTGGTTATGACATTTTGTGAGCTCATTTCCCTGTGTATATCTGGCTTCCAAAACATGTATACTATACTAATGGAGACATCATCCTATTCTTTGTAAGATACTTCACAGGGAAAATAAATTAACTCCTGCTGAGTGTCCTGTGTAAAGGAGGAGACTTATTTTCACTCATTTTGAAAAATCCTCTTTTCATCTATTTATTTTAAACATGGTTCTCAACTGTTTTCACTAATTGCTTTTTCTTGTCAACTTTAATGTTAGCCAATAAGCAAAGAGATTCTATAAACATATTAGAAGCAAGGGAGATGAAACAAAAAAAAAGGTCTTCTACTTAGCTGGGAAAGTGAGCTAATAACAGATGACATTAACAAAGCTGAGGTGTTTAATGTCTATTTTGCATCAGTCTTCACTGAAAGGGTAAATTCAAACCACACTTAATACTAACAATAACAGGGAAAGAACATGTTACCGATTATTCAGGTAATTCAGATGTTGGCAGGACCTGTTGAAATGTAAGGTACTTAATTTCAGCTAGTTCTTTATCTTGGAATTATTGGTAATTATCTCTGAGAACTCAGGAAGGATGGGTGATGCCCTAGTGGACTGGAGAAGGGCAAACCTCATATCTGTCTTTACAGAATGGATGGCGAAAGAAGAAGACCAGGAGAATTATAGAGGAGTCAGTTTAACTTAGGTACCTGGAAAGACACTGGAATTCCTTTTTGTTTTGTTTTTACAAATTGACTGCCTAATATATTAAGGGTGCTGTTGTGATAAGTAGCAGTCAACCTAGATTTATCAAGAACAAATTCCTTCTTTGATAGGGTTATTGGCCTTGTAGATAGTGGGATGAGGGAAGCTGTAGCCATGATATATCTTTAGTATGGCTTTTAATACAGTTCCACATGACAGTTTTATAAGCAAACTAAGGAAATGTTGTAGAGTTAAAATTACTATAAGGTGGGTGGTTGAAAGACTGTAGTCAGAGTAGTTATCGATGGCTTACTCTCAAATTGGGGTTTTGTGACAGGCTTTAATCATGTTCACCCTTTTTTTACAAAAGGATGATAAATTTTGAACAAAGTATGTCTTGTGAGGTATCATTTGAAAACTTATAATCTGCTGAACTTTATTGTCTTGATTAAAATATGTATCAATGTTGTATGTAAAGTTATAAGATTCTACTATATAACTTTGATTAAATTGTGGTCTTTATATGAACTTGCACTGTCCAGTAGAGAGCTGGGCAGTACAAGACTCAAATTTATGGGGGAAGGTCTGGGATTGGGAGTTTGCTGTGTTGCCTTGTATGTAATTCATGAGTGGCTAACCATGCCATTCATGTAATTCACCTGGGAGTAATTTTGCATGCTAGAGACTGTATATGAACTGACCCTGACCAGGAGTGGTTGTTCTCAAAGCAAGGCAGTGTAAAAGGCACCCCAGGTTGGAGATATGAGAAGACACAGTTATCTATCTGTCCTGATTCTACCCTGAGGATGTATTTAGTGGGGTCATGGGATGTATCTTGTGGGGTACTGCAGGAATCTGTCCTGTGTACACTAAAAGTCAATTTCATAAATGACTTATATAAGCCTACTCTCCACATCATTATAATATTTGCTGATGACATGCAGCTGATTGGATGTGCAAATACTTTGGAGGATAGGATTAGAATTCCAAATCATCTTGACATATTGGAGAATTGGTCAGAAATGAACAAGTTGAAATTCAGTAAAGACAAGCTCAAAGTATTTCACTTGGGAAGGAAAAATCAAATGCACAACTATGAAATAAGAACAACTTGGCCCAGTAGTGATACTGCTGAAAAGGACCCCGGGGGTCATAGTGTATCACAAATTGAATATGAGTTAATAATGTGATGCAGTTGTGAAAAAAAGCTTATATTCTGGGCATGTTAACAGCAGTGTCCTATGTAAGACACAGGATGTAATTATCCTACTCTACTCAGGAGTCATGAAGTCTGAGCTAGAGTGTTGTGTCCATTTCTGGGTACCACATGCAAGGAAAGATGTGGACAAATTGAACATTGCCAGAGGAATGCTACAAAATGATTAAAGGTTTAGAAAGCCCATGAGGAAAGATTTATAGAAAGGGCATGTTTAGCCATAAGAAAAGAAGACTCGGGGTGTGGGAGGGGTGGGACGGGACCAGATAATCTTTCAAATATGTTAAGGGGTATTTATAAAGAGGATAATAATCAATTGTTCTCCATGTACAATGAAAGTAGGGCAAGAAGAAATGGTCCTAATCTTCAGCAAGGGAGATTTGTTTAGAATTAAGGTGGAAAAACCTCTATAATAATAGCTGAGAACTGGGATAGGCTTTTCCAAGGAAGGTTGTGGAATTCCATCACTGAAGTTTTTTTTTAAGAATAGGTTAGACATACTCCTGCCGGGGTGATTTAAATATACTTGGTCTTGCCTCAGTGCAGGAGGATAGACTAGATGGCCTCCTGAGGTCCCGCCTAGCCCTATATTTCCATGATGCTATGATTTAGCAAAGCCTAGAAGTATGTGTGTAACTTTACACAAGTGAGGAGTGTCAAAATGGCAAACAAAAAAAATAGTATTTTAGTATTTTTCAATTTACCTCATACAAGTACAGATGAGAAACTTCTTTATCATGAAATTGCAACTTCAGATGTAGATTTCTTTTTGTTACATAACTGTTTTATTTTTGAGTGCAATGTAAAACTTTAGTGCCTACAAGTCCATTCAGTCCTACTTTTTGTTCAGCCAATTGCTAAGACAAACAAGATATTTACATGCCAGTTATGCCCCTTCATGCACTGTACACTTTGTAGTCTGTGTTATAATTCAAATCAATATACTTGAAAATATAGAAAATATCCAAAACTATTTAAATCAATGATATTCTATTGTTTAAGAGTGCAATTAATTGTGATTAATTTTTTAATAGCTTGACAGCTCTAGTAAAAACCAAATGTTCTGTGCAGGTGAAAGTCTGATAACGCAAAACTACAAAGCAGATATGGGGTGAAAAATGTGAAAAAAATATAGTGTCATTTTGGCAAAATTAGATGACTATCTGAGTAATGTTGTTTGGACATTATTTAAGGCTTAATTTTTATTTACTTCTGTAATCTATTATCTGATTAAAAGTTAACAGCAGTTTTATGACTATTGTTCCTGCCTGAACTGCACTTTTACTGGTGCTGGGTTTTTAATTAAATTTATTACTGCAATATACAAACAGAAACTATTAATAGATCTCCATCTTCTGCTGATAAAATAACAGTCTCTGGGGGAAAAATTCTTTAGAATAAGTGTATACTAGAGATTTATTGAAAGTTGAACACTTTCATTTTCTGCAAGATTTCATTTATTTCTCAATTGTAAGCAGTTGCAAATAACTTGTGGTAGAGATATTTGTATTTAGTTGAAATTAAAAAGAGGAATATTGAGCCAAATCCTGTTCTCACTGCAGCTAATAGAAAGTTTGTCATAGGCATGTCATAGGCATGACTTTAATAGGCATGTTTCTACTCCTGTTGAAGGGATGATGCTTCTAAATTTCTGCAGGACTTAATCTCACAATGATAATTATAGTAACACAGCACCTTAGCTTCTTTGTATGTTTCTACTGACAGTCTTCTTAACCCTTTATTCCTTATTCAAGTGACAGTTTGACTACAAAGAGTTTTTTTTCCCCTTGAGTAAGACCTAAAATACTGAGCCTGGTATTATTAAACTACAAACCCTTTTAGTAACTTCAGTGCATCTCTTGATGATCAGAACTAGTCACTATTACAACTGCAGAAGACACAAACTTTCAATGATGACTTGATGATGTACTTCCATTTTCTTGTACCTATGGTGGTTAAGGGAAGAATATGATCTCTGACACACAAAGAACCAATTATTTTGATATCTGTTGGGCTTTCTTCCCTCATTTAAAGTTAACATTTTGAAACACAAATTATCAAGGTTAACACAAATCCCCAAATGCAAACTTTCACACATAGGGTGACGGACAGGTTAATTAATGCAAATCAGCAAGGGTTGATTGGAAAATAAGATCCTGTCTGTCACAGTTTCAGGGCAACTGCACTTGGTATTCCTCTGTGCTGATCCACTAAGGGCACCCACTCTAGGCTTCCAGCTCCCAGCCATCACCTTTCTTGAGAGAAGAGCTGAACCTCATTCCCTCCTGACCAGGGGATCTTTCAGGTTGCACAGATCCATCTACACTGTGATATATGTGTGACAGGTTGAGATCACAGAAACTCCATTAGAAGCTGCCAACTGATGTGCCAAGACTACTCCTGCCCCTGTTTTCCTGCCCTTTCCAGCTTAGGATGCCAGAACCCTGCCTAGTTTGAGCCAGACCCACTAGCCTGCTGCAAACCCAGACACAGGTCTGAGCCACATCCCCTAAAAGCTGTGGGCTTGCCTGGAAACAGGTTAGGAAGTATTCTTGCCTTTAGCACTCAGATGCTCAACTCCCAATGGGGTCAAAACCCTGAATAAATCCGTTTCACCCTGTATAAAGCTTATATGGGGCAAACTCATAGATTGTTCGCCCTCTATACTACTGATAGAGAGGTATGCACAGCTGTTGCTCCCCCCAGGTACTAACACGTACTCCAGGTTAATTGATAAGTAAAAAGTAATTTTAATAAAGAAAGTAGGATTTAAGTGGTTCCAAATAGTAACAGACAGAACAAAGTGAATTACCAAATAAAATAAAATAGAACACACAATTCTAAGCCTAATAAGTAATAACACTGAATATAGATGGAAACATCTCTAAGGGTGAGATTTTTATCACAGACTGGATGCCTTCCTAGTCTGAGCACCATCCTTTCCCCTGGTACAGCCCTTGTTCCAGCTCAGGTGGTAGCTAGAGGATTTCTCATGATGGCATCCCCCTTTGTTCTCTTCCACCCCTTTATATATATTTTGCATAAGGCAGGAATCCTTTTTCTCTCTCTGGGTTCCCACCCCTCCTTCTAAAGTGAAAAGCACCAAGTTAAAGATGGATTCCAGTTCAGGTGACATGATCTCATGTCACTGTACGACTTCATTACCCACTTGCCAGCACCCAAGCATACAGGAAGACTTAGGGCTTGGTTACACTGGCACTTTGTAGCGCTATAAAGCCCCCAAGAGCACTATAACCTCCTCCTCATCCACACTGGCAAGGCACGTAGAGCACTATAACTGCGGAGTTATAGCGCTATTGTTAATCCTCGTCCGTGTGGGGAATAAGGGCTGTAGCGCAGCTGCTGTAGCGCTACAGCAAGAATGTGGACACCCACTGCGCTACAAGTGATCTCTGGAGATGCCTAGAGCCATTTAAGGCAATTGACGTCTCTTCCCTTTGTTTTGAACTCGGCTGGAGGAATGTGGAAGGTACCTCTTTAGAGTTTCTCTCTTAACTCGGAAGATAAGCAATGCAAATGTTTAAGGAGGGAGCCTGTGTGAAAATAAAGCCTTCTGTGAACGGAGGCTTGCTGACAGGCTTTCAGAAGAACGGAAAAACCACTGTCTCTCTCCCTCCACATACACACAAAACATCCCCCCTCACCCCCCTCGTTTAAAAAGCATGTTGCACCCAGCTAAATGCTGGGATACCTGCCCTAATGTGCTGCTCTTAATGCTGCATTAAGTGCCCCAAATGTGGCCATGCTATACCGCTGGCACGTCTGAGTGTGAACATACAATAGCGCTATACATATTATTGTATAAGGGGACCGCTATAACCAATAGCGCTATAATCTTGTAAGTGTAACCATACCCTTACAAGTAAAATAGAAGCATCTACTGTCAATTGTCCTTGTTTATGGGAGCCATCAAGATTCCAGACCACCATTAATGGCCCACACTTTGCATAATTACAATAGGCCCTCAGAGTTATATTTTATATTTCTAGTTTCAGATACAAGAATGATACATTCATACAAATAGGATAAACACATTCAGTAGATTATAAGCTTTGTAATGATATCTTACAAGAGACCTTTTGCACGAAGCATACCCCAGTTACGTTATATTCACACTCATTAGTATATTTTATACAATTATAAAGAGTGCAGCATCACAATATGCATCAAGCCAGACTGCCTTTGAAGCTGATATTTGCACTTTTCTTTCGCTCCAGTGTCTATGCCCCCAGTTGTAAATCACAGCTGTTTCTAAACAAGCACATTTTATTCTTAAGGTGAAAGTACTACAGAAATAATACATTTAAAAACAATAACCATGCAAGCTAAAAATATTACCAGAATTTGCCTCCCAGCTCCAGCCTCAGAGGCTGGCAGGTATTAGTCCTTCATAACCCACAACCATAGTTACGAATTCATAACCATCTCAGATTCAGAACCAGAGCCTCCGTTGGGCAGTTCAGCTGTTTCTTTATACAACTCCATCCTTGAAGCTCCAGTCTCTTTGGTCAGATAATGAGCAGATAGTCACATTCTCAAGGTGCAACTTCAAAAGCCTAAGTTCTGAATAACCAGAGTTGGGGAATTTGCATTAACTTCTCCCTTGCATTTCCCAGGAAATCCACTTGACATTTATTGTTCCTAAAGTCCATGCTTGTCTGGCACAATTTTAACATAGTCCTTTGAATGCCCAAGCCTCACATAAACTCTCTATGGGGAGAGGAGAGGATAGATAAAATCCCAGCCCACAATAATGCATAAGCATTTTACTTAATTCAATAGAAACCCCAAAGATAACTAACTTGATTCAATAAGGTCTCTCAACAATATTTCAGGAAACTTCCATATTTAGCTTGAGATTTTATTTTGATGAAGTTACAAGCTTGGTTGATAAAGGAAATATTGCTGAGATAACATGTTTAGATTTTTTTAGAGTATTTGATGGGCTACGACTTGGTGGTTTGATTTTTTTTTTTTTTTAAAGAAACCCTAGAACAATTTGATACGTCTCAAAAAGTAATTGTAAATGGGAAATCATCAAGTGGGCATATTTCCAGTAGATTCCTGCAAGGTTTTGTTCTTTCCACTATGCTGTCTAACACTCATCAGCAACCTAGATGATAACAGAAAATCATCACTGATAAAGTTGGCAGATGACTCAAATTATGGGAGTGGTAAATAACAAAGTAGACGGGACACTAATACAGAGTGATGTGGATCACATGGTGAGCTGTGTGCAAGCAAACTACAGTGGAACCCCACAATACTGCGCCCTGCAATAGCGCGAATCCGCTTATAACATGGGGCGTGCATGGCTCCCGACAGTGGTAGCGGGTGATGTTTTGATGTAGCGCAACCCCGCAATACCGCAACCCCATGTTTACCGCGGTTGATATTTTTGGACCCCGATCGTTGTGGTATTGCGGGGTTCCACTCTACTATATACAGTTTTTAATGCAGTTAAATGTATACATCTAGGAACAAAGGGACTATATCTTGGAAAGCAGTGATTCTGGAAGAAATGGTGGGGATCATAAAGGATAATCAGCTGAAAATAAGCTGCCAGTCCGATGCTGTGACCAAATTGCTAATGCAATCTGGGGATGCATAAACAGGGAAATCTCCAGTACGTATCAAGAGGTTTTTACCTCTATACTTGTCACTCATGTGACCATGGCTGGAATATTGCCTCCTGTTTTGGTTCCAATAATTCAAGAGGGATGTTGATTATACTGGAGAAGGCTCAGACAAAAGCCAAGAGACTGGTTTGAGGATTAGAAAACATGCCTTAGGGTCAAGAAACTCAATCTATTTATCTTAAGACAGAGAAGGTTACGGGACAACTTTATTTAGTCTATAGATATCTACGTGGGGAACAAATATTTAATAATGGGTTCTCCAGTGTAGCAGAAAAGGTTATAAACTAATCCAATAGCTGGAATTTGAAGATAGACCAATTCAGATTGGAAATAAGGTATAAACTTTTGACAGTGTGGACAATTATCCTGTAGAACAATTGATTTAGGATTATGCTGGATTGTCAATCACTGACCATTTTTAAATCAAGATATGCTCAAGAAATTATTTTAGGACAGTTCTGTGGTTTATTGTACAAAAAATCTGACTAGATGATCACAGTTGTCCCTTCTAGCTATGGAGTCTTTGGATCTACATGTCATAGCCTGTGCAATGATTTCTGTAGGCACAGGAACCTCATTTTTTAAAAGTGGAATGCAAATTCTAAACTTTATTAGCAAACACCCTGTAATGTTCACACAGATGAACAGTTTCCCCTGGCTATATTAATCTATTTTCCCCCCACTTCTCTGCAAGCAGTACCAGATATCTGGAAGTTTGCTGGTTGGCTTGCTGATAGAGGGGGAATCAGTGATGAAGTGTTTTACTGATGCACACCATTCCAGGTACACAGGTTGTCACAGTTTGCAGGGCAATCATTTCTTCCTGGAATCCGATCCTGTCAGGATTGCCTCCCCACTCTGAACACTAGAGTACAGATGTGGGGACTAGCATGGAAGAAAAGAAATAACGCCCCAAGTTTATTTTACCAGCTTAGGTTAAAACTTCCCCCAGACACAAGTTTCTTCTGTGTCTGGAATGGTACACCACCACCACCAAGTAAAAATGCCCCAAGAACTATGGGGCAGGGCCACTTGGAGCCCTCCCATCTCTTTCCAACCCTCCCCCACAAATCTGTACCTCCCTCCCTTGGGAAAGACTTAAGAAAACCCTCTCACTGATACTGCTAGGAGAGCCCAATCCAAATTAGGATCTTGCATAATGGAAAACAAGCAGTCAAATTCTTAAAAGAAAGATTTTAATTAAAGAAAAAAGAAAGGAATAAATCCTTTGTAAAAAAGATCAATGGAAAAGCACTTACAATCACAACAGAATCAGAGAGACAAACAACAAAGTAATTCCTTCCCCTCCCCCATTCTCTGAGTCCCTGCTGAGCTTTAAAGTTACAGTAAAAAAAACCCTAGTGATAATTCCCAAAACCTGAGAAATTCACAAGTGATATAACACAAACATAAAACTTACTGCCTTGCCTGGTGAACTTTACTTGCTGTTTAGAAAGATTATAGTTAGATGGAGAAAAGAAATAGGTTTGATTCATCTGATAGCTCCAAGTGAATGGAAAGAGAAAACTGAAACCCTTCCCCTCCCTGCAAGTTTGAAATCCTCTTCGGTTCCTATTGGTTCCCTTGGTCAGGTGCCAAACTCTCAAGTTTCCGTTAGCTTAACCCCTTACAGGTAAACAGGAATTCCAGGCTACTTTAGACTTATGACAGCTCCCAACATCAATGGCCAGTTCCCAGGAACAATTCTACTCTAAGTAGAGACCAGTGGCAAAGTGCAAAGTCTCTTGCTGCTCATGCAGTTCCTTTAGCTTCCTCCCACCCGAACCCTTGCATCATCCAAAATTTACAGCACACAACATGTCTTCCCAAGACTGAACATATCCTCAGGTGATACTAAAAGAATTTGACACCTCACAAGAAGAAACTTCTGTACTCACTTTGTTTTCTGCATTTGCCAGGAATCTGATATGTTTGCTGGATGACTAAACTGAGGGCAGGATTCTGCATGGTGATGAGGATTTAGAACTCTCCTTAGCTTCAATAGGAAAGGCACATGCTCGGCATATTGCATCACTGTACATGTTATGAGTACTTCATCTACAATCAGTGTTCACTTGTGATTATCTGCAGTATCTCAGACATTTATGAAGCAACAGTTCCATGTACTTAGAAAAGGACATACTTCAGGATCTCAGATTACATTTTGTAGTAACAGCTAACAAGTGCTGAGATTAATGGTAACAGTCTGAGAGTGTCTGGCTCCCCCTCTTCTTCAATTCCCAGCACCCTCCTCCACCCACACTTGTTAGTGAGATCCATGTGGTAAAATGTATTTATTTATCATGATTTTTTTGATGTTCTCAATGGTATTCTATCCAGTAATTCATTTTCATTGTAATTTATAGGATGAGTTAATTTATCATGTACCTTTGAGTACTCTACCCGCCCTCTGCCCACTAATTCATTTTTCCTGGGGCTGATTCTGACATTCTAAAGCCCGACGCAGACTCTCCTCACTGCTATAAAATAAAAATGCACTTCCCTAACAACTATTTATTCTTTCACATTCAAAATCTGGAAATTCCCTCCAAAATATTACACTGACTTGAGGCCCAAGATAGACAAAAGTCAGTCCTGGGATGGAGACTACTTTTGCACTGATGAATATTCCATTAATATCTGATAGTTTTTGACTTTGCAGGATTAAAAACAAGAGCTTTCTATGTCTGGGAAAGGGAGATTCACAGTGAGGGACACAGAAGAAAAGTCCAGGGCTAGTTGGCATGACATCAGACTTTGAAAACAGTGAGATTTTTATGTACAAGAACAACGAGGAGTCTGGTGGCACCTTTAAGAGTAACAGATTTAGTTGGGCATAAGCTTTCGTGGGTAAAAATCCCACTTCTTCAGATGCTTATGCCCAAATCTGGTAGTCTTTAAGGTGCCACCAGACTCCTCGTTGTTTTTGTGGATACAGACTAACATGGCTACCTCTCTAATACTTAAGTACAAGAATTTGTTACAAATATTACTTTTAATTTTTCTTTCACTCTGAGTCCTCTTCAGCTGATCTCCATGATAACCAGATAGAGCTGGGAGGGAAATGGTTTTTCATCCTATAAATATTATGTTCAAAATCTCTTCCTGGTCTGAACTGGGATGAAAAGTCAAATATATATATGAACTGAGAAACTAGATTGTCCTGAAATGAAAAATAAATTAAACTTTTCATTTTGATTGCAAAATGTTTTGTCAATTTTAAATTTTAAAAAATAATTTAAATTCTCCAGCAATTTCCTTTTTTGAAAATGTTGAGAAGTTTGTTTTTAATAACTTGAAAACTTTTTGTTCAACTTTTTTTTTTCCCTTCACATTAGGAATTTTGTTGAACCTGACCTTGTTTTTCAGTTTTGGTTTGGACAGAATGCAATCCTCTCTCTCTCTCTCCCTCTCTCTCTGTCATGAACACACACGAACACACAAGCACACAATTTCCAATCAGCTTTATAGCTAAGGTATCTGGTTTTATGGATGGATGGACACAATATATAGTTTCTCTCCTCCCAGTCAGTGGCAATCCTCACATGGTTAAAGTGAGACATGCATATTTGCAAGACTGGGACCTAAGAAAGAATCTCTTAAAAAATCTCAAATGAGAAGTGAAAAATGTATGAATGAGAAATGTAAGAATGAAATACTGGAATATCTCTACATATCTTCAACTTTTATGGACACTCTTTGAAATGAAATGTGTTGCTAGTGTCTGAACTTTATGGATTAGTATTGTTCTGAACAACCACATCAGTCAAGAAGCTGACAATGTAAATAAAGTAGGCAGGGGCGGGGAAATGATATGGACTGACGTTTGAAGAACATTAAGAAAAAAGATAGTTCTCAACTGTCAGCAAACTATGAAAATGTGTGCTTGAGGTGGAACAGGCATATGCTGATATGACAAATTGTGAATGCAATGCAATTTCAATGCACTGAAAATGTAACACTATGATAGGATAAGTGCATGTACGTGAGATAGGTGTGGGGCTGGGAGCAAAACATGTTAAATATCCATGAGTTAACAGATTTCTTTTATTTGAATTGCTTTTTAAAATCCCAACAACTAGGTAATTGCATAGAATGTGCATTTAATGATCTGCTTAACTTTCACATTTTCCAGTTCTCTGATGTAAAGAGAGATACCTAAAGTCCTGATGAATCAAAATGAATGACTATGTTGAGTGAATTATAATGGAATGCTTCGTATGCACATTGTTCACTAAATTGTCCAAAGTTTCCTTGGTCAGAGAGGAAAATCTTTTGAACATGTCTCCACTGAGTGGTAGTGCACGATAGGAAAAGCATTAGCGGACATGCTTGAACTAAATACCTGTGATTTTATATCTATATGTATCCTTGAATGCAAATATGCTGATTCACTAGAACTCCAATTCTAGTCTGTCCCCTTCCCCTCCACCCCCCAAACTGAATAGCAATATTTTTGAATGTTTACATTTTGAAGTTACGTTTTTGTTAATAAACTAAACACTATTAGGATGACTTTGGGTGGGGTGTCTACCAACTGACAATAACCAGTCACCAAGGAGTTCTCAGATTTGCTCTGATAACTGCTTATTAAAAGAGATGGAAGTGTTTGTGGAGGGGGGAGGGAAGGATAAAGCCATTTTTCCTTAATAGTTGTTTTAAACTCCTCTTCAGTTTGAAGTCTACTGACTTCATGTGTGGGTTTGGGGTTTTTTTGTTTTTTTTTGGACTGGTGTAATAAAGAATACTGTTTTACTGATACTAGGTGAAGCTACTGTGCTTCTTGAGATGCCCTTAATGATTGCTGCCTAAGTGTAAATGGCTACCTCCTGGATAGTGGCTCCTACAAAGCTATCTTTCCTCTCCCCTTCTGCTTTCTCATACCTACCCCACCGTCAGACTTTGGATCTAGACCTCCAATCCATAGCCTGCCAATTCACATCAATAACAACCTGTTGATGTGTGGATAGAAATGAATATATAAATGGCCTTTAATAAATTTTAAATATGTCTTTATGCCAAACATAGGCCACTGCAGACGCTAGTCTGCTAATTTGTTGGAGTTCTCATCACACTTTATTTAATGTCACTGCAGTCATCCTACTAAATGTGTTTTCCAGAGTTCCCATCTCCTCATATTCTCAAGTGACATGTTAATAGTCCTTAGTGTAACTGTGGTTATATTTGCTCTAGTATGCTTTTGTGAGTGCAAAATGCCAAAATGTGAAGGATATGGGGAAATTCGATAAATGAGCTTCTGAAACAATCCCATAGGAGCTGATGGTCCACAAAGATCTCCACCAACTATCTCATGTGCTCTTGCTTTCTCTACGGTTTGGTGCAAAACTGATGATCACAATCCCATTTTAGAATCAGCTAGCACAAATCTCTGAGTCTGCCCAATGTCAGATTGGTTTTAGTGGGATGCTGAATGGGCACAGGAGTTCTCATTTGTCCCTGTCACAGGATCAGAACCTACATTTTTATATTGGGGGGGGGGGGGGAAGCATTTCTGATACCTAAACACGTAAGCAGATATCTATAGCTATATAAACTTCAAAATAGTAAAGCTAAAGAATCACATTGTTTCATTAGAAACTAGAGCAGCATTGGCAAAACAGCACTCATCCCACTTATGTTGGGAGTAGCCTACTAAAAAAATAATAAAAACAAAGGGGATCTTTATGTAGTCTTAAGAGAACAAGATCCTATGATGCCGTCCTCCAGGGTTCAGAATATCCACTCAGGAAAGAAAAATGCTAGATTAAGTCAAATTGACCCTACACCTGTATTTGAAGTGTCAACAAAATTCTCAAAATATGTGTGATTTTTTTCAGTTTAATATTTCCCAGAACACTGTTCAATTCCTCTGGGCAGAACTTTCAAATCAACTAGAAAAACACATGCATATTTTTGGAATTAGTTACTCTTCTTTCTGCCTTGACACTCCCATCTGGAGGATACTCATTCTCCTTAATTTTGTGCGGTAAGCCTTACTCACTGAATCACAACTCATCGTTTCTAATACATTTTCTACTTACGAGAGTCAAGGTCTCAGTTGCTGTTGAGTGATTCAAGCTAATATTAATTCTGAGCTCTACTGATGCATCCAGAAAGGCAAAGTTCTAAAGATGATTTGAGCTTTTGAGTTCCCTGGTTTGCTTGAAGGAGAACCGACTTGCTGCATTTTCATTACATTTAGGCATATATAATATTTTATTTTTAAGTTTTATGTCAAGAATGTATAGAGCATGTGAATGGGTGCTCTTTTTCTTTTAAAGCATGCATATAAATGTAATGACATTAAAGGAAGACATCATACCCCAATGAAGGTAATAGCAGGAAAAAGTCTCAAAGGATTCACATCCCCAAAGAAAGAACACTTTCTTTACAAATCTCTCCACCAGTGCATCCAAATCAGCTTAGTTCTTTGAATTCTATACCAGTGCAGTACTCACTGTACATTGTTATTATTCTGAACAGAAAAACAAACTGTATTAGAGATACCGAGTGAAAAGTGGTAAGACAAAAGGACACAGATGTTGGCTACAGAATACAATCACTATCATGCACAGTGCACATCATTTCTGACTAACTCACTTGCCTACCCAGTTCCAGTCACTATATTATATCACTTAAATCCAATGTTTCAGTGATTTAAAGGCACCTGCCAACTTCTTAACCTTGGAAATTAATTTTTCTGTAGATTTTACGTCCCAGAAAATAAGTGACTAATCCTTTAACTGGAATTGTAATGTTCTGGATAAAAAATCAAGGCTTCTGTCCCGGTGAAGGCTTCTCTCAATGGCAGCAACTAGTCATGATGCCTAGTTTGGGTCATATGGCTGATATCTGGAAAACAGAGCCACAGTAGTACTATGGCTAGACGAGAAGAAAACGAATAGTGAAGGGCCGTAGTACGGATGGTGTATTTATGCTATTCCTGAACAAATGGTGTTATGCAAATAGCCAATCTCCCTCCTGTCTTTCTGTCTTCCCTCCTCATCCCCCATTCCTATTATTTCTTTTTGGAGTGGGGGATGAGGTGGATTGTCATATTGTTTCTTAGCGTCTCTAAAACAATTTGCATCTCTGACATAAATCATCCCTCACACTAATGCTGACTATTGTTAGGATGACTGGTGAAAAGCAGGACACCAATAATAATGGCTGCTGTTATAATTTTATTCACTGATCTGTTTAGAAATTTGAACAGATCCCATAATTAAGTTCTTTGATGCTCATGAGCTTGGAGATAATGACAGATTGTTGGAATTTATTTTTCAGATGAACCTAGGTCAAATCTGTCAGAATACAAAACCTAAATTAGTTCTCCTCTTTCCCTACTTCTACTCCCAAAACAATGGCCTAATTTTTCAAATGTGTAGAGCAGCAACTGCTCCCATTGACTTCAGTGGGGATTCAGTACTTTTGAAGGTCAGGCCACTTATTTAGGAGCACAAAGTTTGGGTGCCTAATTTTTATGCACCTATTCTTGAAAACATTTGCCTTAGCTATGTAGCTATGCTACACACAGTAAAGGGAGTACTGACGTGGCCCAGAAGTGTCTCAAGAATGAAAGCTGTGGAAGTAAAACCTGCAGAAATTACAGCACAGCTAAACTACTTAATATCTATATTGGACAATACTGATTTTGACTTCAGCATATAGCTGAAGTAATAATATATGGGGGTGGTTCTTTTATTCAAAATCTTCAAAAAATTCTGTGCTGTCCTTATATCTCCACATCCTTTTGACTTCAGTGGGATGTGTGGAATGGCACAATTTGGCCCAACAGATATGGAGTAGAACAGTATACATAAGAACAAAAACCCATTGTTTCTGCTGGAAAACAAACAGCCTATTCCAAGAGAGCTAGAAGCACAAAAATCCCAAAGTACCAGAAAGAGCCAATTATATCCCCCTTCCTTTGCCAGACCCCTCTCCTTTCCCACATTCCCATTTGAATCTTAACAAGATTCAGTATGATCCATTCATCAGTCACTCAACTTTAAATATATGGGAAGCACAGGAACAATATGAAGATAGTTCCAGTATGTTCCTGAAACAGTAATACAAGTGACCTGGAAGTCAGAACTCTGGTTACACCTTCCAGTAAGAAACCAACAGATAAAATTGTGCAAGCGATGTAAAAAACAGTACTGGGAAACCCATCTGTAGTCCTTCCTATGAAAAGCAATTATATCGTTATGCATCATGATAATGGCCTGACAGCACCTTTTAACCAAACCAGCAATAATGAAACATGCTAATTTATCATTGTCTCTAACAATTTTCCACAGCTGAGGCAAGGTAATGAACAACTATCATCCAAGAGAAGGAAGTAGCAGTAGCTACTTGAACTTCCCATTTCACCTAGACATAGGAGATGTCTATACTACAACCCTAAGAAGACCTACATTAAGCTGACTTACAACCACCACGGTAATTACTGTGGCTCCACACAGCTCCTTAACAGGAGTCTAGCTGCCCCCAACCCTGGGCTTTTCTCACCTCGCTGAGCAGGGAGTTGGGGAATCAGGGGCTGCTGGACTCTAGCTGAGCAGCTTTCTTATCAATTTTACAGCTCCAGCAAGGAGCCATGAAATTGACAAGACAGCCAACAACTAATGTAAGTAACACAGTGTCTGCACAGGCACTTCTTTGCCTTAACTACACTAATATAAGCCCAATGCCTCTCATGGAAATGGAGTTGTTATGTTGGTGTGATAAGGCTCTTATATTGGCAGAACAAGGCTGTAGGATGTACACTGACATAATTAGGTCATGTAAGCTGCCTTTTGACCTAACTGTGTGGTGTAGACCAGGCCACAGTCAGCTATTTCTAAGCCAGGTTGATCTGAATGTAATACTTAGGGTTTCTGTACACAGCAAGTGACTGTACACTAAGCCAGGCTATGAATCTACAGCACACCAACAAGGTCATTTATAGACATTGCTACCCCTACTGAAAGGTCTGAAGTGTGGCTTAAGGTACTGCTTTTTCAAGTACTACACCAAGTACACTCTTGGACTTTTAGCGTACTGTAATAGTGTCCATATGAGGCATTGCTATGTGCCAAGATGATGAGCTGTAGATTTATGCTGTGACTTTTCATGTAGATAAGCCCTAGATGTTCACAATATGACTCCTTTCCATTTAGACACAGGGGTCCAGATCCTCAGCTAGTGCAAATTGACATAGCTCTACTGAAGTCAAGAGCTCGCCTGATTTTAAAGCAGCTCCGAGCCAGGAAATTCTAAAGGTGTCCCTGAGTAATACACATTTTTATATTTTTGGGTTTTTTTGGTAAATTCTTAAACTAATCTGACTGCATTAATTGAACCCATGGTGTGAATTCCTGAAACGTCATCTGAGAGACAACTTTTCTGTCACAAATCTTGAAGCCAGTTCTTGACTGGCGAGCAAGACTAACAGAGAAGAGACAATGTTTGTTAGATTTGCACTTAAAGGAGTTAGGCAAGAAGCCAGGAAAACAGACATTGCACGAGGATGTATATTCTCCTAAGGTCATGGGTAACACAAGGATTTCACTTTCCCTCGTAGGTAGAAATTAGGAATGTTATCAGAGATGATCTTAGTTTATAGGAAGGTGAAAGAACAATTCACTGCCCTTTCCAACATTCTCAAGCAATTAGAGATCAATTCCGTCATTTGTTGTAAAAACCTCTGCTCTTTCAAGTATTTGTTAGCACACTAATCATTTAAATCTAATTGTAACTTGTTTGAATTTGAGTCGCGTATGAGTCTTCAGTTGGAAACAGCCATAGAGAATAATGCATAAATGCTGAGCACTTTAAAAACATTGTTTTAATTATATTAGCATATTTTACATCAAGGCCACTTGTTAAGATTGAGGCAATCTGCATAGACAGCTTTTAAAGAGGATGATATGAGGACAGGCTGATCAGACATAAGAGTTCAGATCAGCACATTGAAAGGTTTTGCATAAAACTGTCCAAACAAATCAGCAACGACAAAAGCTACAGAATGGCCGCAGAGCTTGAAGTCGTGCAAACCAGCTGTACTTTTTGGCACTTGAGGGATGACCACACTAAAGAGTTAGTTTACAACGGTGCAGCTGCATCAGTGCAGCTGCATCGCTGTATAATCTCTAATGTAGTTGCTCTAAGATGACATGCTAGAGCTCTCTGTAGGACACGCTGGAGTTCACCTACTCCAGCCCCTTACGAGCGGCGTTAACTATGTCAGCAGGAGAAGCTGTCCTGCAGACACAGTGCTGTCCACTTCAACACTTATGCCGATGTAACTTACATTGCTCATAGGTTGTGGTGTATTCACACCCCTGAACAAATACATAAATAATGCCAACATAAGCTGCAGTGTAGACATAGCCTGTAAGGGAAGCTTCAATGCAGTTTGACAAACCTGTATGAGTTTAAGTACTGTACAACCCAGGAAAACAGGGTCTGCTATACAGGCCCAGATCAGTACTCCAACTAATCTCTTGCTGTTCTTTGGTGTCCAATACCAAATGGAACAGAGAAAGGTGTTGAAGGTTGGGGAGATACTTATGCACTTTATTTAAAGTTAAATTGGATTTTTTTCTTCATCTCACAACATCAAAATCACTTGTATCTTTTACTTTGGTTGCATTTTTGTGACTCCCCTCCCCACCTCCTCTGTAGCATGGGGCCCAGATTACTTGCTAGGATCCTGTGGGTATTCCTCATTTAATTACAGTCCTGCCATTGCAGAGGCTTTGAATATTGGTGCACCTTAGTCCCTCCTATTCTCTGCTTCTGGCACTGGTGGTTTAGTTTCCTAAGGGCTGTAATACTTCTGTCTAATCCTGATTCTTGGCTTGGTGGGGGGCGTTAGGGTGGAATTTAGTGGCCATACATGGTTGGATTTGATGGTCTGACAGTTCCTTATGGCTTTAAATGATGACTCTGACATTATGACTTATACTGGTTTCAAAAAACACCTTGCCATGCTTCATCTTTTGAGACATCACATCAACTTGGGAACCATAGTTCATCTTAGAGTTGCCAAGTAGGGGTCACATGGTATTTTTTTATTGCACAGTTTTGCGTCATTTAAATATTTTACACATGCACTACGTTAACATTTTATACCTTGTAGTGAACAAAATAAAATTGTTGTTGTCTATATGGAATCACTATGTTCCAGCAAAACTCCCTGTTTGATCTGATGTCACCAGTATAGAATGTGCATGGCCGTATGCTCTAACATGAGAGCTGGTCTCTGCTCTTCCAGAAACCTGAGAGAACTTCAACCTTTTTGAATGTATGCTATGCTCAACTAATCAATGAACCCGAATAAATGCCATGTAACTTCAATCAAGTGCAAAACTCCACCTACCCAGTTCAAAACTGCACTATGAAAAGTTCCAATAAACTTTTTCACTAGCAGTGAGAGAATTAATGCAAACTTAAACCCTAATTCAGGAAGGTACTTAGCTCATGAGTCGTCCCGTTTGAAATCAGTGAGAACATTCTCACTCTCATGCTTTTGCTCTGGGCTAAATCAGGGTCTGAGTTCTTAACTTGAATGGCATTTTCATTAATGAAAGTACTTTGTGTGCTCTCACTATTTCCCTGTGGGTAAAAATGTCATTGGTGTGCCTTAGTGCCTTTTGGAGTTCCTGCTTTTTCCCAAGTGCTCCTTAAACTTGAAAAAGGTCTGCTTTCAAACAGTCTGCAAGCATTTCCTCTCGACCACATCACCTTATAAAACTGAAAAATTAACATGATTCCTAGTAAAATAAGGTACAATGCTGCTGAGGGCTATTTTAAAGATGCTTAGGGTGACCATATTTCCCAAGGGGAAAATGGGAAACCACGTGGGGCCAACTTGAGCCCACTCCCTCCCCCCACAAAGCTAGTCTGAGCTGCTCGACCAAGCCCTGCCTCCCCCACTGTGTGGGACTGGCATTGCTGCTCGCATCCCTGTAAGTTTGTCCTCAACCGACCTTTTTGGCAGTCGTGGGCATTTGTTCAGATTGCTCTTGCCAATTGATCAAGTTGGCAAGACTAAATGGGATAAATGCCCACTTTTGCAAAAAAAATATAGGGATGGCCAGGACAGGGCTTCAAAAAGGGACTGTCCCAGCCAAAATAGGACATATAGTCACCCTAAAGATGCTACAGATGTAATTATTCCAATTAAAAACTTATTTTCTCTCTTAAAAAAACACTGTGTTTTCCCCTTTCATCTTGAAAGTTAGAATCTAATAAGACAATGAGAAAGAAAATACAAATGGAGCTAGAGATTGCATTCAGTTGAACACAGAATATTATACTGCTCATTTCCTATTTATATTGGAAATTGCTAAACACAGGTATTCAACTGGGAAAAAACATCTTTCACAACTTTAACATCTGGCTTCTTGGAAGACTCTAGAGGTAGCTATGCTGACAGCTTTGGACTGGAGTTATCTCTGGGCTTGTCAAGTGACTACAAATTTGTCTGTCCTGTTTTGCAAAAGTCTGATTTCCTTTCTCTAGGAATGTTAGCATATACTGAAAAGAATTTTCTGCAAAGTTCCTCAGGATAGTTACTACATATGGCAGCCAGCTGTCGTAAAAAAAAAAAAAAAGGACTAATTTTTCCAAATCCACTCCTATTATTGTTTTCTGTGGATCTCTGCCTTTGCCTTAGAACCTACTGTGTATTCTTCCATGTCTCTTTTGAGCTCTTTCTAGGATAATGTAAAACAAGAATCTCAATGGTCTCAATGGAGCTGAATATAATGGCAATCTTATGTTGAGTCTCGGACTATAGCGGGAAACATTTAATGAATTTTCTCATTTCACCTATGATGTTTACATCATCCATGTTCACACCTCATTAAAATTCTCATTCTTTTTTTCCCCAACCTATGTATTTAAGTATTTGTATGTCCTCAATGGCCAGAGTATCTGGGTGATGATTTGTGGGGGAGGGAAGTGAAGAATCATTAGTGTTTTGTTCACATGAATAACAACAGGAAATTAAATTGATACCTGAACTCTAATTTGTGTAACCATGAAATGAAATTCCTTTCAGATGGAATTACCTTATCAAGGTTTGGTTATTTAATCAGGGATCAGAAACAATAGCATGTGACTCAAAGCAATTGTTTAGCTTGCATAGTGGACAATATATCCTGCTCTAAGGAAAAAATGTAGCAAGCAAACAGTTTCATCAGGGCAATATGTCCCTCTCTAACCCTGTGGAAATCTCCCACAATACACTTGATCCACTTGAGCCATGGAGTAACTTTTAGCAGTAGTACGCTGTTATCCTCTGTGGTCCATTCACTAATGGGAGCTGGGATGGTGGGGAGGACCCTCACTTTGCCAGTGGGTTTTACAGCAATTTGCTGAGGAGAGAGGAGTCTAGAGACTGAGGACTCCAGAGTTCAGTTCCAGGATTTGTAGGGCCGTATCCTCTAGAAGTTATAGAGACCATACTGTTCCATGACCATAACTTCCTCCATCTCCTCCTATTCATCTTGCATCATTGTCCCCACACCCCTCTGCTCCTGCCATGTCACACCACTGGATTCTGTCTCCTTGCCCTTCTGTTATTGCTCCCACTTCCTGCCCCTCCTTCTTCACAATTTATGGCCCTGAAACCCTATCTCTTCTCTGCATTCCTGTATATCTTTTTCTTCCAGTCCCTCTATATTCCCTAGTTTCCAGGAGCAGAAGCATTGAGAGTGCAGGAGAGACAGTCTCCCTGATCTCAGTTCCTGTGCCTGGCACCATAGGGGCCACTGGCAGCTGGGAGGAACAGTTGAAAGAAAAGTCCTGCTCATCCTTTGGAGTCCTGGTCTGCAGCAAACTCAGTTGCTTTGTGTGGACAGCTCTGCACAGTCTGGTTGGCATTAGGAGCTGTGACAAGGTGGAGCATGTTTAGTGAGAAAAGAATTTTCACAGATTTTAGGTGCCAAACTTGTCACTACTGAGCATGTGAAAACTGATATTGTTCAGAAGCTGAGAGTGGCCACAATTGTGAGAGAAGCCACAACTGAGCAAATTTTCAGGGGTCTGGCAAAAAATACATGTCTGACACCAGGGCAGACATCCTGCCAAATTTAAGTTCCTGCTCCAAATCATGGAGGCACTAGAGTTTGTCAGTACTTGTTTTTAACATTCTCAGAACAACATATTTTTTCTCTAACCTCATTCTTGGAAATAGATGATCACCTTAACTGAAGTATGCCCCCCAAAAAATTCAGTCTAAGGCAAAGACCTGGTATGGAAAATTTCAGCCCAAATGGCTTCCATTTGGAAAAGCTATAAGCTTTTGAAATCAGGGTCTTATAATAGCAAATGCCAGGCAACCTAAGCTTTTAGACAGTGCTACCAGCTCCGTCTATAATATATATAAGGGTATAATAAAAGTTAAATTACTAAAATATTTAAATGGTTACATGGAATTTCCAAAATGACTAGATATGTTCATAGGCAGGGAACATAACTCTTCCAAAATGCTCAGATAACAAAAGAGAAGGGCACTTGTTTGTTCAGGGTGATGGAAAGAGCCAAGAAGAAAAAAAGTAACAGCCTAAAATCAGAAAAAGGAAAATTCAGGGTCATATACTGCCATCTGTTGTCAAACAAGTCTTTGGCTGATATCCGTGAAGTTCAGTGAGCAGAATGAGAGTGAGGTGTAATTCTTAGGGCTTGTCTACTTACAGCACTGGAGCTGCACCGATGCAGCTGTGCCATTGTAGTGCTTAATGAAGATGCTACCTAGGCCACGAAGAGATCTTCTCCCGTTGGCACAGGTACTCCACCTCCCCGAGAAGCAGTAACTATTTCGACAGCAGAAGCCCTGTCAGAACTGATCTGGATCTTTGGAACAAGAGACTCGAACTGTGTGGTTGAGAGTTTAGGGGCCAACCTGGCCAAAGCTTGGTTTTCTTAGCTCAGTGCTCCAGAGAGGTGCTCTATAGAGACTTCAGGGAAGGAAAGTCCAACTGGTCCAGGTGGGATGAAGCTGAGAAAGAAATGGGTTTTCCTGGGAAAGGGGGGAATGTAATTGTAGTGTTCTTATTTGTTTTTGATTTAATAAACTAATTGTGGCAAGAGGATACTTTTCTAGCATAATTCTGGCCTGAAGAGTATATGTTGAAACACTTCTGGAAGAGTGGGCATCTCCATGGACACACTTCTTCAAGAGGAGACGCTTCCGCATGGATGTTCATCATAGGTGTGATTAAGAAGAAAGAAGCAGAACTGGATGGACCAGTGAATGAGATCATCTTTTTAAATCCTACATTCCCTGAATTCCACTCAAAAGATCGTAGAATTGTTTTCCTACCTTAAAAAGCAGAATTTTGTCTTATCTACATTGGTCACAATGGGTTAACACAAATAATTGTGAACAGGTTTTGCATCAAGATTTAGTTTTTCCAGATTATTATTTTTTTCACACTTGAGAGTCAATGCATCTGGCAACTCATTTAGGTAAAGGACAATTATTAATCATCTTCCATTATTTCAGTTATGATGTATGAAGTCTTTCACACTTTGAGATTTCAAAAGTATTTAAAGCTGATGCCGCCCTGTGCTAATTTAAAGTCTATTACAAATAACTCTCAGAGGGAACAGCCACCTGTGTTCATTTAGCAGCTCATGGTCACTCCAAAATACACTACTGTACTACTGAATTTATTTCCTTTCCTTTAGGAAAAGCCACTACTTGGCAATGCCCTTCAACACAATGGATTTCATTTGTTATGACTCTCTCCCTTTAGAAGTTAATCGTGTGCTTAATGGCAGATTAGCATCCATTTCTCAATGTTTTGCAACTGAGAGAGGTCAAGAAGGAAATGATAAAATCAGACCTTAGAGAGCTCCACGTACAGGACTATAAACATTGAGGGAATATAGTACTTTATACCTAGCTGGTGAGTCCCAAAACTCCCCCAAAATGAATAGCTTGCTACCTAATCTATCTGTAGTGAAATCCTAGCCACACTGAAATCAGTAGGAGTTTTTCCTCTGACTTCAGTGGGGCCAGGATTTCACCCTTAATATTTATATTTTTGTACATTTTGGAGCAATATGGGAATCCTAGGCATCCAGACTTCAAGGCAAAAATCTGGCAAATCCTCTGAATAATTATCTTAGCAGGTGCTGTGGAAAGTGGGTGGAGGGAATGATGATCCAATGAGTTCTTGTATGGGAGGGAGATGGTCATCCATGGCACAGTATGTGGAATAGCAGCAGTACATCTAGTTCATCACTTATACGTCTTAATCCATTTTAGAGTCATCTTTATGACCATTTAAAGATGTTTGATTCTATAGACACACAGAAAGCAGCCTGAACTCACATTGCTACCAACATACCTCACTAAGAAAAGAGAAACAGGAAATAACCTCAAGGAATCAAAAAAGATGTCTAGTAAATAAGTTCCCCCCACCTCTAAGCGTCAGTCACAAAGGATGCTCCCAATTACATATGGTGTAGCACTCACAGTCAGAAGACCTGTCTTTTTTTCCCTAGCTCTACCAAAATCTGTAACCCTTGGACATGTCTGTGCCTCCATTTCCTCATCTATAAAATGGTAATATTGACCTATCTACTAACGTGTTTTAAGACTGTTTTTTTTTGTTTTTGTTTTTTAAAAAGCTTGAGATCTTTGGTTTGATATTTTTCACTTATCATTTAACATTGCCTTAAAAACATTTATTCCTGCTCTCCTCTAATTATTCAAGCCTTAATCTTTATTAAGGGAAAGCTTTCATTGGTTTAATTGAGAATTAGATTTACCTAAGATCTGCAAGAATAGACTTTAAGACATTTCCCTCAAAGAATCTCTTTTCATGGTAATAATTCAAAGATACTGTATACAGTTTTAATGCCATAATAAATCTTTATTTCTGCTGTATGTGAATTATCTTATTTTCAGAAACAGATTTCTGTCTCACGAACCTTCATGGCATACTTGAGCAGGCCTTAGACAGTTAGGAACTATAGGCACCAACTTGTTAACGTGTATGTGTGTGTATATATATATATATATACACACGTTAACAAATTGGTGCCTATAGTTCCTAATTGTCTAAGGCCAGCTCAAGTATGCCATGAAGGTTCGTGAGACAGATATATATATATAGATAGATAGATATAGATATAGATATTCCTGTTGACAACATTGCTCTTTTTCCTCCAGTATTTTATTGAGACAATCAAAGTTTTCTAGTGTTACTTCCCAAGTGTTTCTTCATAGGTAATCAGTCTTCTTTTTTTTACAGGAGCATTGGAAAATCTAATGTGAATATCCAAAAACTCAGTTCCTGGAAGTTGAAATTCTGTCTCTAACATTTAGTCAAGACAACAACCATTGTATTGTTCTTTTAGGGATTACTCAAATACTGTGATTGTGCTGCCATTGTTTTTGGGGGGTCTTTTGAGGGGCTCTTTTGTTTTTTTGGGGGGGTCTTTGTCCTCTAAAATGTCAACTGCTAGGTG
Source organism: Dermatemys mawii (assembly GCA_007922305.1). Lineage (NCBI taxonomy): Eukaryota > Metazoa > Chordata > Testudines > Dermatemydidae > Dermatemys > Dermatemys mawii. Next base: position 149,555 of record ML677351.1, read on the forward strand.
ACTATCTTGAGCCATTTCCTCCTTCTTACTTGACATATTTTAACCAGTCCCTTAGCAAGAGGCCCTTAAACCAAAATATTTTGGACCAGTACCACTCTGCCAAATTCTGATCAACAGACAAGATTAATAAATCATTACTGGGCACTCCATGTTTTTCCCACCCTCGCAAAAGCTAGGGGAGAATGCCAATGGTAAAGGGAGGCCTTTCAATGTCAAAGAAAAGGAATGTGTTTCCAAGCCAAACACTAAGTCACCACCTGAGGGGACATATGTCACTGGCAGACATGGATAAGTTTTGAGGGAGCCTTTCTTAAGATTTTGGTAGCACACTATTGCTTCCATGTTTCCAACCTGGGAGTGAACTAGGGTTTCTTCCTTTCTGCTTGCAGATGCTGCTGACAAGTGACTAACATGTTTCCTGTTCATAGCTAGCAGTTTCATGCTCTTGATCTGTTTTTTTTTTTCTGCTGTTTAGAGCTGTTTTCTTTTTCTTTTCTTTTTTCTCTCTTTCTTTTTTTTTGCTAATGCTGAACATTTAGTTACTCCAGTTAACACTTTCAAATAGTGTATTGGTCAGATTTCCAGTACGTAGTTAAATCAAAGTTGCTGCAGTGTAGTACTCTTTTCAATCCAATTGTTGAAGGTATTAGAAAAATATCCATCTTTAATATTTAATAACATGGTTCACTAACCATAATAAAATTCAGATCAAATGTTCCATACCTTCTTCTGTGGCTGGTATTAAATTATTTCAGGTTCAGCTGTACATAATACTGAAACATTAAGCACATATCTACTTAGCTCCATTTTAAATAAGAATTACTATCTCAGCTGCTCAATTTACTAAAATGTATATGGATAGTCCCCTGAATTTCTGCTGAGAAAACACAGGCTGGGAAGAATATGGAATGAGCTTGAGACTGAAATGGGATACTGTAGGAAGTAAGATTGTATCCAAACCAAGCTGTCTTGAGAGAACTCTGCAAACCTCACCCTTTTGCCACAGCTTTCATGCCAGAACTGAAGGCAAGGAACCACTTACACCCCCAAAACCAAAAACCACATAGGGCCTGATCCCATGAAAAGACACTCTAATTTTGGATTAGCTCTCTGGTCTCTTTTAAATTGACTAGGGAGAGAAAAGCAGACTGTGATTGCTATGTCAGTTTAGCACATGGATGCAAACTTGATGGGTGGCATGCTACTACTAAGTTAGTCTTTTTTTTCCCTATTTTTTTAAAAAAATGTGAAAGCCTTTATTGGGCCCTGATCCTGCAAAACTTAAGTATATGCTTAACTTTTAAATATGTAAGTAGCCCAATTGCTAATCCCAATGGGATTATTTACATGATTGAATTTAAGCATGTGCATAGGTGTGTCTAGGACGGGGGCCTCTGTTGCAGAAGACGTACATAAAAATCCTCCTGTCCAAAGATGCTTATGATCTAGAAATATCCACATGAACAACCCCACAATAATAAAATGTCAATGAGGAAAGAAACATCAACAATAACATACTAACATGCCTAGCTCTTATATAGCACTTTCCTCAGTAGATGTCCAAGGACTTTAAAAAGGGAGTCAGTATCATTATCCTTATTTTATTGATGGGAAACTGAGGCACGGGGATGGGATGTGACTTTGCCAAGGTCACCAAACAGGCTAGTAGCACAGTGGGAAAAGAACCTCGGTTTCCTGAGTCCTGGTCCAGAAAACAGTGTAATTGGCTCTGCCTACACTTTGAACTAGGAATCACACTCCCAGCTCTGAGGAAATGTATTTATGTCCGCTCTTATTGAAATAGCAATTCCAGCATGCACTAAAATCAGAATGTGTCTGCAGCACCATGAACTGTGGGACAGCCTGACTACTTGCCCATGGGACACCTTAGGCAGATGCTCAGCATGGCAAGTTTGTGCAGAAGAGGCTACGCTGTTTTTAACACACATACTCATGCCAGATGTCACTGAACCTAGACAAGCAGCTTTCTGATCCACTGAAATTCCTAGAATTTCTGTGTTACTCAGTGTGATTTATGTCCTGGTTGAACTCCTACCCTTCAGAGAAGTAGAACTTCCAATTGTGGGGTGGGGAAGGGAATGCTTCACATTCTAAAACTGAATAGACAACATGCATTTGATGTTTATGCAAAATGTGCATCATTTTTAAGCATCTGAAACATTACACCTAACTTACCTGGGCTCCTATGCAAGCAGTTTAAGTCAAGTACCACTCATTTTAAAAAGTAGGTATTGAGACTTAAACATTTTTAATACTCTTCTGCAAAAAGATTTATTTTGTCCTGCTTCTAACTTTCTTTTACCAATATCAATGGGACAATTGTGCTGTCCTCTTCCTCCCTTGACTGCCTCTTGACATTAGCATCAAGTACAGACAGATGTGTTAACATTAATATTCCATTTAGACTTAGCACCTGCTCTGATATTTCCAGGTCTATCCTGATTTCTTAAGATAATGTCCATTGTCCCGGAAGCCTGATCAGTGGCCCTAACTTACTGTTTGGTCCATTAAACATTATGGCTTTTAAACATCTGGCTAGACACGTAAAGGCTAATTTTTGTGATTTGTTCACCACCACCAGCTTAACCAGTTGCATTGCAATGATGGAGAGGATTTGAGCTTCTCCTCCTCCTCCAAGGCAATGTCAGTAAATCTGTTGGATGCTGACATCTGAATGGAACGCAACCTTACATGCAGCTGGAAAATCAGTTGAAGTGGGAAACTAGTTGCAAAATTCTGAGAAGGTAATGGTGTTCAGCTGTCAAGATGAATAAATACACCAAAGTTGTAATTTTATTTTGCAGTGTAATCCCCTGGAGGCATAGACATTATTTTTACAACTACCACTAAATTGCTGTTCACTCTTGAGTTATTCAAGAGGCGTAAATGAATGGTGTACATACATGTAGTCAAATAGCACCATCACTGCCAAAGCAGAGGATGCAAACCAATGAACTTTTATTTTTCAGGAGAGGGAAAGTGTCCTTTCTGAATTATTATTGAGGATAGTGCCCACTAGAGTTTCCAAACAGCCTTGCTCTGTGGAGCTCACAAAGCATGTGTGTGTGTGTGAGAGAGAGAGAGAGAAAAATGTTACTTTATAAAACATCTGTCATGATGGCTCTGCAGAATTTCATTTTAAGAGAGCAAGTTAATTTTAGCTGTAAGGTGGCATTTTTGATATTTAACTTGCTAGCACGTTGTAGTAAGGAGTATTACTAAGGCTGGTTGTTCATCATGCCAAAATAAGGGGGAAAGTCATAGCAATAAAAATGCAGAAGTTAAAAAAAAAGGAGCTGAGCACCATTAAGTATTGTGCACAATAGTGAAGCTTAAATAACTTGTCATGAGAAACTGTGAGTGTAGTCTAGAATAAAAGGCAGCAGGTATATTTAGGATACAGAGGTGAAATATACACATTAACTAATGTTGTATCAGAGGAGCTACAGGCCTGTAAGATGTTTCACTTAGCAATTTAGGCTTTAGGACGCAAGCATAAGTAAATTGCTAATATACCTGCCGAGCTTATGTCTGTGATATGCTGATGTTTTGAAAATGACTGCTAAGTTTGGATAATGTCTATGCTTAGACAGATGACCCTTAGTAGCCAAAGTGAACTGTTAGAGACTTCCTTAAGGTAAGTGCCCGTTACTATGGTGATACGATGATGTAAATGTTAATGAGTGTGAGTGGAATTAATGAGTTAGCCTATGAAAAACAGGGCACCTTAAAAGTAATGGGGTGCGGAAGTTCAAATAAGGAAAAGAGTTAAAAACCTTTATAAATACGTATGAACCCCAGTTAGTGTCAGTGTAACATATTTTAAAAGCTCTATCCCATTCTGTGTACCTTAGTGGGGGGAGATACCAGGAGGATGATCACTGGTTGCGGGTGAGGATGAAGAAGGGAATGAACCTTTCAAGTTTTCCTATAGGGATTGGGGTGAGTAATGAACATATTATTATGCATTCTATATTGGTGAATCTCTCCAACACCAGATCACAGTGTGTGTATTATTTGTTTCGTTAATCAAAGTAATGATTATAGCAAGAGCACAATGAAGTCTCTGCTGTGCACCATGAAGTCCCCTTTCTATTGATAACCTCTTTACTGTAGTCTATCTTGGGGCTGATCCCTCTCAGATTAAAATACAGGTATACCCTAACCTTGGGGTGTGTAATTGTCTAAAGTAACTATAGAAAAGGCTATAATGAGAAACATCAAATATCCCTTATGTTACAGAACAATTAATTATATTTAATGAATATATTAACAACATTTACAGCTCTCCCAAAAGAACTAAAAGGTTTGTCTTTTTTAGAAAAAAAAAAATTGACAAGGAGTTGGCTCTGTAGTGATCTGTTCAGAGTTACAAAGACTTTGGCCCTGGTTCTCCTTTACACTAAAGTCTCTGACACCACCACTGTGGCAATGAAAAGGGTCTTAAAATGGGGTAAGTTAAACTTTAAAGTTGTTAATTACGTTGTTTTGTTAGTGTAATTAGTGTAAATGGGAATTCAGGCCTCTCTTTTTATAGGAGGGGAACTCCTCTCCCACCAGAAGTCATTCTTTTTGTCATAGAAGTCAGGGCTGTGACAAACATTCACCCTTAATTATGTCCATTAGTCTTACTAAAAATGGGGCTTTTATTGATGACTCCAGTCTTATTAATTTGATTTCCTGGCTCAGTCACCACTGGGACTTTACGGCTAGAGATCCACTAAGTGAACATTCCAGTCATTTCCATCAGATGATAAAACAGTAACATCATATACTCAGATGTCTCTAAATGACAGGCTATAAACTAAATTTCTATAACAGATAGCTTTCAGCAATATACACCCTAATTTTCACACTTTCCACTATAACAGCTCCCATTATTATTGCTTTCCCTTTCAAAGGGCTACTGATCTATGTCAGAGGGATGAAGGTCTGACCTTCAAACATCGGTATAACGTCAGCATGTGTAAGTGGCTTAAAACCGAATGTGTCCGTTATGTGTGCTTCAGAGACTATTTAACATTCCAAATTTGTATTTTTAAAAATTAGGTCACTTAGAACTAATGCATAAATTCCTAGGCCTGATTCTGCAGCCTTATGCAGGATTTTAAAAATCTACAATTATAACACAGGCACTAGAGCGAGCATATAGCAAGTGTGAAAAATCGGGACAGAGGTTTGGGGGGAGGTAATAGGAGCCTATATAAGAAAAAGCCCCAAATACTGGGATTGTTGCTATGAAATTGGGACAACTGATCACCCTAACAGAACTTTCCCTTCCAAAAGATCCTAGCCTCTTTTTGTTAGCTTTGAAAAGGGAAGCATGTGTCCCATATTTCCCCTTTCTTCTCTAGTGGCTGCCGCCTCAACTTGTCCTTTGTTAGAAGTGGCTGGCTTCCTAGTCTTCCTCTCATGACACTGAAAAAATCTTTAAGGGAGACAACTGCTCATTTACTCCCTTATTCAGCAGTAGCAGGATTGTCAACCCTGCTGCTGGTGGCACTCCTTATTCTGTGACATAACTTCTATCCAGAATGCATCATGGCACTAGGAAATCTTAGTGGAATCCTCTCTCCAGAAAATAGCAAGACATATCAGTTGAACCAATCCCTTACCCAGCTTCTCCTGAGCCATCACCCAGAGATACTAACAAGTATATGGATAAACTATTGACTATTGCCTATATGACCAGAATGTGTGAATTTGTTTTTGTTTGTTTGTTTGTTTCCTCCACAGTATGCTTTCTTTTTTTCACAGATGTACAATTTAAAGGAAAACCCTACTGGGAAAAGATATAATTTTTAAGAGAGTGGTAACCCTTCTACAGAATCTTAAAAAAAACCTAATGACTAGAATAGCAGGGACAAAATACTTTATTAAATTCCATAAATTGGTATAAACATTCTATAGGAAGAACATGATTCTCTGAAATCTATAGGCTTTTAAACTAATGTCCATATCATTCCTATTTTCTTTTTATATTGTCCTTTTGTTATCATCCATCTTCAATGTACAGGACTTTTCAGCAGATGATGGCATAGCTCCTCTAATCAAGAAAATATCGGTAGATGTAAGACCCACTTTAAGTCCCAAAGGAATGCTACACAGCACTCAAGGCTCAAAAGGATCCTATGAAGCAGTCCATTATCTTGAAATGGTAGTTCTGGCTCTTCACTCTCCCTAATATAATGACTGTAAGTACAGTTCCTCCACATAAAACATACACTAATGTAGTTAGTCTTCAACCACAAGGGGGATTCAATTCAGTGAAGCTCCTAAAAGCATGCTGTAGTTTTTCCTTGGCTCCTTCACTTGTTTAATCCTCTTTCATCTTCTACTATGATCTGAGTCATTTTTGAATTCAATCACAATTATCTGATCCTCTTCCAGCTCCTCTGATATAGCTCCAATATATTTTCCGATTACAATAAATATCCCAACAGCTTGGACAGCTGAGCTCTTTGAGCTCCCTAACTCCCTATCTCATTAAGAGTTAGTTTAATATAAGATCCTCTGAATATAGAGCATTAGGGTTTTGTTTGGTTGGTTGTTTGCATGCAGATACGAATGGAAAAGAAACTGTGGGAGATATTTAGAAGTTAGCACAACAGCTGGTCCTGAATCAAACTTCTGGATAGGCGCATCAGATTTTAAATGATAAAAGAAAAAAAACATATCACGCGAGTGAACACTTTTTATAAAATGATCACTCCATATCTGACCTCTCAGTCCTCCTCCTCAAAGGAAACCTGTACAACGCTTTCAAAAGAAGAGGCTGGGTGCTTAAATTCATAGCTTTGCTAGACACTAAAAAATTTAAAGACTTAAGAAAGACTCTGGATTTATGGTTTATTACAGTAATCTGTAACCCACTAACCCTCTTTTCAGTCCTATCACTGCAAAGGTGTTTACTGGCCACCTGAATAGTCTCTTAGAATATGTGTGATAACTACTTATGCTAAACAATCTGTCCCACTTTGTATTTAGCTGTGACAGTCTCAGTATCTTTCCCAGACGTGAAGAAGAGTTCTGTATATATTGAAAAACTTGTCTCTTTCACCAACAAAAGTTGGTCCAATAAAATATATTACCTCACTCACCTTATTTTTATCAGATCCTAACCCATTTATGAATTTGTTGCTTGACTCCCACAGGTGCCTCGCCATAATGGATCAAATTCAAACCTAAAAACCACATACATTTTGACCACTGGAAAAATATGGATTTGGGTACAGAATCAGCCCTTTTCTTCTGAGTGTGTTTGGAAACAGTTTTGGTTCAAAATGATCTCAAATAAAGATCAAAATAACATAATACTTCAGCCGTATGTTAATGAATTTGGTGGCACAAATGCCATAGAATCTATTGGCAAAGGGTTAAGACTGTAATGCTTAATATCCATCACAGACAAACTTGCATTTCATTTTTAAAAATAACTCTTTGGAAAAGGTAATTTCCAGTACAAATAGTAAACAACTGTTAAAAATATTGGTGCTGGTGAATGTAACTTTAGTACCACATGCTTACAAATGCATCAGCCTTGTTTTTAACAAATGGCTGAGAAAGCAGAAACTCAGGTTTCAGTATATTGTGAAGTTCATCATTCTTCCTAGTTATCCAGTTTTTTCTGAGATTCTTTCAGTAAAATCACAGAATTCAAGACTTAATATTCCTGATATTTCCAAAATAAATAACAGTCAGAATTTCCCTCTGTTGCAGGGTACTTTCGTGTCCCGTAGGAACGAGGCAAACACAGCTGTTGAATAGAAGTAGTGAGTTTATTGAAGGCAAAGTGACACACCCGCAGTGGGGGCTCCCTTCGCTGCTGCCACTAAAATGGGGACCTGACGCACCGGAGCAATGCTCGGGGAAGAAGCCCACTGCGCGTGGGCACACAAGCAAAGAAATAACAAGAACATTTGCATCTCATGCATACCTCATGAATAACTAATACCTTGTTTTTGTCTTAATTAGTATTGCATAATACAAGCAGGTGTCTTGGTATCTTGTTGTTAGTCTACACACTACAGATAGGCGCTGGGTACCGGTTAGCTCCGGTTTGGAAACTATGCAAAAACAGGGCAGGAACTGATAACACTAACCTTGAGTACCCCTTCCTTCCTAGGAGTGGGGGTGGGGCATGAACACCCTTTCCTTCCCTGGAGTCAATGGGGAGAGCACCTAGCACTCATCCGTGACAATGTTTTCCATGCCCTTACACCCTCCCATGTCTCCTCTCCCCTCCCCGCCCTACACACAATGGAAGTCATGAACAGTAAAAATGTACAAATAAAGAAAAATGGGAAAGGATTTTTTCCTTTATAGTTCACATAAAAGGCAAATTTTTTGTTCAAGAATAAATAGAATACTCTTAAAATGATTCTGAATCCTATCAGAAATGTTATTGGTTTTTTGTTGTTATTTCCTCGGATAATTTATGGTATTTTAATCAGGGCTGGCTGATTTCTCTTTATCAAAAAATGCTGAGATTCAGAGAGAGAGAGAGAGGCCACCCAGAATAGCCAATAGGTTTCTCAAGTCCAGGATGGAATTTCTGGTCAAAACCAGAGACCCATTCTAGCCAATAACCCTGTGGACAGTACACTTTATTAGCTAGTTTGGAGTGGGGAGAGAATCTCTGGTTTTGATTAGAAATTCCATCTTGGACTTGAGAAATCTTCCTAATGAAAGGTTTGTTAAAATGAATGTTTCCATGAAAATTTGTCAATTTTGAAGAATCAGCATTTCCCCACGAAGATTTCATTGAAATATTGTCAGCCAAGATCTAATTTTAATTGAATATCTTAAATCAGCTTATGACTTATGAATCTTGAAGTCTACTGATCAGCTGGTCAGAGACTGCAAAGTTGACAAAGTCAGTAATTCCTTTGCTAGCAAAGCATTGTTTTTAAAAAAGAAAAAATGGTAACAAAATGACTGCAACTCTAAGCATGTCAATAATTAGCTTTCTCCATTATTAGATACATATTATGATATTACTAAAGAGATTCTAGTCAAGACTTAGGCCTATTGTGCCAAGCACTGTAGAAATATAGAGGTATCCATCTGCAGTCCCTGCCCTGATGATTTTACAGCCTCCGTACCACATGGATTTAAGCACATGCTTAATCTGACACTCTGTGAGTAATCCTACTAAAGTCCAGTAGGACTATTCACAATAAATACAGTTAAACTGGAGAAAACATTTTCGCAAATTTAAGGCCTAAGCCCCCAAACCTGCAGATGGAACACTTCTGCAGAGTCTCATAGAAGTCTGCTACAATCGACATGGGTCTTGCATGTGTAAGGTTAGACTGAGGGATGAGGGTCTAAGAATGTGACTTTTGTAATATAATGTAGCAACTTTTGAGAAACGAGCAGCTCTTATCAAGGCAATGTGTTTTCTTGAAGGATTATATCTAGCTTATTTCTTACACATGTAGCAGATAGTAATCGTCCATTTAGATGCTCAGTTATAATATACCATCACAGCAGTCTCCTCAGATAAAAGCCTCCAAGATGTTTAATTTCTGCTGAGAAGCATTTGTAAGGAAGACATGTGATACCACAGACGATTGTGCATTCCAGGTTTCTTATTCTCAGATATCTCATGCTGATTTTATTTTAGGTGGAAAATATTGCTTTTTTTGAAAAGAGAGGGAATGCATGTGGGAACAGATAGCTATTCTGATTGTGCCCTCCGTTCATGGATTCAATCCACTTATTGGTCAAAGTGACATGAATGAATACAAAATTCTCATCTCTGAACCACTGAACATGACTGACAATTTACTCAAGCTCTAGTCCCAGCTGGGTTGAAAATAATTACTACTTCTCAGGTTTTCTCTTATATAAGTTGTGTTACCTTTTCTGGCTGGTCTATCACCTTCACAGTTTGATATCCTGAAGAGATTTTCATTACTGAGTCTCAGAATAGCTGTTACCTAAAAAGGTCATTACTGACCTTCATATATTTATGAGCTTTATGCACACTTCTATAAGGTTCTGACTGGCAAAAACACTTTGTAAAGTACTCCAATTCCAGTATCCAGCATGTAATGTTAATTGATGATATCTTGAACATTACTTCCAGTGACTGGGTACACTTGATTTCCTTAGATCAAAATCAGGAAGTTTGATCCATTCTGTTTATATATGTATGCATGGCATCACACATTATAAATATCTGTTCTTTATCATTATGCCACTTCTACACAAAACACCTCTGGCACACTGGTAAGTCATTGAAAGAGAGTCAAGGAAATCCCAGCAGTAATTGAATTGTTCATTAAACAATAAAAATGCTATTGTTTAATCAATAGTAATTGCCCTATTCAAAAGACTATATTCAATTCAAGTCAGATCCCCAGAAGGGTGTAGCTTGGCACAGTTTCCACTGAAGGCAACACACATACATGGATATATACTAGTTGAGGATCTGGCCCAATAAGGCCAGCTGTTCAGAAAGATGCCAAATTCTTACCTTCAGAATTTAGCTTAAATACAGTTGTCTGGCAATAATGATCTACTTCATCAGCCGATTCCACTTCAAACGCATTTGGTGCAATTGTCTTGGAGAGACACATGCACTATCATTGACAATGTATTTGATTAGTCCCATTTAAGTTCCAATTCTGAATGTCTTAATCAGTCAAGATGTCAATGAGTGACAAACAGAGTTTGAGCCAATTCTTCAGGATCAAAGCCTTGGGCCACGATCCTTAAAACATTTTTATTGCACGATTTAGTGCTTAGTATCATGGCATCCCATTGCAGCCAAGCTCTAGCATTGTAAATACTTTTGACATATAGCATCACCCCCACTACCGCTTCCTAATCCATTGGCGTGATTTTTCAATCAAAGGGCATGTCTACACTGCAATCAGAGATATGACTGCAGCAGCTGTAGACATACCTGACAAACCTTTGATCTACCTAGTTTAAGTAATAACAGCAGTGAAGCTGGCACCACATGGCTTAGATCAGTAGTGGCCAATCTGCAGCCCATCAGGGTAATCCACTGGTGGGCCATGAGACAATTTCTTTACCTTGACCATCCATAGGTATGGCTGCCTGAAGCTCCCAGTAGCTGTGGTTCACTGTTCTTGGCCAATGGGAGATGCGGGAAGCTGCGGCTAGCATGTCCCTCTGGCCTGTGCCGCTTCCCACAATTTCCATTGGCCGGGAATGGCAAACCATGGCCACTGGGAGCTGCGGGCAGCCGTGCCTGTGGATGGTGAATGTACACAAACTGTTTTGCAGCCCACCAGCAGATTACCCTGATGGGCAGCATGTGGTCTGAGGGCTGCAGGATGCCCACCACTGGGCTAGATGCTTGAGTACATCCCCAGGGTCCCAGGAAGGGTTGTACAGCCAATGACTATGAGGCTTTCTTGATATTGTTTGAGAGAGCTATTGTTTGAGAGATCCAAACTAGCTTGACTGTGTCTAAATATGATTCAGTCACACCTCTGATTTCTGTGAAGACATACCCAAAAGTTCTCTGAAGTATTTCCACTGACTTCAGACAATGGTGTAAATAGGGGTTATCACCTTGAATACATTTTGCAGAACTGGGCCCACTGAACACAAGAAGAGTTGTAGGGGCAGCATTGGTTCATCTACTATAAATAATATCATCTGGGTAATAAATATAGTATTGCTAAAAATAGCAAACAGTATATAGCAAAGAGGGTCTTAAATTATGTAGATGACAACTGTATAATCCAGAAAGTAGAGACTCCAACCAAACAATACATTAACCCTACATTTTTTTTCTTACTGATGGAAAGGAGTTAACTGATAAGGCTGCCTGGAAAACAAAAAAAAACCCATTTGCAAACTCTTCTGTGTTTGGGCAGAGAGTCACCATGAACCTAGCTCTCCCATGTCCCAGAGGAGTTCCTAAGCCACTAGACTATTGGCTAGTCTTTGCTCTCATTTAGACATTCTAATAAAAAACTTTTGGAACATTTTTTTCTTACAAGAATTTCACTGTTTCCTCTTTTTGTCTCCTTTTGGGATGAAACTAAATGTTGAAATATCAAAATTTCCTATGGAGGGGATATTCCATTTTCTGAGCAGTTCTGGTTACAGATTTAGGGTCTGATCTTGCAGTTTTACTTACATGATATGAACCCTAGGATACTAAAAGAGAATTATTTAATAACTTTACTATACCATTGACCTCTAGTTTTGACAAGTAATGCAGAGTTGGAAGAGCAGTAGAAAGGAGAAAAGCAAAAGCAGTAACAGCTTTCACAAAATGGACATTAGAGTAGAGTGATCCTGGATATTTATCTTACGATGAACTTCTACTGCTAGTAAAATAATGGAAGAAATAAAAAGAAAAAAATAATCCACAAATAGCTAGAGCAGAGGTCTCAAAACACACGGCTCCCGGGGTTATTTCCTGTAGCCCGCCACGATCCTGCCCCCCCTCAGAGTTATTTCCTATAGCCTGTCAAGCTCCCTTCCCCCCACTCTCCCTCCCCTCAGTGCAGGGGGAGGAGGAGCAAGAGGTCAGGATGGGGATTTGGAGAAGGGGTTGAAATGGGGGCAGGGAAGGGGTGGGAAGTGATGGGGGCCTCATGGAAGGGATGGAGGGGGGCAGGGACAGCAGGGGATGTCTGTGATGTGGCCCTGCCAATGTACTAGTCCTCATGTGGCCCTCCTGGTGATTTGAGTTTGAGATTCCTGAGCTAGAAGTAATAGACCCAGGAGCAATCAACGGCCTGCGTGTGTGAAGCTAAGTCTCATAAGACAAACTTGATCGCTTTTGCTTCAAGGATTGCAAAATAAGGAAATGAAGGGTGAATGTCTGGAAGAAGATTCCTAAAAGTTCCATGAGGCAAAGAGGAATACCAAGAGAAAAGGCAGTAAACCCAGCTTGCAGGTCACTTAAAATGGATGGGACAAAATGCTAGACGATATGCTATAGGACACAATTTTATATTTGCAGGAAGATGGAAGAGATGACATGGAAAATATCTCTACCTTCTACAGTTCTGATCCTACCCTGTGTGGTCATGCAATCAGCATAGCTTAGATTATTACAGTGTGTTAAATCCGGGCACACTGAATTAGCTCATAATGGCACAACAAATGAGGAGGTGGTGAGACCCCCTCTTATTATTTTTTAATAGATTCTTAAAAACAACCTGCATATCTCTTTGAAATTATTATTAAGTCTTCAGTGCCAAAAAGCATCACGGTAGTGAGCTGTATCCAGAAAGCTTTGGCACTTTATCCCTCAGTTTAAACTAATTTTGTTTGGCAGTGTTCAAGTGTTGCACTGTTCTTTAGAAAGCTTGTTCCCTTGAAACTGCCCTCTGTCATGCTTTTTTTGTTTTAAAGTAGTCAATTTGGGCTAACTACTGCCCTTGTTGATTTGCTTCATTTTGTGAAATTGGCTGTTGCTTTACTTTTGGTTTGTATGTATAGACTTTGTCTACATTTTAAATTAATCTGTTTTAGAATGAAGCTGCTTGTTAACTAAAGCCTCCTTGTGTCAGATTAATGTTTAGATATTTCTATTTAAAAGCCATGTGCCCTGTAATTATGACTTCAGTTATCTGACACAGAAAAATACAGTTGCCACACGCTGACTGTTCATCCATCCCTGGTGACTCTGACTCCCCCAATGGAAATACAAGAGCATGCAGACCAACCTCAGGCAGACTGTTTTTTTTTTAAAAAAAACAACAAGAACATCAGCAACAAGCAGGGCACAACCCTCAAACTGATGGTGAGTTCTAAACTTTGATTTCACCAACCACCTGCATCAAATGCAAATCTTTCAGGCATGTGTGTGAACAGCGGTCAGTGGAGCCACAGACAGTCCCCTTGGATACTCTGGTCTCTCTTGCTATCCAGAGGAGCATGTCACTGTGATAGATGACCCTTATGACTAAGAATTGCAGCAATATTCAGTTTACTCCTAATCCCTAATCTCTCTCTGTTCCTCAGTCCCCCTATTTATTAAACTGGGAGAAAAGGGATAAACTGTTACTGACCCTTGGCATGATGGCTGAGAACCCTTCATGAAAAGCCACATTGACTCATGTGGAATAGTATAAGAATTGTTAATGTTGCAGTTATCTTTGCAGCCTACATCAAAGGTAGTTGGCTGACTCCCAGACGAGGGATGAAGAAACATGAAGCCAATGAAAATACACTTAGACTCAAGGAGGTAATTTTTAAATTAAATTAATAAGGTTAATCTGAACACTGCAACCTGATCTGAGAAAGGAGGGAGATGAACGAATCTGAGGATCATGGGCCTGAGCCAATTCCCATTATAGTCAGTCTGAGTCTTTCCATTTACCGCAACAGGATTTGGTTTGGTCCATTAAAAAAGAAAAGCAATGTTCCTGTTCTTTCTCTCTCACAAGGTCCAGTGCCCGTACATCTAGCAATATGGTGTCTGATTCATCATGCTTCTAAAAGTAGGCCTAGTGTTTCACAGAAGATCACTCATGGTCCTTGCCCTAAAGAACTTGCAATGTACATTTCAATGTGACACAGTGACTGAGAGTGATACACAGTAGGGTAAGAAAGGGGTGAGAAAGGAATGAGGCTTACAGAAAATATGATTGTGCCTCTACACCTTTTAGGAACATGTTGCTAAAATTGTAGCAAGCATGAGGAGGGTGGGAATTGGGCTAGATTGAACTCCTAGGAATAAGCAATGTCTCTCCTACTTTCCCCTCCTCTCCCATACATCTCTAAGTCATGTGGGTCAGAAGCCCCACCAGTACCTCTCCTAGAGTTGGAGCCTGACTTCTCAACACATAAGAACCTAAGAGTGGCCTTACTGGGTCAGACTAATCATCCATCTAGCACAGTATCCTATCTTCCAACAGTGGCCAATGCCAGATGCTCCAGAGGGAATGAACAGAGCAGGTAATCATCAAGTGATACATCCCCTGTTGCCCATTCTCAATTTCTGGCAAACAGAGGCTAGGGACACTATCCCTGCCCATCCTAGCTAAAAGCTATTGATGAACCTATCGTCCATGAATTTATCCAGTTCTGTTTTTAACCCTGTTATAATCTTGACCTTCACAACATCATTTAGCAAAGGTTGCACAGGTTGATTGTGCGTTGTGTGAAGAGTTACTTCATTTTATTTGTTTTAAACCTGCTGCCTATTAATTTCATTTGGCGATCCCCTAGTTCTTGTGGTATGAGAAGGAGTAAATAACCCTTCATTATTTACTTTCTCCACACCAGACATGATTTCATGTGTGTTGTCTGCCGTGTGCTAAGATATGGGATGTGTATCTGAGGCTGAAGAGGATCCAAACGGGAGCGGGAAAGAATCCACTGATTGTCCTTCATGTGGGAACAAATGATCTGGCTAGATTCTCTCTGGAACATACCAAGGAAGACTATGCCAGGCTGAGGAAGATGCTTAAGGAAATTGAGGCTCAGGTGATCTTCAGTGGGATTCCCCCTGTTCCTAGAGAAGGCAGCAAAGGTGTGACAAGATTATGATGATCAACAGATAGCTCAGGCAGTATGGCTATAAGGAGGGCTTTGGGATGTATGGTCACTGGGAGGCATTCATGGACAGAAGACTGTTCTCTTCACCTGAGTAGGGAGGGAAATAGACTTCTAGGATGGAGGCTGGCACAACTTACTAAGAGAGCTTTAAACTAGGAATTTGGGGAGATGGTTGGGACATGTCCAGGTAATCTCCATGCTGGATTTTAACACTGAGAGGGGATAAAATGAAGTAAGAAAGAAGCTGTGGGGTAAGAGAATGGAAATAAGGAGGAAGGGTAGTGTAGATACCAGTCTAATAGGTGATACAGGTGGTAGAATGTCTGTGCCTAATTGAGTAAAGAATGTGAGCAAAGCCAAACAGCAAAAATTAAGATGTTTGTACACCAATGCGAGGAGCCTGGGCAACAAAATTGAAGAACTAGAACTACCAATGCAGGAAGTAAAACCAGATGTTATAGAGATAACAGAAACATGGTGGAATAGTAATCATGACTGGAGTACAAGTATTGAAGGATATGTGCTGTTTAGGAAAGACAAATCAAGGCAAAAGTGGTAGAGTAGCGTTGTAGTTCAATGAGGAGGCAGACTGTAAAGAAATGTAAGCAGAGTCAGGATGAACTCTACACTGACATCTGGTGGTGAGTTGTGGAAAATAATTTCAGGGGCTGATCTTGTTTGCATGGGCATACCCACCCCGCCAAGCATGAGGGGACTCCTTGCCCAAATGATCACTTTGGCTGCTGTGGGATCCCCAGTTTCTGTTATTGGAGCAGGAAGAATAAAGTATTGTTATGTGAATCAAGGACAGGGATAGTGCTTGGGGTGTGCTATAGACCACCAGGATGTGTTTTGGATATAGATAGAGACCTCTTTAATGTTTCAAATTAAGTAAATACTAATGAAAATTGTGTGATCATGGGAGACTTTAACTTCCCAGATATAGACTGGAGGAAAAGTGCGAGTAACAATAGGGCTCAGATTTTTCTGGATGCGATAGCTGATGGATTCCTTCACTAAGTAGTTGCTGAACCAACAAGAGGGGATGCCATTTTAGATTTGGTTTTGGTGAGTAGTGAGAACCACATAGAAGAAATGGTTGTAGGGGACAACCTTGGTTAGAGTGATCATGAGCTAATTCAGTTCAAACTAAATGGAAGGATAAACAAAAAGAGATCTGTGACTAGGGTTTTTGATTTCCAAATGGCTAACTTTAAAAAAATAAGGAAATTTGTTAGGGAAGTGGATTGGACTGAAGAACATGTGGATCTAAGGGTGGAAGAGGCCTGGAATTACTTCATATCAAAGTTACAGAAACTATCAGAAGCCTGCCTTCCAAGAAAGAGGGGAAAAATCATAGGCAAAAATTGTAGACCAAGCTGGATGAGCAAGCATCTCAGAGAGGTGACAAAAAAGCAGAAAGTTTACAAGAAGTGGAAGATGGGAGGGATCAGCAAGGAAAGCTACCTTACTGAGGTCAGAACATGTAGGGATAAAGTGAGAAAGGCTAAAAGCCATGTAGAGTTGGACCTTGCAAAGGGATTTAAAACAATAGTAAAAGGTTCTATAGCCATATAAATAAAAAGAAAACAAAGAAAGAAGAAATGGGACTGCTAAACACTGACGATGGAGTGGAGGTTAAGGATAATCTAGGCATGTCCCAATATCTAAACAAATACTTTGCCTCAGTCTTTAATGAGGAGCTTAGAGATAATGGCAGGATGACAAATGGGAATGAGGATATGGAGGTAGATATGACCACATCTGAAGTAGCAGCCAAACTCAGACAGCTTAATGGGACTAAATCAGGGGGCCCACATAATCTTCATCCAAGAATATTAAGGAAACTGGCACATGAAATTGCAAGCCCATTAGCAAGAATTTTTAACGAATCTGCAAACTCGGAGGTTGGACTGTATGACTGGAGAATTGCTAACATAGTTCCTATTTTTAAGAAAAGAAGAAAAAGTGATCCGAGTAACTACAAGTCTGTTATTTTGACATCTATAGTATGCAAGGTCTTGGAAAAAATTCTGAAGGAGAAAGTAGTTAAGGACATTGAGGTCAAAGGTAATTGGGACAAAATACAACTAGGTTTTACAAAAGGTAGATCATACCAAACCAACCTGATCTCTTTCTTTGAGAAGGTAACATTTTTTAGACAAAGGAAATGCAGTGGATCTAATTTACCTTGATTTCAGTAAGGCATTTGATACAGTTCCACTTGGGGAATTATTAGTTAAATTGGAAAAGATGAGGATCAATATGAAAATTGAAAGGTAGATAAGGAACTGGTTAAAGGGGAGACTACTATGGGTCATACTGAAAGGTGAATCATCAGGCTGGATCGAGGTTACAACTGGAATTCCTCAGGGATCGATTTTGGGACCAACCTTATTTAATCTTTTTATTACTGACCTTGGCACAAAAAATGGAAGTGTGCTAATCAAGTTTGTGGATGATGCAAAGCTGGGAGGGATTGCAAATATAGAGAAGGACCCAGATATCATACAGGAAGATCTGGATGATCTTGTAAAGTGGAGTAATAGTAATAGGATGAAATTTAATAGTGAAAAGTGCAAGGTCATGCATTTAGGGATTAATAACAAGAATTTTAGTTATAAACTGAGGACACATCAGTTGGAAGTAACAGAGGAAGAGAAGGACCTCAGAGTATTGGTTGATCACAAGATGACTATAAGTCAATGTGATATGTCTGTGAAAAAAGCTAATGTGGTATTGGGATGTGTCAGGTGAAGTATTTCCAGTAGAGAAAAGGAGGAGTTAGCACCGTTATAGAGTTATGTTAGAGAAACTAATGCATTATCTAAGTCATTTTCCAAATTAATTTTGAAAAAAACAGGACACATCTATATAACATTTCCCATCTCTCTCTTTGTATGCTTGTTATACAGTCATGCTTCCTACTTTTGTGCTTTGAAATGTTTTGCCTGCCATAGATAGAAATAGATATAAATAGTTGTGGAGTTCTATGATGAAAGTGCAGGAAACATAGTATGCCCCAGGTACTTTGGATTGGCTGTACTGAGCATCATTCTTTGATCTGACACTGACATCAGCTGAAATGAAGATGTGTGTTCACTACTCACTGAGCACGCATCTTCAGCTCAGGATAAGATCAACAATTCTTTTCTGCCTCAAGAGGGATCCAGCACACTTTGCTTCTTAGTTCCTAGTATATTAGAGATTCTTCCCTGGAGACTGTTTTTTATTGAAATATTGTTCTGCTGACATAGGGCTTTTCTACTTTGGGCATATACATGAAAAAAGACTCAGGTTATCCTGATGTGGGTACTTATTGGTTTTTGCTATTGGGAATTAGATTATAAAATATTATATTTTAGATGTATATGATCTGTACAACTGCATCTGTTGGGGACAAGAAAAGTCAATTTCATAGTCCAAACCATTCTAATAGGTTGAAACATCAGGTGGTTGTATGTTCTCAGTTTTGCTATAAAAGGACCGCATCCTGCAACACTTACTCATGTGATGTAGTACTTTACTCATTGAGTAGCCCCAGTGAAATCAGTGGGGCTACTCAAGAAGAAAGGAACTATGTAATGTGACTAAGAATGGCAGGATCTGGCAGAAATATGGATCAGACAACTTTACTACTGCAAATGAATTTTAAATTTAATAGAAATGACTAAGATTACAAAGCCACGAGGCAGATTAAAACCCATCTCTTCTGCTGCATTTCTCAGAGAATTGCTACTGAATTTTAGATTAAATCTGTACATGGATTAATTGGTTTGGATTAGAGATGTCCAGATTTGAACATCCCCATAATTCGAAGAGGCTCAGTGCTAGAGTTTCAATGCAGGAAGGGCTGTGCTGAGACAGCTGACTCCCCTTCCTCACATACTTCACAGATGCATATAGTGGGAGATCTGTACACAGAAGTGGAGAGTCTGGAGGATCTTTCCAAGGCATAATTGAAACTTAATCTTACAAGAAATCATTTATTTGTTAAAACTGTGGAAGGAAAATGATTAATAATATTTCTCAAGAAATGATTCATTTGACTTTTTATTTATTTATTTATTTAAAAAGACATCTGTATGCTGGAAATTACATTGGAATGCGTAGGTAAATCAAAATCTTTATAGTACAGCGCTGGTAATCTCAATAGACTATGCAAACCAGTAGCATTACATTCAATATGATTATTGCTCAATGAATTTATTTTTATAAGCAACAGGGGGAAGGTAATACATCAGAAACTGTCTTAGATTCTGGAAGATACCTTAAGAAGTAAGTTAGTTCATCATAAAACCATCTCTTTATTTCTCTGTCTTTCATGCTTTCTCTTTCTCATATCCTCTTAATATCTCCATATAAGCAGTTAACTGAAACACAAAATTCAATACATTTTTATTGTAGCAACTAACTACTATTAAATTCCGAGAGATTCTGATCACCATCTGCAACTCCCTTTTGAAGGAAATAGCAGAGGAAGGTGCTCAGCATTTCTCAGGATTTGATGCCTTGATATAATATAAAGTGACACCAAACTGCTGAACGGCTGTTAATATAGGTCAACAGTGAGAAACATTTTGCTTTTATCTACTTCTTAAAGCCGTTGCTGCCAAGGGTACTTCCAATACCCTGTGGTGTAAGAGAGGTATGATTTTTTTTATTATTATAAAGATATTTCAAAGCACAATAACTGTATGTTGCCTCTGGGATACTTCTCTAGGCAAACTGCTTATTGATTTTTCTTAGCACACCTCATATTGTTTGTTATCAGTCCCAGGGGCTGCAAAACTCAGTCTGTGCAGTGGAAGCAACAGAATCCTGTACAAAAGCAATCTCAGGAGTAGACTACAGGCCAAACCCACTCACCTACAATAATTCTTCTATGTTCTGTGCTTAAGTTAGTATAAACAGAAGTATCTCTTGCTGTTGCATTTTTTCCTACATAGAAGTAACTAGAGAGCTGCAGCCCCTTCATGGCATTGTACCTGGCGTAATCACAAAGTCTCCTAGATTTGAAGGAGCACACAGGGAGCGTGAATATGCTTGAAGAACTACACTACCTAATCTTCTCTGTAGTCAGCCAGCTCTGATGGCTCATACAGATGATATGCAACCATTAGCCTTCTCCTTTGGTGACACTAGCATCAATAGTAGAATACCTGTGTGGAATCTTTGTGCTCCTTGAGTCCTTTCCCTCTTTTTTTTTTTTTTTTGATTCTCTGGGACGGGTCATAATCTGGCTTGTGAATGGCTAATTACCCCAAAAACATAAAACAAAAAACAACCAACCAAACCCAACCCACCATGTATAGGTCTATGGTTGAAGTAGCCAGAGGGAGCAGAGGAGCTATCCAGCATGTTCTCAACTACTGGACTTTTGTTTGCTTAGGCAGAATTTCTCATTGCTGTCCTAGGCTCCATTTTGTGTGGTGTACTTTATTGCTCCTCTGAAACTGGCTCCACACGACCCCTTACTTATATTCTAGACAGACCCTCTAACTTACAGATGCAAAAGTTTGAGGGATATGAGCATGCAGGACCATGCAGTAGACTCACTTTCTTGTGTAGTCCTGGGCATTATTCTGGGAGCAAGCCCTGATGCCTGCATTAGAGGAAGAGGTTCAGTAAAGGCCAGGATTAGGCTCTTTGTGCTCTCATTTAATAATATTCATGCTTAGTTCCAGTAAGGGCAGGGTTGAATATGGTACATCAGACCATAAACATTTTAATACATATTAGCCATAAATCTGACAGTATGCATTTTATAGACATTTCCCTAAATGTCTGTAGTCTGATGAAACTGTCTTATCTTTATGTAAATTCTGAGCAGCCCAAGGGCTGTAGTATCCCATGCTGTCTTCACTCTACAAACTAGTTTGATTCCTGTACCAGAAGTCCCAATGCCGCTATTTTTGGCCTATGTCCAATGTTGAGTTGAGTTGTATTATTCCCAATGTATTCCCTCAAGCATTTTGTGGCAAGGCCAATACAGAGAAGAAAAGACAGGACATTAAAGCTACTTCAGAAGCATGAATACAGATAGAAATTCCCCCTCTGCAGTATTTTGGAGCCTAGGTGCTAAAAGGCAGCACATTTACATGAACATTTTTGTAATATCGATCATACAAGTTTATTAACTAGGGTTTTTATCAACAGAAAGAAGAGGAAGGAAAAAATCAAATAGGTTTATGCAATGGCAAAGCTGGGAGGATAATGCAAAATGGAGTTCCTGCTCTCTAATATGGTTTTCCTTTATGCTTGTTGCTGCCATTTTATAACTTACTGGGCTGTGCAGATGTTATATCTGAGGATGAATTAATGGATTTCTACTTACAGTCAAGATAGACTTTTTTTTTAAAAAAAAGCAGTCTGATCCTGATGCAGTTTCTCTCTCTGACATGCTGAGGTGAATAGTTGATGTTAAAAATCCATATCAATACCCACCTTGAGCATTTTTTGCATCTCAGGGGAATGTTAACATTCAAGTTAAGGGTCTTCTATAGGCAAAGTTATTCATTAATAGGTTGTGCAGGGCTCCTTTGTTGAGCCACCTTTAAACTCAGGGGCTAGACCCCTGCAAAAACTTGTAAACTTAGCCTGGCAATTAGATCTTGTCAGCTTCAACCAAGATTTAAGAGCTAAACTTGGAGGTAATGTTTACACTGAGATTTATGTTTATGGTGCGTTTTTTTTAAGTTTCCCATGAAACAAAATCCAAGGAAGAGGGCAAATTGTCACGACATACAATGTGTCTGTACACTATTCAAAGCAGACGAGGAACTGTGCTTATCCCTTTCCTTTATACTTGTAAATCTGTGGAAGTTATAGTAGTGATTTGACCATTGGCATTGCAGCCTGTTTCTGAGTCATTGCTCTCAACATCCATGTTGTCCTACCTCAGACAACTAACTCTAGCAGTTTCCCTTTATTAATAAGTGGAATACAATTATAATAAATCACAGGGATAAGAGTAAATGCATAGAATAAAAGCACTCTGAGTAGAGAAAAGTGAAGGACAAGCTGAGAATGACCTGTTCTGTAAACAGACAAAAAGAATTAACCATCCTTCAGTCCCACATGTTCATGAATCCTGAACCTGTACTCAAGGAGTCATTCCATGGGAAGCAGTGGGAATTTAGTCTGTGTAAGGACTTGTAAATTGAAACCCACAGATAAGCCTCAAGATGAAAGCTGAGCAGGAAATGTTTTTTCTACTCCCCTAACATTGTTTAGATGTAATTTTTTTCCCCATCTTGAAGTGAGACAAAAAGTCAGAATCTCAAAATTTCACATACTGAAAATCTGGAGAACATTGATTTGGATCAACTGAAACATTTAATTTTGATAATTTCAAAATGCTTCATTTAGATTTTGACCATTTTAACTTTTAATTTTTTACTATAATTAGCTTCAAATGACTTTTTGTTTTAAAACTTAAACTGGAAAGCCATAATATATTTATTCAAAATTGTAAATGAAGTGGTCTGATAATTAATTTTTTAAAAAAAAAATGTTTTGAAACCGACCTTATCCTGTAAAAAAAAAAAAAGCTTTAGTTTCAACAAGACAAAATATTCCAACTTAAAGTTTCGTTAAAAATTCCCAATCATCTCAACTAAAGACTTCTGAGTCAGAAATGCAGAAGTCAGTTTCATTCAGACTGAAGTTAAACCAAACCTCTTTAGTTTGACAATCTTTATAACAGGCTCTGTCATAACACATCTAGTAGTTAGGTTCAAGTAGACTGAGGCTACTGAACAAATATCCTTTCTAGTGTTTTAATAGTTCCACTGCCAGTTGTGGTCAGTTTCAGGGGCACATTAAAGCTTTTTAGAAGCTCGAAAAAGATTTGGGTTGCAATCAGGGTTTAGCTTGAGCCATTGCTTATTTTATCAAATTAACAATAAGAACAGCCATACTGAGTCATACCAAAGGTCCATGTAGCCCAGTATCCTGTCTTCTGACAGTGGCCAATGCCAAGTACCCCAGAGGGAATGAACAGAACAGGTGATCATCAAGTGATCCATCCCACATCACCCATTCCCAGCTTCTGGCAAAAAGAAGCTAGGAACACCATCCCTGCCCTTCCTGGTTAATAGCCATCAATGGATCTGTCTTCCACGAACTTATCTAGTTCTTTTTTGACCCCTATTATAATCTTGACCTTCACAACATCCTCTGGTTGACTGTGCATTGTGTGAAGAAATACTTCCTTTTATTTGTCTTAAACCTGTTGCCTATTAATTTCATTTGGTGACACCTAGTTTTTATGTTATGAGAAAGAGTAAATAACACTTTCTTATTTACTTTCTCCACACCAGTCATGATTTTATAGATCTCTACCATATTCTCCATGGTCTCCTTTCTAACCTGAAAAGTCCCAGTTTTATTAATCTCTCCTCATATGGAAGGTGTTCCATAATCTTAATAATTTTTGTTTCCTATTTCTGAATCGTTTCGCATTCCAATATACTTTTTTTTTGAGATGAGGTGACCAGATCTGCACACAGTATTCAAGATGTGGGCATACCATGAATTTATATAGAGGCAATATGATATTTTCTGTCATATTATCTATCCCTTTGCTAATGATTCCCAACATTCTACTAGCTCTCTAGCCATAATGGGAATCACACACCTACAGTTATATAGTTTAATTGCCTCATGCTAAGAAAACTATGCTGTTCCTTAGTAGAGGTCCTTTAATCTGACTTGGAGGTTAGCCAACACACTGGTATTCCATATTGTAAGTGAAGATCCTGATTATTCAAGTAGCTCTGTGATGCTGGAGCCCAGGTACAGTCCCAATGGTATAGATCCCATTGGAGTCAATTGGGCAGTGGCCTCCTCACACCAAGCTCCTTACAGGATTGGGGCATTAGTGGAGCATACCGAAAATATTGTTGGCAGAATGCTTGCCTGGTGTCAAAGTGGGTTTTGGAGATAGGAACAGCAAAATGTTGAATTGTAATATATAATCTTTTGGTCATAAAAAAGGCAAGTACATTCAATTCACTGGTATTGGAACCACTCAACACTTTTTAAAAAACCTCTTTAAAAAAAGCAACCCTGCCTTGGCTCCCTGTGCATGCTTAAGCATGCATGTTAAAAAACTTTAAATAGAAAGTGATTACACTGATCTAGGAAAAATGGTAGACAATAAATTACCTGATGATCTCTGGGGTCTTGTAAAGGTGGATGCAAGATGTGCTGCTGGTACAACTTTCTTGCCTTTTCCAGCCTCTCAAAAGATATATTAGCACCTTATATGATTTGGGCAGATTTGTGCGTGCAGAGCTCAGCTGGTTTTAGCAATTTGTATCCAGAGACAAAGTAGCAATTTATGGAATAAATTTTCAATGATGGGCACACAAGCATTTAGACTTGCTATTCTCATTAACAGTTATGGAAGATGTGCATCTCATTCCCAGCACACCCTGCTGAATGCTTTCTCTATATATCTCTAGACTGAATAATTACCTTAGAACTGCTTAGCGACTAAGTGACTACACTGTAATTTTTACCTAGTTACACATTAAATAAAATTAACTGATTGCACATGCAGCCATCGTAGGAGCATAAATATAGTTGAATCCCCTAGTTCACTCATGAAACAGCACAGAAGTGATCATGTAGGCCTAGGTATGTGTTAGATGAAGTCACATAAAAAATTAAGTGCCTGGAGTGATTTTATGGGGACAGTTTAAACTGGCCCTAGCATTTCTGTTATAGATGCTGGAAACAGACCCAGCTTATTTCATTTGAAATCTTTTATAAATACACTTCATAATTCCAGTTAATGATGTATCAATCCTATATACGTATGGGTCAAATTCCTCTCTGGTGTAACTCCATTGTAATAAAATCCATTGATTCCAATGGAGTTATTCCAGGGGATAATTGTGGTTCTGTCCATAGGATGTAGATACATATCTTTGTGCAGACTGGAGGTCTCCCAGGAAAAAACAAAACAAAACAAAACCCTCTCTTCACTCAGGTTTCCAAAGCAGAACATAGCAGGACAGATTCTTAGCTGGCAAAAATCACTCATAGCACCACAGAAGTCAATGGAATTATGCAACTTTACACCTGCTGAAGATTTGATCCAGTGTGTGCATACTCATATTGTTGTCATCATCATCTTCTTCCTTGTGTTAATTCCATCAAATGAGGTTCACCCTATGTGTCCTGTACGTGCTCTGTACCTTCAAAATGCTCAGTCCAATGCATATATCACCTACCATACCATATGCTAACATGTATTCTGTTGACATCCCACTTCTTTTTGGGTGAGCCTCTGACTCTCTCCTCAAGAAACCCAGAACTATAAGCCATCTAAGCCTCAGCAAGAGTGAGTTTTGTGAGATATTAAGCTGTGTGTGTCAGTTCACTCCCCACATCAGTCTGCCTGCTTCACCAGCAAACTCCTCCAGATTCTACCAGTCTTTACTGTACCTTTCAAGTAACAGTGAACCCCATTTCCAGACTTTGCAAGAGTCGTCCCTCTATAGCATCCAATGAAAAGGACTGACACCTCACAGAAATCATTTAATGCTTCTAATGAGACTGTACACAAACAGATATGGTCACAAACTAAACAAAACACATTTTCTAGTTCCTAAAACTTATTTTTAGCAAGTTACACTCTTTGCCTGAGCTATTGTCTCACTTACATCAAGTTAGCAGTGACCCTAGCCCTCCAGGAGAGGAGATGCAACTTTCATAAAATCAGAAGGTTCCATTCCCTAAGTGCAAGATAACTAGAATGTCTTTTTGCTCACCTTATATTTCCCCAAAGTCTTTGGCTTAAGAGCCAGGAAGACTTCCTGGGGGTACAGATTCTTCTCCAAGTGTGCTCACTAAGCTTTTTTCTCTTGCTAACTTGATTGTTTTGCTTACCTTACAGGTAAGAGTACTTTCAATTTCCTCTGCCTGCAATCAAGCAAATCAGACAGGACAATCCACACTGCTTTGTCTAGGGTAGGCTTGATTTATACCCTGCCTCCAAAACATATTTTCAGAACATATTTCCAGCACACACAATTCTTTATACACAGAATATACATACATCACACATTGATACTCCTGACGAGAGCATCACCAGTTTGCATATGATATCTCTTTAAGTTACCTTTTGGATACATTTTATGACAACAGTGGCTGAAGGTAGTGAGAGTGTCTGGCCTGATATGAGTTACAGACTAGTGTGTCCTCTGCCAGTAGGCATTGATGGGCTCTTAAGGTCACATGGCCTCTGCCTTTTTTTTTTCAGTCTTGTTTTGTTGGATTCTTATCCACATGGTTGTCAGGACTACACTTTATATGACCAGACCATCCCAACCTCCACTCACTATTTCTTAATTAATTTGAAGACTCATAGTGTTGATTAATTTTTTACGGCTGACTGCCAACCTGATGCCAGTCCTCCTTTTTTCAATGGGGTTTGTACTTATGAGGATCTCCACAAACAATCATTGTTCCATCTAGCTGTAGTCTGTAAGTCTTTTTGTCAGTGCTGCTCATTGGTTCAAATATTAATGGGCTGATGCAAGTTTTGTGACTGTCACTTAGCGATTAATGTATGCTGAGTATGTTGATTGGCAATTTTGAATTGGTGGACTTTCAAACCTCTCTAAAGGGAAATTTAATGCATACAATTATTTTTAAGTGGGGCACCAGACGCAGCAATATCAACCCCTTTAAAAGGTAATAGGCCCAATCCCTATTCCCCTTTGACTGTTTAAGTGCTCCCCAAGGGGGCTGAACAGAGGATACTTGGACCCTACAAAGGTTGAGGCTGGCTTTTAGAGGAAGGGGGGCAGGGTTCCCTGGGGAAAAGTATAAAAGTGGGTGTATGGGTTGGTCTTTTCTTCTTTTTCTCAGGGCTAGAAAGAAAAGAACCCTGAGGATTAACATTTTATGGGGAAGCTGGCATCCAGAAAGAGCCTTGGAAGGTACCATTCTGTAAGAAGAGTGGGAAAAGGACTGTGCTGAGCTAGAGTAGAAGTGAAGTGTTTGCATAGGGCTACATTAGATTTTGGAAACTGAATTAAAAGAGGAGCCAAATGGGGCAGAAGAGTTTGTTTCTGTTGCTCTTAATTTTGTTGGCTAGTTGATTTGGACTTCTAGGTTTAAATTTGTACCAATAAAAGAAGCCCAGGCAAGGCATTATTGTCATGAGTTGTGGCATCCCTCTTGAGGAGCTTTGACGGGGAAACTGAGGTGGGACCAGCTGGTAGTGCTGCAGATGGGTGTGTGGTGATACTCTGTGTGTGTTGCAGGTCAGATAAGCATATCAGGGTGTTGGATGATGCTCTGGCTAACTAAATAAAACAGAGACGTGGTCAGGTTTGGAACAAATATACACTTTTTGGGGCTAAGGTTATGGGAAATTAGCTCATTCTTGGGGTTAACCCAGTCCTATGACCCTTGCTGAGGAATCCTGTCTTTGCTCACTCTTTCCCAAGAAATCAACATATAGCACTTATGCAAGGGAACAGGTATGTTGAGCTACAGTTACCTTTTGGAGCAAGCGCATCTGCATCTAGTAAGAGGTTTTCAAAATTCAAGCAGTTATACTAATCCATGCATTGACTTTATTTTTAAGCGCACATCATTTGTAGATGTGCTGCATACAGCAATACAAAAAGTGATCCAGCCAACTGGTGATAATTCAGATGTGTGAATTTAATCTGCTGCCTGAGCCCAGTACTTAATTTTCTACTGTGTGCTGTAACTGGAGTCTTTTTAAGAATAGATATATGAGCTCAGTACAGAGGAACATTTGATTCAGTGTCTGGGTAAAATGCCAATAAATATCTGCATAGAACTATGTTCATTTAGCTACTTAAAATTAACAAGTTACATATTTGGAAATCTGTTCTTCCACTGATGGGCTTGTGTATTTCATATTTAGTCACTTGATATAAATATTACCTCATGTATTCACTCTCTCTCTCTCTGTTATGGTAGCTGCTAGGGCACCTCATTTCCAGCTCTGGTCTCTATGCTTCTCTCCTCTTCTGCTGCTGACAGGGTGCTAATTCTAGAAGAATAGGCCAAGTTGGCACAGAAGAGCACATCTAATCTGCAGCATGTTCTCTTTTTCCTGTGGCATCTCAGAAGGCTATTAGCTTAGGGCTTATGTGTGTTTATAGAAATGTGGGCATCAAGGAGGAGTGGGTGGAGCCAGAAAGTATCTGTGCTTTGCGGTGCATTTCTGTCTAGACCCAATACATATTCAAGTAGGAGGTAAGGAATTCCATCTATTAGAAATGATTAGAGCTACAAAAAGAAAATAGTTCCATTTTGCTCAGGATTTCAGTGTTTTAAAATCTAATGTCATACAGTTCAGAACAAAACACCAAAACTCCAGAGTTCTCCATGACAGGGAAAGCCTCAGGCTTCCTGACTCACACAGTCTGCAGGGTTGGCTGCCCCAGAACTGTGAACCTTTGGAATCCTGGGGTCTTGGGACAGACAAACTGGCTGGCTGCTCTGGGGCTTCAGACCCCAGAAGACCTGGGGTCCCAAGCAACTGCCAGGTGGGCTGCTGAGGAGCCCAGAAGGCAAGTGGACAAACTGGACCGATTTTGAAAGCTGCCTGGCAGGCAGGGTTTTGACTGTTCACCCATCTGGGAAACACCATCAAATACTGTTGAGAGCTGTAATGTAGATTCTATATTGATAAAAAAGGGACAGCTAGAATGGCTGCATCAAGGGACTTGGTAATAGCCTGGAAGGTAGATTTTCTTTGGGAGAGTATGATTTATTAGTCTATCAATACCTGAGGCTTTTCTAATATTCTCCATATATTGTAATTATGATTACTAAATGCTCAAATTAACTGTTCAGTTTTGCATAATCTAGTACTCTTTATATTCAGCCAAAGTCAACTGAAATCAGTCAACGGACCTGGACTTCATGTATTTGAAGTTCTCCTTATACTAGAATTTATGGTCTTCCATTTCAAATTAAGGAGGTTGATGGTGGCAGGGACAGGAAGGGGTTAATAAGACAGGTACCATGCTCTGCAAAAGCTGCCAGTCCTAGGAAAAAGGCCCTCCATCTGAGACTACATAGAAGTAGAAATAGAAGCATCTGAGGAGAAGTCACTGCTTCCTTCAAGAGGGAGGGCTAGAATTCCTTTCAACTTTAGATAGAAAAAGGCTTTGGATTCAAGTCTAAACAGTAGGTGAGGCCACTTGGGGCTAGCTCAATAATTTAGGAAGTTCCAAATGTTACTATCTAGCTCTTGGTTGCTTTACTCCTGGATTTAGAAAATATATTCTGGTGTGTGGGAATTGTATTTGTTTAGTTTTGTTGTTATTTGTCTCTTTTTTTGTGACAGCAAGGGACCACATTATACTTCTATGTTTGATATTTACTCCATAACCAGAGTCTAATGAGCTTCTTTGGAGAAAGAAAAAACCCTACTGGGCTAAAAAGGCTGTTCCTGGTATGTTTATGGATTTTAGGATCTGTTGAACTGGGCAATGTCTTCAGGGCAGTGTTCACGTTATATAGTATTGCTGGAAGAGTTTAAAGGAGAAAACAGTTCATTTTGTGTGGTGTTTACTTGTTTAAGGCTGTCTGCTATGCCTGTATCACAAATCTGCATTCTTTGTACACCAAATCTCCCAAATTTAATGGGAGGTTTTGGGTGCTCGGTGAATGCAAGTATAAGCTGCAGCCATGCACCATTTTTTTTTTAAAAAAAAATGCTTACCACAAATCTCTAGTAACTTTTAAATTAACTCGTTATCTAGTCTTATGGAATAAAAAAAATAAAGCATTAGTTGGAAATAAAGAAGTTAAGAGGTAGCTTACTACAAATAAGAACGTGATTTTGGCCAAAGCATTTAAATCAGTTGTAGTGCAGTTTTTTTATGGCTAAAGTTAGTATAGTAACATCATTGTTTGTCTTTCACTAACATGCATCAAGTAGAGTAAACTAATTTTATTCTAAGCATTTCCATAATGTTTAATTTAAAGACAATATTGCCAGCAATCAAAGTAGAATACTTTCTCAACAGTATAAGGAAAAGATAGCCACATTTCTAAAATTAATTTCTCATACTATTAGAGTAATGGAATTTGAACTCTTGCAAAAAGAAAAACTACATTTGTGCTAATGCATTATTTCTTTAAGGAAGTGAATTTCTGAGGCAAGAAATTGCAGTTGGGAAAGTGCAGTAAAATCTAAATCAATATTCTAAACAGTGAACTAAATTTACTTCTTGATAAATTTAAAATGTTTTCTGATCTCTGACAGTTCTTCTGCCATTCAATACAGTACGTTATGAAAATAGGTTAAATATTAAACTCCCACTATGCATTTTAATATGAAAATTACATGTAATTTGCATAAAAAACAAAATGGTTATTTATATGAAATGACTGATTTTCCTTTTTATCCACTATTTCAGTACTGGTGCTAAATCCCCTGGTGTTTAGAGTATGCAAAAATGTCAACATGCTCATC
Organism: Dermatemys mawii; assembly: GCA_007922305.1. NCBI lineage: Eukaryota > Metazoa > Chordata > Testudines > Dermatemydidae > Dermatemys > Dermatemys mawii. Next base: position 180,570 of record ML677351.1, read on the forward strand.
ATTTTTGTTTGCAAACTTTAATTTTTGACGAATATGTACCAACATATGAATGGTATGTAACTCTTGGCATCAAAAACAAAATATAGAAATATGTTAAACCTCTGAATGCCACAATTTGTAGGTGTTTTCAGGTCTTTAATTTGGACTGCATCTTAAAATGATAAGAACTTGATTTAGTCATCTGTTGTAGGAACAGAGATCAGTAATGAATACAGTCAACTTGGTGTTCCCAACTTCATTCAAGTTCCTTTTTGCTACTTCCTGGTCCTCTTTAGGAACTGAATATCTAGGAGTTTTATGGTCTGAACTTCAACAGCTCAAACTCATGTGAGAAGTCCCATTTCATTTTTGTGAGACTATTTTCAAAAGTAAAGTTACTCACATGATGAAAGTTTCTGCATCTGAGCCCACAGTTCTCACCAGGTCACAGCTTGAAGCCTTTAAAGTCTTTCAAAAGCAGATTTCTCATTAATTTTCTGGAACTTCTATTTCCATGTCTAAGCTGAAAAGACTTATCTCTATTTGTAGTATTTTGGCACTTCTGATTCCAGACCTGGGAAGAATCTGGATATAAAATTCACTTAATAAACTATCAATACACAGGAAAGGGCTGATTCCAAAAATCAAAGTGTGAGAGAGAAGTGGCCATCTTACTTACTTCTGTTCCATTCTATGCATCCGATGAAGTGGGCTATAGCCCACGAAAGCTTATGCCGAAATAAACTGGTTAGTCTCTAAAGTGCTACAAAGTCTTCCTTGTCTTATTTATGGATACAGACTAACATGGCTGCTAATCTTAAACCCATTTTATCTAAGTGGTTCTCCTCTTAAAGAATAGCTTTGTCAGAGAATTTAAGAAATAGTATTTTGATTTTATCAAGTAATTGTTTTTAACATTTTCTGTAACTAATACTTGTAGCAAATTTTACTATTGCAATTCCATTTTTATTTCAGAATAGTCATAACCTACATCAATTCAAGGGGATGTTTTATCACTTAAGTGACAAACCAGTATAGTTAGTGTGGGAAAAGCATGATATTTCAACACTTGTTTCTCTCCTGAATCAGTATAAGAAGTCAAGATACCTATTTATTGAATGAAAAGTTTAGAAAAAACTTTCATTTAATTTCTGGTCAGTTCAACATTGAACTTCATTCACATGAGCTGTCATAGTGCCTCATGGGAGTTGCAGTTTAGTTGCCTTGGGCCCCCATTTTCTTCTATGGGCTGGGTTCACCAGCCACATTGTGGTCATGAGACTCCCATGAGGGGAAAATGCAGTGCATCATGGGAGATGTAGTCCAGTCAAGGAAATTGGCCCTTAGAAGACAAGGGAGAATATGAGGTATCTGACTACAATGCAGTCACTAATGCAAAAACAGGGATGGGAATTAAGTCAGAATTAAAGTTAGGGACCCAGAGAGACACATTAAGCGGAGAATCCCAATGTTAACTGTTCTGGGAAGCAGTCCAATTCACAACTGTTTGTATGGATACAACGGAATGTCAAACCAACCCAAACTGAAACACTGTGATTCAGTACTCTCTGAAATGAAATATTTCATCTCAATTTCCTGAAACACAATTGAAAAACTACAGCAAAATCAAAAACGTTCCCTGGAAAACTTCTATTATGTGAAAAACATTGGTTTTGTTTCATGTAAGCCCTCCAAATATTTGCTCTTTATTTATCAACCTTCATAAAGTAATAGCAGGGGAATCAGGAAATATAGGGATGGACTTAGGCCTGAGCAGTTTAGTGAAAAAACTGTAGATTAAAAAGAATACCTTAAAATATTTTTAGGTGACTTCCTACAGATCAATTCATTTTTTAAAAAGTTCTAATCTCTCTCTTACATATACCATAACTGACTTTGAAACAACAACAACAAAAGGAATTATTTTAATGGGTGATGTGTTGCTGTAAATAAATCATGGAATACATTTTCACTTACTCATAAATTGATGAAAGAATTTTTAATACCATTATTTTCTTTCTGTTGAATCGTGATACAACAGCAATACTTATATTATGTTGCTAGTGCAGTTAGGAGTTAGTCGTCTCTTGGGTCTTCCTTGTTAGTTCGAAATTTTAAAATGCAGGATAAAGATACTCCAAATGATGCACACTTCTGTAAGAGTAATGCAATGTGTACCGTTGAAATTAATTAAAATAAGGAAAGTATCAAAGAAAGTAAATAACACTAAGGATTTGATGCAAAGTCCTTCAGAGTCAATGGCAAGACTCCTATTGACCTCAATGAGTTTTGGATCAGGACCTTACACCTGTTAATTGGTAACAACTTTTTCTCTGATTGTGTACTGGCTCCTATTAAGTTTTTTTTGACTGAGAGGACGCTGCTAGCTGCCTTTCCTCTGCTGCTTTAATTTCTCTACCTATTGAACAAGCTTTTCACATCTCTTGCAGTGCTTCTTCTCGCTTGCAAATAAAATTGTATGTGATAAAATAAGACTAAGAGGCTTGACATGCATCTCAACTAGTTAGATGCTGCTCTGGCTCACCATCATAAAGACGCCACCTCCCATGACTTTTTTCTTCCACGTCACACAATACAATAAATTGTTCATAGTTTTCAAACTCTCACATTCCACCTCAAAATTACTCTCCCACTTTTTAAAAGGGTAGGTAATTAAGTCATTGCCTGAATAATAGAGATTCTTATGGAGACAATTGGTGTTTGCCAATATCTTGGGGCAGAGCGCAGGGCAGCCAGCTCTTCAGCAATGTTATGGAGCATGCTTAGTATGCGCTAAGCAGCAAATCTGGATCCTTACATCCTCCCCAATGCACAAACAAACATGTTTTTGATGTGTTAGAGGAAGCAGCATGATTTAGTGAATAAAGCTCTGGAGTGGGAATCGGGAGACTTACGTTCTAGTCTCCTAGCTCTACCTCTGGCCTGCTGTGTGACCTTGGCCAATTCTCTTCCCTGCTGTGATTCCTTTCCCTGTGCCACTCTGTCTTGTCTACATAGCTTGTAAGCTATTCGTGGCATGGCCTGTTTCATGTTAGTACCTAGTACAGTAGATCCCTGATCTACACACTATTCTATTAGTACTGTAACCCTTCTGCCCATCAGAGTTGGCAGCAAAAGGGCCGGGTTCAGTACGTAGGGGTTCTGTTTCAATAACACAATGCAAAACTGGCTCAAGCCTCTACCCAGTGACCTGGGACAAGTATAGACCACCCCACTCTTGGGTGCCTCTAGAAGCAATACTTCCCCTTTTGCAAGCACAGAGTCTGAGTGTAGCAAAAGTCTTTTAATAACAGAGAGAAATAGTGCAGCATTATGTTGGGGAAACACCACATACAGGATTCATAACACAAACCATGAGCAAAAAAACCCACCCCGAGCAAATTGGGCCGTGTCCTTTCCCTTTGATTCTTGAGTCCAGCAACCCAAAAGTCACCCAAAGTCTCAAAAGTTCCACAATCCCAAAGTCTCTGTCCCTGGTCAGTGCAGCCCCAGAGTTCAAAAGTTCATCTGCCTAGTTTTACCCCCCTCCCCCCCGCCTGTGTGGAAATGGTAGGGAGGTAAAGGAGCCCCTTACGTGCTCCAACGGCCGACTACCCCACCACTCCATGGGGTTCTGCTGAAGCCTTCACTGCAAACCGCTCCGCTCCCCTAGCTGCTCCACTCTAGTAGCCGTCCTGTGAGCCGCTCCTCTCCGCCAGCTGTCATGGCAAGCCACTCCTCTCTGCTAGCTGCTCACCAATGTATCTTCAGGTCCCCCTACTAACTTGGGGGGGATACTCAGTGATTAACATAGTACTCAGTGATTTCAGCTCCTTAGTGATTTCAGCTTGTGTCAGGATTGCCTGAACGGTTGGTCAAAGTCTGGGGCCCTGAGCACAGAGTCAGACATGAGTGTCGCTTTAAGCTGGTTAAAGGCCTCTTGACACTGCTCAGTCCACCGGACTGCATTTGGCTGGTTCTTTCGAGTTAGGTCTGTCAGTGGGGCGGCGATTTGGCTGTAGTGTGGAACAAATCGCCTGTAATATCCGGCCAAGCCTAAGAAGGATTGGACCTGTTTCTTGGACTTTGGGACAGGCCACTTTTGGATAGCATCCACCTTGGCCTGTAGAGGACTGATAGTTCCTTGGCCTACCTGGTGTCCAAGGTAAGTCACTCTGTTGAGGCCTATTTGACACTTTTTAGCCTTAACAGTTAGTCCTGCCTCTTGTATGCGTTCAAAGACCTTCCGGAGATGTTCTAGGTTCTCCGCCCAGGAGTCAGAAAATATGGCCACATCATCAAGGTAAACAACTGCAGATTCTCCCAAACCCACTAGGAGACTATCTACAAGTCTTTGGAAGGTAGCGGGTGCATTTCGCAGCCCGAAAGGGAGCACATTAAACTCATACAGCCCTACGTGCATAATGAAGGCTGACTTTTCCTTGGCAGATTCGTCTAACGGTACTTTCCAGTACCCCTTGGTTAAGTCTAAGGTGGAGATGAACTGGGCCCGTCCCAGTTTCTCCAACAGCTCATCTGTGCGAGGCATTGGATAGTTGTCTGGGCGAGTTACCGCATTTAGCTTACAGTAGTCCACGCAAAAGCGTATCTTCCCATCTGGTTTGGGGACTAGAACCACTGGAGATACCCATGCACTGTGAGAAGGGTGAATTACACCCATCCGTAGCATGTCCTGGATCTCCTGTTCTATAGCAGCTTTGCTGTGAGGGGTCACCCAGTAAAGTTGGGCTCTAACTGGGTGGGCGTTACCTGTGTCAATGGAGTGGTATGCCCATTTAGTCTGTCCTGGGGTGGTTGAGAATAGTGGCGCGAAGCTAGTGCACAGCTCCTTGATCTGCTGGCGCTGCATGCGTCCGAGGGTCATTGAGAAGTTTACCTCTTCCACTCAACCGTCACTGTTTCCTTCATAGTAGACACCTTCAGGCCACTCAGCGTCATCTCCTCCCTGGGCTGTAAACTGACAAACCTTTAATTCTCTGGAATAAAAAGGCTTTAGAGAGTTAACATGGTACACTTTAGGCTTTAGGCTTGAGTTAGGGAATGCTATGAGGTAGTTAACTGCTCCCAGGTGCTCCTTGACAGTAAAGGGTCCTTCCCATGACACTTCCATCTTATGGGCTTGAAGCGCCTTCAAGACCATCACCTGGTCCCCTACTTTAAAGGAACATTCTCTGGCATGTTTATCATATCAGGCCTTTTGCTCTGCCTGAGCATCCTTCAGGTTTTCTTTAGCAAGGGCTAAAGAGGTTCAGAGGGTGTTTTGTAGGTTGGTTACAAAGTCCAGAATGTTAGTTCCTGGAGGAGGTGTAAACCTCTCCCATTGCTGTTTTATCAACTGTAATGGCCCTTTAACCTCACAGCCATACACAAGTTCAAAGGGTGAGAACCCTAAACTGGGATGTGGTACAGCCCTGTAGGCAAAGAGCAATTGCTATAACACTAGGTCTCAATCGTTGGAGTGCTCATTTATGAATTTCCATATCATGGCCCCCAAAGTTCCATTAAACTTTTCCACCAGGCCATTTGTTTGATGATGGTAAGGGGTGGCAACCAAGTGGTTTACCCCATGAGCTTCCCACAGACTTTTCATGGTCCCTGCCAGGAAATTGGTTCCCGAATCTGTAAGGATGTTGGAGGGCCAACCCACCCTGGCAAAAATGTCTGTTAATGCAAGGCACACAGTTTTAGCCCTGGTGTTGCTTAGAGCTACTGCTTCTGGCCATCGGGTAGTGAAATCCATGAAAGTCAGTATGTACTGCTTTCCTCTGGGTGTCTTTTTTGGGAAAGGACCCAGAATATCCACAAGTACTCGCTGAAATGGAACCTCAGTTATGGAGAGTGGCTGGAGAGAGGCCTTTACCTGGTCTTGGAGCTTTCCCACTTTCTGGCACACCTCACAAGACCGGACATAATGAGCAATGTCTTTGCTCATCCCCCCCAAGTGGAATGACTTCCCCACACGGTCTTTGGTTCTGTTCACCCTGGCATGACCACTAGGGTGATCGTGGGCTAAGCTCAGGTACTTAGCTGGAACTACCAACTGTCTCTGAGGCTGCCAGTCTTCCTGGTGTCCCCTAGAAAGAGTTTCCTTGTATAAAAGTCCATTTTCGGCCACAAACCGGGATCGATTGGTAGCGCTGAAAGGCGGTGGGTTGATTCATGTCACCATCCAAGCTTCCTGGAGGCTTTCATCTGCTTTCGGTTAGGCCTGGAACTGTTCTCTTGTTGCTGGAGAGACCAGTTCCTCATTGGGTTGTGAACGTGGGTTGGGTTACTCAGGAAGTGATGGAGGTGATGGGGTTGTTTCCCTTGGCAGTGGACCGCTCTCCGCTGGTGCACCTGGTTGCATTTCAGGCCTCGGCTGAGCGTCTTGGGTTAGCGTAGCTGCTGCTGTCAGTGCCAGCTCGAGGTTGCCCTCTGGTACTGGAGTGGTAGATGGGGTTGCAAGCGCTGGGCTCACTGCTGGCAATGGTTTGGGTGTTGGTTGCTTTGCCAGTTCCGGTCCGGAGACTGGCTTGGGCTGGGTCTCTGGGACCAGATCCTCCATGGCTGTTTCAGTCGTTGGTAGGATTTCCGGCTCCACCATCGTCATCAGGGTCTCTGGTAACCCAGTTGGGCTCCTGGTGGAAGGCTCATGAACAGGGATAGGTGTGCAAGTTTGCTTAGCCTGGCTGCGGGTGACCATTCCCACCTTCTTGGCTAGCTTCACATGATTGGCTAGATCATCCCCCAGCAGCATGGGAATGGGATAATCATCACAGACTGCAAAAGTCCACGTTCCTGACCAGCCCTTGTACTGGACAGGTAAATTGGCTGTAGGTAAGTCAAAAGAGTCTGACTTGAAGGGTTTAATTGTCACTTTAACCTCTGGATTGATTAACTTGGGGTCCACTAAGGATTGGTGGATAAGTGACATCTGAGCTCCCCGTGTCCCGCCACACTGTAACCTTCTTTCCGCCCACTCTCACAGTTTTCCTTTGCTCAGAGGATATCTGTGAGGTATCTGGGCCTGTGGACCTCGGGTTTGACTTCGGGGTAATGCACAGCATTCGGTTGGTGTTCTTGGGGCAGTTGATCTTAATATGCCCCAGCTCATGACATTTAAAACATCGCCCAGCTGATTGGTCATTGGTGCGAGGTTGGTTGCTGGAGACTGGTGGTGTGGAATGATGAGGTGTTGGGGTTTTCCTTGGGAGGTAGGTGGGGTCTGGGGCTGCCCCCTCTGATAGGATGTGGTCCCGGGTTGTGCCTTCTGGGATCTGCTCCAACTGCTATTAGTTTTTTTCTTTTCTGCCACCTCCCTCCTTGTGTCCCGATTTTCTCCGCCTCTCTGGCGATCTGGGACTGCTCATATTGATCCGCATAAGAAGCAAGACTTTCTGCTGAGTCCATTTTCTTATCCCATAACCACTGTTTTACATCATCACTGGTCATAGTCAGGAACTGCTCCTGTAGAACTAAATCACATACTCCCTCACAGGTAGTTACACCCCTTCTTTTGACCCTTTTATCTAACAGATCCTTCGTCTGGTTTACATAAGCCAGATGACTTAGTCCAGCCCCTCTCTTAAGGGCTCTAAATTTTACTCTGTAAGTGTCAGGTATAACTTGAAATTGTTTTAAAACCAGATCCTTAAATTTACCATAGTTTGAAGCATCCTCAACAGACATCTTATTGAAGATGGCCAGAGTTTGGCCAGTCAATCTTGCTATCAATGTGGTCATCTTTTGATCTTCAGGGATTTTATGTAGAGTGCACAGTCTCTCAAAGGTCATGAAATATTCGGCAATGTCGTTGGACTCATCATACTATGGGCACAGTCACTCCCATTTTTGGATTTTTGGGGAAGTGGAGGCAGCAGCTGGAGAAATTTCTCTCTTCAGCTCCAAAACAGCCAGTTCATGCTTCTGTCTCTCAATCTGGGTTTCCATAGCCCTTTTATGGGCGGCTTCTTCTCTCTTTTGGGCTGCCTCCTCTCTCTTTTGGGCTGCTTCCTCTCTCTCCATCAGCCTTTGATGTTCTTTTTCTTTTTCTACTGCTTCCAGTTTAGCCAGCTCTAGATTAGCAGTTGCTCCACCAGTACTCATTTTCCTGCTTTACTGTACTCAGCCTACTAGACTCCCTAAACTGATAATTACAAATATATCACTTGGAAATTTCTCAGCAGGGTTTTAATCCTACCAGCAGAGGGAGAAAGACCCCCTACTGTAGTTCTCAGAAAAACTAGACTGACCAGTTTCTCCCCGTTCCCAGGGACCCCTGGGATGGTTACCTAGCACTTAACGAGCCTATTAAACTCTGTAAGGATGCGCAAGACATTGTGATGGTAGACTGCTAGGGCGCTCTCATCCTTGACTCCAGGAAAGGAAGGGGTGCTCATTCCCTGCCCCAACTCCTGGGATGGAAAGGGTGCTTATTCCCCCCCACTCCTGGGAAGGAAAAGGTACTTTTGGCCATTGTTATCAGTCTTTGCCCTGTTATCGCATATTTCCCATGCCGGACTTGGCTCTCACGATTTGCTCGCCTTGAAATGAAACACCTGTTTGCATTGTGTAATACTAATAAGACAGAAATAAAGTATTAGTTATTCATGAGGTATGCATGAGATGCAAATGCTCCTGTTATTTTTCTGCCTGTGTGCCCATGCACAGTGGGCTTCTTCCCTGAGCATTGCTCCGATGCGTCGGGTCCACGTTTTAGTGGCAGCAACGAAGGGAGCCCCCATTGCAGCTGTGCCACTTTTGCCTTCAATAAACTCACTATTTCTATTCAACAGCTATGTGTGTGTTTCACTCCTACGGAACACGAAAGTACCCTGCAACAAACTCTTAACTGCAAACCTGGGCTAATCTCTGCTATTTAGCAGGAGAAAACCCTCTCAGAAAAAAAACCTTCAGCTCTCTGCCCTCAGGCACTGAAAAAAGACAAAGCATAGAGCTATCTGCAGCTCCAAAACCTGAAGAACAAGTTTCACCAGAGTGACCCCCTGTGGTGTTTACCTCAGCACAACTGCCTGCTTTTCTCCTTGCTGAGAGGTCACTACTATTAATGGAAAGAGAACCTTTCAAAAAAGCCTTTCTGATTTTTAGATTCACAAAATTTCATCCCACCACTGCCAACGATGTCAGGATTGCCTCTCCACTCTGAAACTCTAGGGTACAGATGTGGGGACCCGCATAAAAAAAGAAATACCCTCCCCCAGCTTATTTTACCAGCTTGGGTTAAAATGTTTTTCCCCAGAACACAACTTCTTCTGTGTTTGGACTTAGTATGCTGCCACCATCAAGTGAGAATGTCTCAAAAACTATTGGACATGGGCCACTTGAAGCCCCTCTTTCTCTTTCCACAAAACTCTGCAAACTTATTCCCTCCCTGGGAAGCTTGAGAGAAAAGCCTCTCCTGATCCTGCGAGACATGCCCGATCCAAAACCAGGATCTTACACAATGGAAAACAAGCAATCAGATTCTTAAAAGAAAGATTTTAATAAAAGGAAAAAAGAAAAGAATAAATCCCTTATAACCATCAATAGAACAGCATCTACAATAATCAATAAAGAGTTACAGACAACCTCCTCCCCGAATTTCTCCTCCTGAAGCTTACAGTATTAGAGAAACACAGAGATAAATTTCTACCAACTGAAGAGTTTTCCAAGTGATAAAAAGGAGGTAAACTTACTCCCTTACATGATAAAAAGCTGATTGTTATAGTAAAAGAAATAGGTGTGGTTCATCCCATAGCCGAGTTGAACAGAAAAGAGACCCAGAGAGAAACTGAAACTCAAAATCCTTTGTCTCCCGAGGAATTTCTCATTGGTCAGTTGTCCACCTCTCAGGTTACCTTTAGTTTAACCTCTTACAGGTAAACAGAAATTCTAGGCTACTTTATACTTATGACAGCTTGTATTAGGGGAGGCTCGGTGCTGGTGCACCGTTGGCCCAAAGTGAATTCAGCTCTGCAGTCTATAACTAGACTCCTAATGGAATCAAAATTAGCTCTGCTATTACACAGTGGAGAGAGGAGGGGGTGCAATTGGCATTTAGGGCCCTCAGAAGGGGCCATACCACCAGGTACAAATATCTGTCCCCAGCCTCTCTCTATTCACTGGTTTTGGAACGCATGTCTCTTGCCTAGTGAGTGCTACTTAGCTGATGGCGAGTCCCTCCATAGATCTTCATGTTGGGGTAAATAATGCAAATTTTAAAAAATGCAGAGATTTATCATCAGCCCAGAGGGCTTACAAAACATATAGATGTCTCTAAATTTGAACAACAAATAATTTCAATGACACTGATCTCTTCCTGCAAGTTATATGAGCAGAAACAATTAATTAGTTGTCTGCTCTTGGCCTCATCCTTTTAGATCTGGTGTGAAAGTCTTCTAAAACAACAATCTATGTTATGATGCTATAAACATTTTCTGTTCGTTGCTATTTCATTTCTGTATGTTTGTTAATATAAGGCTAGGATCTACATAACTCTCTCTGTTGCCTCACGTTGCTTCTCATTCTTCTCAAAGCCAGCAGCTGTACCTCTAAAACAGCCAAAGAAGTTTGGGGTAAAAACTAAACTAAGGCATTCAAACTTCTAGTAATATGCAAACCTCCACCCCTTACAAATAGTAACTCACACATATACTTGACCCCCCTGGCCCATAAAACCCTACCTTCATCTACTCCAAATTTCAGTGAGTGCATTGAGACTTATTGCAATACCACTTATTCAAGTTTGGCCTGTACTTCCTTGTGTTATGATCCCCCTGGCATCACATTTGAGTGATGTAGTGGCAGGCCCAATTTGAGTGAGTGGCATGGTGATTTAGCCCCCAAAGCAGTCAGGCCATGATCCTTGTGCCCCTCCAGCTCCTTATGCCATGGTTCAGCCCATCCTCAGTGCAGCCTACCACAACCTCATCTCTGATCCGCCTAAGGTTCTTCACTGCCCTCACTGAGGCGGATTAGTGGCAGGAGGGGCAGCTCCAAGGGCTTGTCATCCTCTCCATTTCTTCCCAGGCTGGGTGCTGCAAAAGGGTGAAGATTGAGGAGCAGAGTCACCATCCTGTCCCTGTTGCTCACAGCGGGGAACCTAGTTGCACTAAGCTATTTGGCTCTTTTTGCTCTGTCCTTGCCTTCTGTGAGAATAGCAAATGGAAGGGAGAGACTCTTCTGGCTTCCAGGAGGGCTGAACTTCATGAGAGGGCTGGAGCTTCTCATGTCATTGCTCATGCTCCAGTCCCCTCTGCAATTCCATCACTCACGAAACGAGAGGCAATACTGCCATAACACAGCTTCCACAGAACCCCTGGCTCCTTCAGTATGTAGAGCTTTAGAGTGTTTGACTTTGCAACCTTAATTTTCTTTTAACTTTTTTTAATGTAATGTGTGCTATGTATGTAATATAATGTGTGTAATTTGTATGTGTGCAATGTATTGAGTGTGTGTGTTCAAAAAAAGTATTAAACAGCAGAAACATATATACAGGATGATATAGACTTCAGAATGTGTCCTAAAGGGCTGCACTGCCCAGAGCCATACCTGGAATAAATCATGTCAAAGGTCACAAGGTTTCTTTGCTTCCCCTTTGCTTTTGAAGCATATTGCTTCTCTCTCCATGCTTGATTAGTTCTGCAGACTGATGCATTGAGGAAGCCAAGGCTTTGGCCAGCCCACACTCTTGTTTACCTACTGTGCACCCATGCAGATGGGAGTAGCAATAGTGAGTCCACAGAAGCTTCTCCACTGCTACTCATCCTTATGCTAGGCCTTCTTACTCCTGTATATGGGAACAGAGGACAAGAGGCAATCTTATCCTTTAACAGAAAATAACACTTGTAGAGAATTAAACGGTCTGGAGGATTCTATATCAGGCAAATAATTCTGTGTCAAAATCTTCAGGATGGCTTAAAGAATATCAATCTGTTAAACTCAATAGATATTTCTATTTAATCCTATTGGTTTAATCCATATTAAAATCTGTAGAACTTTTCAGTAAAGGAAATAGACTATAAAGCAGAGATGACATGATCCCTTTAACTACCAAAAGCTGATTTCTTAGTTTTAACACTATATTTGTCATTAATTATCATTTTACAATAAAAGAGGCACAAGATAGTAGGATATCAATGAATCCAAAGGCTTTTATGTGTATACATTAGACTCACACTATTATGGTCTTAATGTATGATACTCATCATTTTTTTCTTTCTTGGCCAACTGTATTTCTTTGCACATACTAAATAATTTCTTCATTGCTTATGAATGAGATACCAGGAATTAAGCTAGCCCTTGTCCCTAGAATAATTCATATAAAACTTTAAAAATCCCGTTGGAGCAAAGTCAGTACAAAAAGAATGTTCACAGATGTTTGGTTCATGTTTGGCTTATGTTTTTTGGAGAATTACTTCCATCTGAAAAGTCAGCAGAAAAGATTGCCTCTCTCGGAGAATATTGAAGTATTCTTTTATCATCATAGCAAAATCATCTTTTTTTTCCCTCCTCCCCTGATATTTTCTTGCATTTAAATGATTTGATAAGTCTTGGGATAGCTTTTCTTTCTGCTACTAATTGTACAGCTTGCTGACACCTACTTTCTTTATTCAGTCTAGTGGGAGTGTGACAACATCTGATATCCCTGTATCCTTGAATGATATTTGAGAACCTTTTTCTCTGTCAGGGGGAATGTGATCTCTCTGTCACAAAAGAAAGGATAGTACAGGGGGCAAAAATACAGGCTATAAATAGAACTGTTTACTATCTATCCCTTATTTTGGTGGATTCCCTAAAAGGAATGAACTTGAGCAAACCCAAAATAAACAAATTTTTTTACCTGAGTTAGTGGCCTTAATCAGGGAACATTTTCAGCAATGACTTGTAAAAGTTGAACATATAATTTGTACCTAAACAAAAAAAGTACTACTTTTGTTCCTGAAGTAAAAATCTGGTCTGTGCCTTTGGGTTCTTGTTCTTGCTTATTAGCAATACCATAAGGATGAAAAGGGCTAAAAAGTGCCTCCCCCAAGGTAATGCTAATCATTTTGGGAGAGTGATAAGTTTAACTCCCAAGAAGGCAAACCTGTTGATTGCTCCCTTAATCTTTATATAACAATACTTCTTGAATATTAAAAGGAGGGGCAGTTCACTAATAGACAAAGGGGGGCAGCATGGTATAGTGGAAAGGATTCTGTCCTATTCACATTATTCAATAAAAATACAACGGTTAGTATACAATAGTGTTTGTAGTCCGAGATGAGGTAAAACTGCCTCTAAAGGTGTTAGCCTTTTTTTCCGTGTTTTTTCTCTTTGTGTAACTTCAGGGTAGAGTTAAGGTCAGTTGTGTACCCTAAATGTGCATTTCCATACCTTTACATGTTTAGATTACTTGGAATGTAACTTTATCTTTGAATTTCCTGGGTTTGTCATTTTTGGGTTTGAATAATTGCACTTCCATGTAATGTTTAATGCATCTGTCTGGGGCCCTGAACCTGGGTGGGGACTGTAAGCGCTATTTTATCTATCTATCTATAAAGGCATTGTCCCATTGAGAGCAAAGGCATCGACGAAGACCATGTGTATCTGCACTATATAAACTTCCACCAGTTAGGTTTTAAATTTTAGTTTCCAATCAATTGTTGTTAGGATTGTCAAATGATTAAAAAATAATTGCAGTTAATCATGAGATTAAAAATGAAAGAAGAGATTTATCAATTGTAGTTGCACTGTTAAACAATAAGAGAATACCAATTTAAATATATTATACATGTGTTTGGATTTTTTTCCATATTTTCAAATAGATTGATTTCAATTACAATACAGCACACACACAATGTACAGTGCTCACTTTATATTACTATTTTTGGTTACAAATATTTGCACTGTAAAAAAGGTAGAAGAAATAGTATTTTTCAATTCACTTCATACAAATACTGTAGTGCAATCTCTTTATCATGAAAATGGAACTTCCAAATGTACATTTTATTTTTTACATAACTGCACTCAAAAATAAAACAGTGTAAAACTTGAGAGCCTACAAGTTGAAGCGTGAAGGGCCATACAAATGTTTAGCGCATCTGGCACTTAAAAACCTTGCAGCATCGGCTACAATTGTGCCATGCAAATAGCTTTTCTGACTTTCAGGTGATATAAATAGGAAGAGGGCAAGATTATCTCCCATAAACATAAAATTGTTTGTCTTAGTTGGCTGAACAAAAAGTAGTACTGGGTGGACTTGTATGAGGTAAATTGAAAAATATTACTTTTATCTTTTTTATGGTGCAGTTTGTGTAGATATACCTCCACTAACTGATCAAGCCAGCGCACTAAAAATAGAACTGTACCTCAGATAGCATGCGTGGAGAGATGGGCTAGTTATCAGAGTATGATTCCTTCTGGAACTTGGGGACATACTTGGGACTACTAGCTCATTCCAGCTGTGGCATGGTCATACACTAAGTTTCCACTAAAACCCTCTCGTCCTTTGTTCCTACTACTGAGACGTTGTTCCATGCCTTGGCCATCTTTTGCCATAATTTTTGTCCTCTGTTGTCTTATAATCCATCTTCTGGTCCTTCCATAGCACTGCAGTTAAGATGATCCTCCATTATTATATTCACCATAATGATCCCATCTCTATTTCTGCATCAGGTTAGGGCTGTGAATTTCCCTCACAATTTCTACGCACTTTTGCACTGAGATTGCTATTTAGCGTATCATACATTTGATTTAGGAACCAATCCTACAAACAAGCCCAAGAAAATAATGTATAGGATGTGGAAGTTTACCCTTTCACCATTAGCTGTCTCCTCTTTGGACACAAGTTTGACAGAGAAGAGCAGTTAACTGCAAGGAGAGTTTCATTTAGCTGGTAAGTTTATTTTTTTTTGTTAGTCTTTTTTTTCTTTCAAATTTTATAAAGATTAATAGCAATGAGAAAGTCAGATGATTTTCTGTATCATCTAATGCCCCTTGGTTTTTAACCCTTTTTTTTATTATGTGGAAGAACGGCTGGTCTTTTAGACAATTTACACAACACCCTTTTCCAATTACTTTGATCTATTTCAGAAAATCAGATACTTCTGAGTCTCGACAATTTAGACCGATAGTCTTCAAGCTGTTCTTCTTTTCCTCTTAATTTAAACCTGTGGACAACGATCTCTCAGATTCCTCTGTCACCTCCTGAGTCTAATTATGGGGCCGAACCTATTCCTTTTCATCTATCAGAGTAGACAGCTATTTTCATAAATCTTCTCTAGGTGTCAGTGATAACCCTTTCCTTTATGGGAGAGACAAATCAAACATTATGATGCAGCTAGCTAGTTTGGCCTCCTATTATCTAAGCTATCCACTTACAGCTGTATATTCAAAGCATTTTGAGTTGCAGAATGTGATGTGCAAAGTGTTAATGCAGAGGTCTTGATCTTGTTACCTAAAGTAAGCCAAAAAATGTAGCTTGTCGTTTTACTGATCTTCCTCATAGAGGCACCACAAATCACTGAAAAAAAGTACTGTAATTGATTTTATTTGCAAAGTATATGCCCACTCCTCTCATTTGGACACTTTAAACCCATAGTTGGTGGGATGCCAGGTAATGTAGGATTTTTGTAGTTTACAGACCTCATGGAACACAATTACACAGTTAGTAGCGAACAGTGACCCATTTTAGAAACAGAATACAAACTGAATAAAATCTTTACTCAATTTAAAACCAAAGCTGGACCAAATTTTTTATTGAGGTACAAAAAGTTCTGTTACCAAATTTTCAATGTTGCCTATATTTATACACTACTTCTTGATGACTGTCAAAAGACCAGAAGTGGAAATACCAAAATACACCCAAGGAATGCTCTGGAAATCTTTCAGACTATAGTGTCAAAAGACTTTCAGCACAACCCTGCTAATCAAGGTAGCGGTTAACCCTCAGAGTGCTTATTCAAACTGAGGAGGAAGTTTTCATGAACTCCTTGTAAAGATTTTTTAGGTTTACACATCGCTGGATCTTGCACTGTTTGCTAAAATGTAGAATTTTTCTCTTTCTGGGCTTTGCACCATATAAAGCAAGCTTATGTGTTGGATGTAAAAGGGCTGAAGAGAGAGAATGTTACTGCACCCCAATCCAGTGGGTTAGCCTTACTTCCTCAGAGGCCGACCCTTCCATCCATCAGTGAAACCCAGGTGCAAGGGTTGCAAGATTGGGGTCACTGTTTGGGAAGGGGTAAACAGCCAAACCTCTGCTTTTACTCCGGCCCATAGATTTAAGTTCAGGTCTTTGGATCTGTATATATAGTTACGGAGCTGCTTCCCATTTCTCCTTTATATTTCTATGAATGGCAGCAATATGGAGCATCACCTGTGGCTCAACTGGCATGCAGAGTACCTGTATATATAGTACGTGCCCATGCACAACAGAACTGTTTAATTTGGTCAGAACACATATCATGCCTGTCACTGCACCAAATATATAGCTGTAGATAATTAGAAAGTTACTCAAACTCCAATTCTTGACACTTAAAGAATTTCCAGTTTGTAGATCAGTGACCTGAAAGACTGCAGTACAGTAACTCTGAACGAACTGCTCTGTGTGCTAAATCTAGCTGAAAAATTCATGACGTTCAATTACAAAACTAAGTGCACTCTCCCACTAGCTGATTTGTAACAAGACTGACTCATTTCAGATTTTTCAGAATAGCAAAATCAATTATTCCAAATTAGAGTGATTACTGGAAGAACTACAGTAAGAAGGATTTTCATGTTATACGGCACAAAAAATGCTGTTTCTTAGAATGAGTTAGATTTTTCCCCATATCTTCTAAAAAGGGATTTCTTTTCAGCTATGTCCTTTCACCCAAATTTATTCAACAGAAAATATTTTAAAAGAATTAATTTGCACTTGTATACCACCTTTCAGATGAGGACGTCAAAAAATTTTATGAATATTAATTCAGCTTCACAGTACTCCATGTGAGCTCAAGAAGCATTACTGAACCTAGTTTTTCAGTTGAACAAACTGAAAGGGTTTCTTTTCCCACATAAAATCTCAGCTTCTCAGAGAAAATATCCATCCATAAACTTTCATCTGAAAGCCAAAAACTTCAATCTGTATATGGTACCTTATTGTTTGGATTCTGCATTTTCTACTGTGGGCTAGGCTCCCCAGCTAGATTATGTCACTCGTGATGTACTATGATTGTCTTGTTGCTAAACTGCCGTATCATGGGAGAGTTAATCCAGCTGGGGCATCCAGTTTATAGAGCACAATAGGGATCTCAGGAACCCAAAATATAACTCCTGTGAGGCAGTGAGGCAGCATTTTCAAATTGAAATTTTTCAAATGTTTGGCTTTTCATGGAAAAAATGAAACTTTCCTTCGTCAAACACTTTTTGTGTGTGTTGGTGTTGGTGGAAATTTTTCAGTCAGTCCTAACAAATGCAAAGATGTTAGCAACTTTTCTGTATATGCACATTGGGTCATTGCTAGATCAGGTGTAGGAACTCAGAAGTTCTCTCTCTGAGCCATCTCATTTAAATACATTATGTTCCTTGATGGAAAATAATTAAAATTAAAAAGTTTTAATTGCCTGTGGCTAAATTTCCATCACCAACACATTCCAGGTTTGGACTTTGAGATGGTACTGCTTTCCACTCCTGGACATAGCAGACACCCACGTGTACAGGTCAGGGAGGAGAGAGTGTATATTTCAATTACATCAATGTATAATGATTAATAAAACAGCACTGCAATGAGGCATATCACAAGCACTGGTCCCCTCCCACCTGCCGATTATTGCCATCCTGATTGATAACCATTTTAAAAATATCCCCTGTGGTTCCCCTGTTAAGGCATGCAAACTAGTGCTGTACACAGTAAAGAAGCCAGGATTTCTCCGGATAGCACTTTTATTGCATTTGCTTTAATTACATAAATTGCACATGATGACCCCTACTTTCAACAGTGCATTTCCTGTTGGGTAGAAAAGGCTTTTTAGTAAGTGTACATAGTCACCTTTCTGGTTTGGTAAAAGGGCAACCTGTGCTCCATCTTGGCACAATGTGACCTAATTAGCTTGTAGATGCTAAGCGTCTGTTACTGTCTAGAATATTTCATTACTATATTTGTTCATTCAGAGATCAAAAGGGGATATTAACATTTAGATTGAACTTTTGGTGTAGTAATATCATTGTCTTTTTTCTCTTTGAAGTTTGTAGTAAACTACCTATGAACTATCCGAAGGGTTAATTACCTTATGCTAATGAATGCAACTTGTTATTTTTGGATGCCTAAGAAATAGAGATTTACTTCAAAGCAACAATGTACAGTAACTATTCTTCATCTAAGGAATGCTTGCTGGGATCATTTGCTGCCAAGAGGCTTATCAGCTAAACTGTAGCTATAAAGAATTTTTAGGCCTCATCCTGAGTATCTCAGATCTGCTTAAACTTTGTCAGGGGAATTTTAAATCACAAGACTGAGGTCTCCACATCTATTCCGGATTAGTTCTGCCATTCTTATGGAAGAATTTGAACAAACTCTGCACATGGACTGTCCATTGGACTCTAACTTTTTTAATTAATTCCAGAAGGATTTCTACAAATCATTAGCATCACCATCTCTGCCATGAAACTGACCTAAGAACTTTATTCATACTTGTATGTATAATGATATTTTAACCTCAGTAACTCTTTTCTTTAAAATAAATCTTAGATTTAGTTAATAAGGATTGGGTTTAGGTGAGTATTTGGATAAGATCTGAAATAGTCATTGTCCTGGAAGGTAATGGTCCAGTGTCTTGGGGTTGGTAGAACTTTTTATATATGGTGAATAAAGTTTTAAGTGACCCTCACCATATTAGATATGGTGGTCTGGATGGGAGCTAACAGTTGGATTGTTTGTATTTGGCTTTCTGGTAAGCAGTAAGGTTTTATAGATGCTGTTTGGTTACTGGCTTGATAAAATCCAATTATAGAATAAACCACCGGTTTTGAAGACCATCTGATGTATTCTTAGAAGTTTTCCTCATTGAGCATTCTCAGGATAGTCCCTCCAGTGACCATGGTCAGAGCTTCCAAGGGAGGTTGTGGAATCCCCATGATTAGAAGATTTTAAAAATAAGGTGGACAAACATCTATCGGAGTAGTCTAGGTTTCCTTGGTCCTCCTACAATGCACAGGGCTGTACTTGATGACTTTTTGAGGTCTCTTCCAGTTGTATATGTCTATGATTCTATAATTACAACAATATATAATCTGCTAACACTCCTTTTTCCTATGACTGTGAAAGTGTTATTTTCCCACTTCATTTTAAATGGTTTCCTGCAAGATATAGTAATGCCTTATGCTTTAACAGTAAGCAGAACCTTATGTTTAGCTCTGATGCTCTGCTCTGCTTACCTTTTCCAGACCTGAAGGAAAGCTCTGTGAAGTTTGAAAGCTGCACCAGCAGAAGTTGGCTTGATAAAAGATGTTACCTCACCAAACTTGTCTCTTTCATATCCTGAACCCAGCATTGATTGAACACTGCAAATTAACTGTGCCTACTGAATTAGGGACTAATCAAAGCCCATTAACATCAATGGGCAGACTTCTAGTGATTCCATTGGGATGTGAAGCAGACCCTTTGTACATTATACCTTTCCTATAACTTTGTACATTTATACCTTTTCTTTTATACTTTGTATATTTATACCTTTATACCATTTATACCTTTATACCATTTATACCTTTCCTATAACTAGCTTGACCTTTTCCCAGAACACTATGAAAAATCCACCGATTTATACAAGACTTCCCTTGCTAATTAGCCCAGAATGACAACACAGTATCTTTAGTAATGGCCAGATTAAGTTGTAAGAAAATAATAAGTAAGCAATGGTAGTTAACTTGAAAACACAGCTGGAGAGGAGAGTTGGTAAAAGATAGAATTCAATGTGTCTTTTAATTTTCCTGTTTGTTGCTGAAATACCATAGTGCCAGGTACATTATCAGTGCCTAGATAAATAGATTTTCTGGGGCAAATTCTCGACCAGCTTCTGGATGCTTTTTGCTGTAGGAATGTGCTCATAATTACAATATAATTAAGCAGTGTAATATGACATCAGTATAATACAGAACAACTGTAATACCAATGTCAACACAGAGTAGTTGCAGATTATCATCTGGGCTATAAGAAAAGTTTTTGATGATGATTTTTGTTTGCTTTTGGTCACTTTTTTGGAGGGAGGGGAATGCATTTTTAAAAAATTTCTGTAATGTAAAATACAATGGAAAAGCAGATTTCATCAGCAAAACATTCTTACAACTCTCAACAAACAACACATTGTGATATACAACAACAGTGAAGCAGCATCTTCCCTGTTGACTTTCTGATCCCTACTAACTTTTCCAAATGTTTAGATGCCTTCTTACTGGACTTTTTCCCCTAGCCCTTTAAATTTGGCAGAGCCAAGCAGCTGTAGTCCTGAAGTGGACATTTTGAGAATTATTGTTGCTTACTGCATCTCTTTTAACTGAGTAGTGCTCTTAATTAATGTTATGCTCCCCTCATTTTTACTTTTTTATTGGTAAGATTGTATCATATACACTATAATTTAAAAATGTTCGTATTTGAAAACATTAAAATACAAACAAAAGCTAGTCTACATTTCAGAACCCTGGTCACAATAATTTTATAAACATACGCTAGTGCTACACACAAAAAAATCTACTCTTCAGAAGAGCTATATACAAAAAATACATGCCAGAATAGGTTCAGAGGAATCAGATTCTGCTACCCTTACTACTTTTTCATAGCACTGTACTCACAGGTAACCCTACTGATTTAAATGGGGCAACTCAGATATTAAAATACTACTCAAGGAGAGTAAGATGGAAGTGCATCTGGACATAAATATATATTTTCAATTACAGTGGCTGATGATGTTTTAAATCATAGCAAGTTTGTTTTCTATGATGTTAGCAAATTGCTCAATATCAGACTTTAGGAAATAACTTATTTTATATATGCAGAGTTGTAAGTGTATTGGTTCCAGGCTATTAGAGAGACGGAGTGATGAGGTAATATCTTTTATTGGACCAACTTCTGTTGATGAGAAAATCAAGTTTTCAAGCTTACCCAGAGTTCATCTTCAAATGTCCTTCTGATATTCAGCAACTTGCTAATATCATAGAAAACTTCATCAGCCATGATAATTAAGTATTATATTTTTATGTCCATATGCACTGCCACCTTACTCACCTGAAGAAGAGCTTTGCATAAGCTCAACAGCTTGTCTCTCTCACCAAAAGAAGTTAGTCCAATAAAAGATATTAACTTATTCACCTTGTTTTTATTTATAGCTTAAATTCAATCATAATTACATTATGCCCTATGTTGATATATAATTTCAGTGCAAAAGTGCTTATTTCGTAGCTTGTTATTAGAGAATGTAGTGAAAAAAACAGCTCTTTGTTCTCCCTCTCACTTGTTTTCTAGACCATTCATGGCTACTGAGACACTAAGGAAAAAAAAGTCTTTTAATATAATAACTTCAAGCGTATATATTTTCCCTACGTTGTCCTTTTATTAGAGAAGGTATCTGTTTCTCATAATGCAACTCCTCCTCCCTCTGCTTTGTAATATACAACACATGAATAATTAATATCAGGATAATGAATTGTGAATTATGAAATCTTACTCTGAAAATATGCTGATCTTAGTTCAGTTGCTAAATCACTTCTTTTAAAAACTGATAATGTTACCTGAGGAGTGAATTAAATTTATATTTGGTTGGTTCTAACTACCATGTTTTAGAAGATTGTATAAAAGTGAAGTTTTTGATTGTCACATCAATAGATGATGGATGCTTTTATTTTTATTAATCCTGTTGCATCTAGTCTATATCTATTTTTTATTCTTTCTAATAGGTGATCTCTAAATATATTTGTATTTGAGTGAAACTCAATGACAGTTACTCCAAAAGTTCTTTTGAAATCTCATTAAATTCTGGTCCCTCTGAAGCCAGTGGGAGTTTTGCAATTGACTTCAATGGAGCCTGAAGTACAACCAGATAAATTCAACTGTGATAAAAACAAATAAACAAGCAAACAAAAAATAACATAACCCTGAAGACAGTTAAAACACAGAAATGCCATCCTATTACTTTTCCTTTTCCGTATTGGTAACTTGTAGCCACCAAAGTGGTGTTATGTAATTGTAAGTGGAGACACATGAGGCAATCTGTTAATTAACATAATCCACATTATGGAAAAGTTTGAGAACCTTTGCTCTAGGAGGAAAAGAAACTGTTCAGGATGGACTGAAAAAATGATATTTCCCCATGCTTGTTGATTGTCTGGGTTGCATAAAGGAACTGTTGTTCTTATGATGGTGTATAAATTGTTTTGTTTTCTATATTATATACTGTGCCAGTGCATTGAACTATTAAACCTGTGTCTAAATTTTAACCAAACTTTTTTTTCTATTAAAAATCAGTTGAAGATAAAGAACAAATGCCTCAGGCATCAATTATTTATGTCTCCAGCTGGACAAGCTATGATATGTATTATAGCTCTGTACAAAAATCTTTATTGGAATGTGCTACAGTTTGCTAACATTTTGAACAAACTGTGTTTTGTAGATTACTTTAGGGGTGGAGAAGCTTAATAGATTTCTAGCTTTAAAGTTCCAAAGAACTTTACATGTTAAAAAATGTGTTACACCACACACACAAAAAAAAAAAGCTAAACTTTTTCAACATGGTGAAATGTGATAGAATCTATCTGTTCACTTTGATGTTTAGGGTTTGTCTAAGGCTTAAACTCAGATATATTCCAAGGGGTATAAACTCAAGTGGCTAGACTCCCTCCCCCACAACTAACATGAGATCCTGTAATTAATAATTGTGTATAATGCACAACAGTCTTTTAACATTGGACTTTTAATGTGATTTCCTACATTTTAAAAAATAAAACTGAAAAATAAGAAAAAAATATAATGTCCAAAGTGTGGAAGGACAATCAGAAGGATCAATTGTAGGGAAAGTCCTGCTCAATACCTGTGGTCCTGGAATGGTGCACTCTGTGAGGATGGCGCATCAGAGCATGCACAGTGTGGTCACAAGTGGTAACTGTGAGGGTCTAGACAAAGCTCAGAACATACGGAATCTTCAGAGAATTTAGCACCAAACTCTACCAAATCTCTACTGCCCATGTGTAAACTGCTCTTTTCTTTGAGCCTTATAACTTGGTCAAATTTGATGGATTTTCTCAGGCTTGGAAAATGGCACAGCCCTGACATAAAGCTGCCATTGCTGCTAAATTTCAATTCCTACTCCAAAGCTCAGAGATGCTAAGTGCTAGAGCTTCTCAATGAGCTTTTAACATGTGCATAAACATGCATTATTCCCTAACCTCACCCTGAAAATGACTGAATCGCTTTTGCTGAAACTTTCTCCCACCATCCTCTTTCCCCCTTCTTCCTCCCTCCCCAGCCGAGAATAAATGAGCCTGCGGCAGTCTCCTGGCATGGAAAATTTCAACCTAAACACTTTGTTAGGGAAAACGGTCTTAAAAAGGAAACTGTTAGGCACCCATAATTATAGGCAGGAGCAGCGCCAGCTTTTTTGCCACCCTACGTGGCGAAGAAAAAAATAAAAAAGGCAGAGAAGCTGCTGCCGCCGAATTCCCTCAATGCGGCTTCGCGGTGTTGAACTGCTGCTGAATTGCCGCCATTGGCGAAATCACTGGGCAGCCCCTGCCGCCGAATTGCCGCCAACATTTAGCACCGGCCCTGACTATAGGTGTCACTAGCTGCAATGTACCTATAATATAATTATATCATCATGTTCCTATTACACCTCCGGCATTTAGGACAGTGACAGGGCTCCTCTACTCCTCCTGTTTCTGGCAAGTCTTTCAATGGTTCCCCTGCCGTACCCCAGGTTTTTCAGCTCAGCCTCCACAGATCTTTGCCATGTTGTTTTCAGGTGGCCTCATTTTAGCTTGCCTTCAGGTGTCCATTTTATTGCTATTCTGCTGATGGACTCAGTTTCCATCCAAAGCACATGGATGATCCATCTTCAATGCTTCCTGGCAATGATGGTGCTCAGATCCTCTTGGCTGCACTGTGTCAATATATCTTGATTTTAAATTGTTCTGGGCCAAAAGATACAGTGGATTTTTCTGAGGCGGGTTGTATGGAACGAAAACAGTATGTCAAACTTTCTTATTCCCCAGCATTCTGCACTATAAAGTACTATTGAAAATACACAGCTCTGATAAATCTTGAGTTTGGTTTTGGTATTGTATTTTGATTATTTCCAGACTGTACTGAAGATCCTGAAGATGTACCTGGTTTTATTGATTTGTTCTGGATCCCTGGCTTGTTTCACCATCCTGGCTGATGGTGCTGCCCAAGTACGTGAATGTTTCTACATTGGTGAGAACATAATCCTCTATCCGTACAGGTGATGGTGAGACAAGATTAAAGGTCATGATGTCTGCCTTATTGCAGTTGATTTTCAGTCCAATTTGCTGGCTGACTGTGTTGAGCCGAGTTGTTTTTTCTTGTATATGGTGTTGAGTATGTGATTGGATAGCAAAATCATCTGCAAAATCCAGGTCTTCAAGGGATGAAAAGAGTGTCCATTTAATGCATCTTGACATTTCTTCTGTTGTATATAATTATATAATAGACTTTTAATATAATAACTAGGTAAAAAACTGTTGTGTTTTATGGGTGTAATTTGTAAAGTGTAAAAAAGCTGAAAATGGCTGAGAACTTAAATTGGACAGTAGTGGACTGCAAATCCCAGCAATGGTTTAACATGGTATTCTAAACAAAAAGCACCTCCAGTTATGCTTGTAGCTGTTTCCATCACTTTCAGCTGACTCAACAGACACTGTGTAGACTTCAGTCTGACACACTGACAATCCTGCAATTGTATTATGTAGATAATGATTAATAAATGTTTTAAACACCACCCTATAGTACCAATCTTCAGCTTTACAGGAAGTCAACTGTAAGTTCATCCTGGCCTAATGTGGATAGCACATTTTGTCATAAAGGCTGAAATTTTAGATCACTGATACACTCGTGCAGAACAGATATGGCAGGGCCTGTTTGCAAGGATAGTGCTGATTTTCCCAAGGCACTTGGCACTAATCTAGTCCTGTTAGAGCCTTATGCTCTGATATGATGAACACAGGGATAAATAGCTTCACTCACACAGACAGCCACACTGACTGCAGTAAATAAAATTACTTAGCATGTGCAGGTCTTGGGCAAAATAATCAGTGCATACATTTGAAAGTTTAGAAAAATAATCCATGTCAAAATGTTATATCTTTCTTATTCTGACGGGCATTGGATGCTTCCCTGGACTGAGATCTCTTGAATGGAATCTTTAGAAAGGAAGTTCTAAGGTTCCATCACAGGTTGTGTGGAGCAAAGACTGACTTTTACTATGTGTTTGTAATGCAGCGATGGTAATTCTGATCTCAGCTGAAGCCTTTAATTGCTAGTGCTGTCATAATAATACATGATAATTATACTTTGAGTCCACTTGGCAACATTTGAAGTAAACTAGTAAAATATATTGTGTTAATTTATTAACTGAGTTATTTAAAAATAAAGGGCCAAGTCCTCAATTGGGGGTATAAATGGGCAGAATTCCATAGATTCAATGGAGTTATGCCCATTTATAGCATTGAGGATCTGGTCCATGTACTACACTGCATGTTGCATTCTAAAACATATTATTTTCTTGGCCCATTTTGATTATTCAAAAATATTTGGAGATACTAATATACTTTCCCACTCCATATCAAGCTGTATATGAAGGCTGCCGGAGAAGTTGACAGAAGCATCCAGATAGGCTCTGCTACAATTCTTCAAAGGGCTCTGGAAGAGTTCATGCCTCAGTTAGAACCCCACCACTTCTGCAGAGCACAGCATGTGCTTTTCTCCCACTCATCCGGGCCACTAGTTGTGCTGCATCCTATGGTCCTATCTAATGCCAGCCCTGGTGCTAAACTCCCTGTCATTGATTGCTTTACCTAGATTAGGGTGACCAGATGTCACAGTTTTATAGGGACAGTCCCAGTTCTTAGGTCTTTTTTCTTATATAGGCTCCTATTACTCTCCACCACCTGTCCCAATTTTTCACACTTGCTGTCTGGTCACCCTGACCTAGATTAAGACTGACCTCTAGAGAGTGGTATCAGTGATGGTGTAAGTTAGCACTTTCTTCCCAACCTTACATACTCCTTAGGATACAGTACTGCTCACTTACAAGCAATTACTCCCCATAAGCAAAAAATGCCATTGCTATTTTGCATTGTAGTTAGGTTGTGTTTTCGCTTTCAGTTTCAGAATTGTGAATATTAAATCTAATCTATGAATGAGTGGGAAAAAAGCAAGTCTGTTATGGTTTCTCTCATGCCTGATTAACGATGGACTGAAACTAATATCAACTTCCTCCTTTTAGCCACTGCATTTATACAGTGCATAAATAGACATTCATTTGCAAGAATGATTCTGGTATATCAGAATGTTACCTAAAAAGGATGAATGCAAAGAGTGGATACAAAGAGTATGCTCTGCTCTATCTCTGCAAATTATTAATCTGTTAGGTATTTCTAATTGCTTCATTCTTCTTATGAACATGCCCTACAACTGACAAAAAATTGTATGTAAACAACTTTAGTACTAAGATCTTATCAGCTGAATGATGTGAAATAACTCAGAATAACATAAAAAGGGAAGTGCACATTTGTAGCATTAGAGGCAATAGATGGCAGTCTTAATCCATTGTACTAAATATGCTGCAGAAATATCAGCATCTCTTGCCCTTCACCCAAGAAACCACCTGCTATCTCTCTGTAATTTTTAGGTCCCTGTATGAACATATTTGAAAAGATCATTTTGAAGATATTTTCCTTCTCCAGGCCAGGTTTGATTTACACTCTCCCTGCCTTTCCCCAAAACTGCTTTTCAAGGTGAGGATTGACAGTGCCAAGGAATGAACAGCTTCACCTCTCTTGCATCTAGCTCCAGATAGTGCTCTTAAGGTAAGTAACATTTTGGGATTATTACAGCATCAAGCTGTGGGAGTATTGGCAATGTGTAGATCCAGACTGATGAGCTGGCCCCAAACCCCATCAGGCTCTCCCTTGGAATGAACAAAGGACTTCCGCTTTGTGTGCAGTACATGTGAGATCCACAGTGGACACACCATCCACCCAAATGGTTCTGTCCCTATGGCCCTGGACTCTGTGAAGACCCGCTAATGGGGTCGTATAGGAGTGCCCTGTCCCCACACCAATGTGCTGAGGTAAAGCTGTCCATAACGAATTCTGTCTTCAGCTACATTAGAGCACAAGGAGCACATAAGAGCTATCTGTGTTGAAAAAACACCCACTAAACAATGGTCCCAAGAGCTACCACACCCTACACCAGGGGTCTCAAACACATGGCCCATGAGTCGCATGCAGCTCACAGAGTTCTTTCCTGCGGCCTACCAAAGGCACTGACTCCACTGGCAGCTAGGCTCCCCTCAGTCCCCACCCTCAAAAGTGTGCCACCTCTCCACTACTCCGCCTGCCTCCCAGCGCTTCCCACTCCCAAACAGCTGGTGCTTAAGATTTTTCAGGAGCGGGGAGGAGCGGAGATTTGGTGCGCTCAGGGGAGGAGGCGGAAAAGAGATGGGGCCGGCGTGGGGATTTGGGGAAGGGGTTCGAATAGGAGTAGGGAGGGGGTGCAGTTAGGGTGAGGACTTTGGGGAAGGATTTGGAATGGGAGTGACGAAGGGGTGGGAAGAGGTGGGCAGAGGTGGGGCGGAGCCTCATGGCAGGGGTGCAGTGTGGGCGGGGCTAGAGGCAGAAGGGGGGGCTTTGACCGAAAGAATTCTAAAAGTAAATGCATGTTCTGTTGTTTGAATGAGATGCATTACTGAGTATTTATATTTTATTAAAACCCCAATTTGCATTACAGTTTTTTAAACGTTAATACATTGACTTTTAATAGCATACTATATTACTCTTCTGTTTTTCATTTTTGACTATACTTTTGTATGATTGTATGAAAAGATTTCAGTGATGCAGTCCTCGGGCCAATGTACTAGTCCTCATGTGGCCCTCGCGGTGATTTGAGTTTGAGATCCCTGCCCTACACCAAAAGAGATGCACAATTCGGAGAGCACCTACTAATATTACAGAAAAACAGTGCCACCACATGGGGATCTGCAAATTCTCTGCAGAAAGAACTGCTGTTTGTTCTGCAGGCAGGTAAGTGTTTGTAGTCGTCTGTCTCTCCAGTCCCCATGGGACGATCCCAAGAAAACTATTCTGTCTCCAGGGCCACTCCCATGGATTGTTACATGGGATAAAGAGATTGGGATCCCCTCATAGGATTGCTGAGAGGCTTACCTAGTTAATTAACTAAATTTAATTGCTGCTGATACGGTAGGTACAAATTGTCTCCCTGCAACTTGTTCTGCTGTGCCTGACAGTGATTTCACCTGCAGGAATAGAGACAGCTCTTTCTCTGTGTTTGCTACAATAGGAGGTCAACGTTAATCCTGAGGAGCCATGCCAGTGTAAGCTAAGCAAGGATGCATTGAATCACAGCATCCCTCAGTCATCCTCATAAATGCCCCAACTAAGCCCTAGACGTGCTTTTGGGAACATTTTTTACCCTCTCTCATACTGCCCCCCCGCACACAGAGTGCCTTTGCAAGTCCAGGGACCTTATGCTAGACTCTGTGCTGATAGGAGCTGGTGCAAACCCTAGATACATTTGCCCAAGATCATTAGAGGATGTAAACCACCATATAAATTGTAAGCATGGCTGTTATTGCTCTCAAATGTCCCATAAAGGTATGAGTCTTCTGCTAGCAGTGTTGCCACAGAATGGTACAATCTAGCATGCCTGTAGCAAATCAGCAAGTGCCAGAGGATTTTGCAGAAGGAAACAG
This sequence comes from Dermatemys mawii, assembly GCA_007922305.1. Classification (NCBI taxonomy): domain Eukaryota; kingdom Metazoa; phylum Chordata; order Testudines; family Dermatemydidae; genus Dermatemys; species Dermatemys mawii. The sequence continues at coordinate 209,507 of ML677351.1, forward strand.
ATTTTTATAAAGGTAGATGTTGGTGCAGAGTGCCAGCAGGTGAATGGTATGGGTGTAAAAGAAGGGGAGAAGCAGTGAGTCGGTGTGTTTCAATGTTTGAATTAGTTTTCATGTCATCATGGCACCCCACTTTCAATAATGCCTTGTTTTCCTTCCTCAGTAATATGTGTGTGGCTATTTGCTGGTATTTTTATGTTTAGATAACATTACACCCTGAATCACAAGAGTCAGCTTTTCAAAGAGAGCACTGTTTAGTCTGGAAATTCAAGCCATTTTCTTCTTGCAAAGTGCCCAGCTACAGACTAGCGTCCTCTTGCAACAGCACCACATGCTCCAAACACTCTGGATCCCAAACTTTTACTAAGGTGACCCATCAACTGCACTTGGGTTTTTTTGTTGCTGTTGTGGTGGTGTCCTCTTCCTTCTTTTCTGCCACTGCTGCTTCCCTGCTCTGCCAAGGGGGCACTGATTACTCACCGCGGCAATCTCTGCCCTAGCACCACAATCCTAATCCCAGCCTGGTGTGGAGGAGAGGCCCCAGCTGGATTTGTTGAAGAGTGAGCCTTCCTCATATTCATCCTGCAGCGGTGTATCCTGTACCATGGGGCAGAAGCTGGATCCCCACTTGAGGCTTTGCGACCTGGCACACAGCAACACTCGTGTTTGGCCTGGCTGTTCCTCCATCAGTATGGAGGGGTTGTAGGGCCAAATTTGGATGAGTGGTGCCGCAACCTCGCATGCACGGGTGCAGCATCACTCAGGTCCAACCTGATGCTAGCGAAATGTTCCCCTTCAAAAGGAGAGTCTCTGCTGGTCACCTCTGGTCAGGATGTGTTCACTTTGAATAACTTGAACTTTTTAAAGTGACTGTTGCAAATTGCATAGTCTGGCTCACTAGATATCTATCTATGTGTGTCTATATCAGCTCAGCAATGTAGTATAATTTATAGACAAAAAAGCACAGTGCTTGTCAATGTTCATTAATATAAAATGGCTAGAAGCTAAGGAGAGATTACTCAGAAAGTTTGAACTTCTCGGAGTGGTACAGAAGAGAAGGAACATCAGATTAATTTTAGGTACTATCCACTCAAGAGGGGCTCAGAATGAAATCCAAATGGTATATCTGTGGCAGAACTCATTTCTTGAGTTAAACACTTTGTACTTGATACAGATAAGGTAAAATTCAAGGGAATGCTTCATGGGTTATGACCAGGACTTGGGCAGTCAGACCTAGTGGTCAAAGCAGGGATTGGTGTCAGGAGATAGGAACTCAAGACAAGAGTGAGAACCTGAGCCATGAGTTGAGCCAACGTCAGAGCTGGAATTGGAATCATGGACCTGGGGTAGGGATCAGGAGTGAGGCAGGAAGGCTGGAAAGCAGGAACCAGGAGCAAGGCAGGGAAGCTAGAATTAAGGACAAGTCAGGAAAAGAAGGCTCAGGAGCCAGGCAGAAACCATGATCCAATGCAGCAGCCAACCCGTAGTTCATCTAATTCATGAACAAGTTCCTGTGCCACCTCCTGGCTTAAATAGTGCAGCTGGGACAATTGGTGGGGTTGGGTGCTCCAACAATCAGGACTCCTGTGGGTGGGGCCTTTAGTGGGTTCCATTAGCCATGCTGCCCACCACTTACTAACAAGCCACCACATGGTGGCTGGGATGCAGCAGTTGCTTTAGGGACACACACACTTGGCTGTAAGACCTGTGGATCCTCACACCATGCGATGGTGAAATTTGATGTCAGGAGCACTGTTAATTCACAATGACTTCACTAAGATCACAATATGGCCTCCTGCCTTAAAAATAATGAATGAACCCAATGAGAAGATCTGTTTGACTAGTTTTAGCCAGAAATCTTGTAGGACAGTCAGGTTCCAATCAATGCTGTAACATAGATGGAAGATTATTTTACAAGATGTGCCTGAGTGTGGATCCTGTTATCAGAATACAGCACTGAGAATGTGAACCAGTGCCTGTGCAGGTCAATGAAAAGACTCCAATCAACATTGGTGGGAACTGGATCAAGCCCATAGTGAGGCTCTTAGTATGTTAGTTCTATGAAACATTCAAGTCTATTCCACCCTGAATACTATTTGATTGCTCTAAGTTTCTGTGGAGCATCTATGTCCAAGTACAAATTTATACACCTTACAAATGCTTTGGTTCATGAAAACCAGCTGCCTTTTGTTTTCCTCTCATGACTGTGATATGAATCATGCTATACAAAAAGGTTAATCTTTTAATGTGGATATAGTGGAAAGTCATCATTCTAAATTGTATATTCTGGCAAGACCATGGAAGTCTGTTTTCGAGTTCAATATTTTAGTTGTAAATGGAAATTCATTGAGTTTTGTTGCAGAGGAAAAATAATGCATAGCATATTACATTTTCAAAACATTCATATATGTTATCTCTCCTGACGTAGGTATTGTTCCCATTTTACAGAAGAGAGTTTGAGATTTATCCAAGGCCACATTTGGAGTGAGTGGCTCAACTGAGATTTCAAATTAGGAGTGTCTGGCTTTCAGCCTCAAACACAAGCTGCTAATCAACACTTGCCCCTCTTCAGTACTTTTGGTCTTAGCTGTGTTAGAAATAGATTTTTACACACTGCAGCTTTTCAATTGGTAGGTTTAAGAAAAATGTTCTGACCTGCTCTCTTCTGTAGTTCAACAATAGAGATACAGATGCTGTGAAATGAGCTGGAAAGAACTTGTTTTCTTTGGAATATGTCATGCAGTTCTTATTAGGGCATGTACAAGCATTGGTCAATATGATTTAATTCAGCTTTTAACTACTACAGTACATTGGCTAGTGCAACTGGGCAGATAAAGGAGAAATATTCATGAAAATTTGTTGTAAGAAAACAATGCATTTAGAGCTTCATTGTGCAAATTTCACATAATAATAAATAAAAAATTTCTGTAATAAGGGGAAGTGTGTAATAGCACCACCTCACAGGGAACACATTGGGGAGGCAAAAAGCCTCCCTGAGCATCCAAGTACACATATCATCACTATGCAACTAGCCAGGAAGAATTATGGTTTTGCCTCTACTCTACCCATCTGCACCTCTTTGCGGATTCCATAAAAACAACCTCATCCTCCCTCAAAGAGGAAGGGAAAGTGAATTACTTGTGTAACTGCAATTCTTGCTGGCACTTGTATGGACCATGCAAGAGCTGTGGATGCTGCATTCTCCCTCTCCCACCACTTCTGTAAGTGCCAAGCAGAATCTGACCCTTAGATGTCTTCTGTAATCTTTTTCTTCCTGTTTTACAGAAACATACATATGAGGAAAGTTTTGTTCTTCAAGTTGTTGCAGGGGCTCATGTGAATTAGTATTTGCTTCAAAATGTTTGAGCGGTCAGCTTCAAATATCTGTGTTAGACTGGGTATCCACCAGTCAGTGAATTGAAAAATACTATATTACTTATAAATTGGTATGTGGGAGTAACAAATTACAGATGTGTGAAGCAATAATTACTACAAATAGCTTGTAAATAATCCATATGCTGAACTGTGTTGCAGTAGTAACCTAATCACTGAATAGAGTTATGCAAAATTATAGAAAACAATCAATGTCTGTCTATGGATAATTTAGAAATACGTAAAGACTAAATAAGTCAATACTTACTTTTTTGAACTTTGAGTTGTTTGCCCAGTTTTGTTTGCTAGTCTAAAACTCTGTATTACTGGGAACTAATTAATTTCATAAGCTTAACTCTTAAGCAAAGCATTTGGTTAACTAAAGCTTGGTAATCAAATGCCGTAAGTCAAAGACTGTTTTTATTAAGTAATTGGTTTAAAATAATATGAGTAACTCTTTAAATACTTAAATGGTCAGAAATATTGGTTCTTTAACAAAGAAATGTACTAACACTATAATCTAATATTTTTAATTTGACTGTAAAATACCATTTAATATTCAAGATGACATTTGATTGTGTTACGTTTGTGCCCTCATCGGTGTCAATACACACTATTTACATTTACAATTTGATTATGAAGTGGAATGCATCTCCCGCCCCCACCATGGAATGCATCTTCCCTACGCCTCCCCCCCCCACCAAAAAAAAGGTACATGACAGGTTAACCTGACTCTTGCAATGACCAAAAATAGGAATCTGGTGTCCTGTATCTCTGGAAGTCACCAAATAAATATTTCCCTATTGGATGCAGCCATGCATCACTACTATTAAACATGAAAGGGAAAGACAGAAATAAACTATTGGAAATAAGAGGCTTAGTTAATCCTTTCCACAAAACTAGACTATGTCTTAATATCTCTCAGATATTCCTGATTTGGTGCCATCTTTCTTCAAATGAAACTAATTGGCTTTGCACTCCTGGTGACCTCCCTGCTGTTTTTTTTAATTACTTTTCCATCTTCAGTAGACTTCTCTGCACTCTAATAGGCCCAAAAATATTTTGGATGCTAAAGAGAAATATGAGCTGGGAAATGGCATAATCTGTAGCTCTTTGTTTCTGAGAACATCCTTCCAGCAAGCTACTGTAGGTCAGCATGAAAATAGAAATAACATTTCTATTCTCTCCTTGAGAAAAGATCAAGCAATATTGTCACAAGAGAGACTTCCCTTTACAACAGTCTACTGATTCTGGAGTCTAAGGCCTGGTCTACACTGGATGTGGGGGGAGGGTCGATCTAAGTTACGCACCTTCAGCTACATGAATAATGTAGCTGAAGTTGACGTACTTAGATCTACTTACTGCAGTGTCTTCACTGCGGTAAGTTGATGGCCGACGCTCCCCCGTCAACTCCATCTGTGCCTCTTGCTCTGGTGGAATATCAGAGTTGACAAGAATAGATATGATAAATCGACCCCTGCTGGACTAATCGCTTTGGACGTAAGCATAGACATGCTCTAAGTGGTGGTTTACTTGTGAACTCAGAGCACGAAATGTGTCTGTCAGGTGCGACAGCACATGAACACAGGCCTGTGGGGTTGCTGAGTGAGAGCCTTATCCTCTGCACTACAAGGTCAGATAAGGGGACTGCCAGAGGCTACACCCACTGATTCAGCTGAGTCAGGTGAGTAGCAACAGAGTGCTGACTGGACACTACAAGGAATAAGGATCCTTACACAGAGGGATGAACTAGCCTCCTTAGACTTGCTGCTGGTGTTAGGCCAGTCTGAATTAATCAAGGTTGTTGTAAATTACCCCTACTAATGTCCTGATTATCTTTTCACCACGGAAAAAATAGACTTGTAAGCCGTTGTTCTTAAAAAAAATCTTCCCTTTCTGCAAAATTAGTTTCTAGCTGATGTATTTGATTGTTTTGTATTTAAAATTCATTCTCCAGTGGTTGCATTTTATCTGCACTCATTAGTTTACAATGACCTGTAGACCTTCAGCTGATTTCATGCAGGCTTCATAGGCATTAAACATGACAAAAATGATTTGACTGGCCACAGTTTAAAAAAGGCTTTGTTTATTTAAAAGGAAATTAGGTTAAAGAAGGAGAACTGAGTGGGTCTTTATGTACATTCAGAGAGATTCTAATTCTTGTATCAAGGTGATTTTATTAATAACTTTTTTTAAGAAATACCATATATTTATTCCCTATTCTGTCTCATCTTCTGTCATATAGAACACCTCTTGTATTGGAGAAAGTATGTGACCAATTTTTAATATTAAAGTTTCACCTTTTTTCTACCTGCTTGTCTTATTTTCCTGGCAATTGTGTTGGTGTTCTGGGTTTTGAAAGTAGACACTCCATCTCAAAGTGGTTTATAGAACAATTTATCTGCATTTTTTAAAAAATATATTGATTGAGGGTTAGCCTAGCAAGGCAAAAATATCAGCTGCACAATGGCTCATTGACCTATTGGGTGGTGTGGTGGGGCAGTTGCCCCACCCCCATGAAAGAGTGGGCTAAAGCAGGTCAGAACGGCTGCGCTGCCAGGCAGCCAGTCAGGGAGGGCCTGCTGGGAGTGAATCAGGGCTGAGCTTTAGGTGGCCAATCGGGGCCAGGCTCAGCCCTATATAAAGGCTGCCCAGAGTGGAAGCACTCATCTGTCCCAGACCTTCAGGGAGGAAGGTCTGTCTCCTGAGCAAGAGACTAGCACCCTGGACAGAGCAGTGCAATGCAGAGTAGGCTCAGGGGAGCAGAGGAGAGCTTCAGCCTGACACCTGCCAGACTGCCGGCCCTGAGCAGAAGGGCCTAGAGGCTGCGAAGAGCCAGAGGGGAAGTGGCCCAGAGACAAGAAGACAAGGGGAGAAAAGGAGGGCAGAGAGGCTGCTGTCAAATGGTCCCTGGGTTGGGACCCAGAGTAGAGGGTGGGCCTGGGTCCCCCTACCCTTTCACCCTTGTGCTGCACTGGGCTGTGGGGCACTGGCCAAGTCAGGCTACAACCTGCACCCTAAAACAAGAGGGGCTGGACTTGCGGATTGTGGCAGGCCGGTGTAAAGACTGCAGTTAGCCCCCCTCCCACCCAGAAGGGGGTGAAAGGGACTTGAGGGCACTACTGGAGGGCAGTGTCCTGAAGAGGATGCTGCGAACGGGAGCAACGCGGGTCCAGATGCCAACGGAGGGCAAGAGACTGAGAGGACACCACTGACAGAGGGTGTTCCAGGACTGTGATAGCTAATTCCTGGACTTGCCAGCAGGAGGTGCTGTGGTGGTGAGTCCCAAGCCCATCACAGTTACTTTTTTCAGTTGTTCTTTTTCATGTTTAGCTAAAGAGTTCTGCTAATCCAATTTGCTGCAGAGTACTAAAGGTCTGATCTAGTATATTAGATACTATTCTTTTAAAGCTCTTCAGATGGGAGTTGCATGACTGGACTCTGGGAATCTTACATGCTGCAAACACATTTCTTAAATTTCCATGGTTTTGCTATGATGGTACTCTTTGTAGTTATTGCGTCTGACCACCTTGAATATGCATTGACTAGTATGAGGAGTATTTGTTTGTCCTTCTCTGTAAAGCCAATAGGAATACCCTGCTATGGGCTCTGATCCCATTATGAAGGATGGCAGAAAGACCTCTTGGCATTCATTACATTTTATGCTTACAAACTCTATGCCCTGATCCAGCCTGGCTACTAATGATAGTTTCTGCTAACAGCTTTCATTTAACTATTCCTGTATGACTTCCTTGCAATTCTGCCAGCAAACTTACTTTGAATTTGGTATAAAACCCCATAATATACAGTCAGCCTGCTGTGAACTAACTTTTTGGACAACATATAGAATCATAGAAGTGTAGGACTTGAAGGAACCTCAGGAGGTCATCTAATCCAGTCCTGTGCACTCAAGGCAGGACTACATAATAGTTAGGCCATTCCTGATATGTGTCTGTCTAACATGCTCTTAAAAACTCCATAGAGATTCCACAACCCCTATAGGTAATTTATTCCAGTGCTTAACTACCCTGACAGTTAGGAAGTTTTTCTTAATGTCCAACCTAAATCTCCCTTATTACAATTTAAACCTATTGTTTCTCGTTTTATCCTCAGAGATTAAGGACAATAGTTTTTCACCTTGTTCCTTGTAACAATCTTTTAGGTACTTGAAAAATGTTATCATGTCCCCTCTTAGTCTTCTCTTCTCCAGACTAAACAAGCCCATTTTTTTTCAGTCTCTCCTTGTAGATTATGTTTTCTAAAGATCTTTAATCATTATATCTCCACTAATCCTAGCCCACATCACCCCAAATCCCCACCAATGCTAGCCTGCACCCTCCTAAAGCATACTAAATTTCAAAGGAATCCAACTAAGCCAGTAAATTGTACAGTACTGAGAAAGGTCAATCTTTGGATAGAAGTCATGACTCAGCTTTGACTATAGTGGCTTGCTGCACCACTATAATACAGGCAACATCCATGCCCTAGAGAACTTATGATTCCTTTCAAAAACACATCCTAAAATAACAACAAAAAGACCATGGTGCATGGAATCTAGAAAAGGGAGAGGGAAACAACAAATGAAGGATAATATATTTATTGGAAGAGTATATTTTTCCAAGGAGTACATATGTTTTCATGTCACCTATATCTTGACTGATAACTTAATTTTGTCAGTGAGTGGGGATTGCTGTTTCATCAGATAAATTATAAGCTCTTCGGGGGAAAGAACCATTATTTTGTTCTGTCTTTGTAAAGCCCATAGGATGCTGAGGTCATGGTCTGTGACTAGGGAACCTAGGTACTACTGTAATAATAACAATAAATAATAATGCCAACCATTAAAGTTACTTTAATTTTAATGGCTTGGTTTCCTAAGACCTACTGATGATCCCCATGTTTGAACTTTGGAGACTGAGGACAATCTATTCTTTCTTTTTACAAGCCATGCTGAAAAGTCTATTTCCTTCTCTTGAGAAACCTGCCTGAATAACTTAGGATTTGCACCTTGTAGCATCATTTACTTCTGTATAAAGTGGATGTAGAATGCTACCATTCTATGCTTGACTGCACAGATTGGAAGACTGTGGGGAATTGAGTTATTTGTTGGAGTTCATTTGTGAAATTACTTTAGTCAATTTTCTTTTTATTACAAAATTGACTTTAGGCTATTCCAAATAAGCTGAAAAATTGAGACAGGGACATTGTGGGTTTGGGTATTTTTGTTTTTGTTTTAAACTAACCAATAATGTCTTCTTATCTATTGTGAATTCTCTCCCCACCCCCCAAGAAATCTGGCCCTTCTCCGCAAGCAAGGCTAGTATTCACCTTTTTCTCTGAATAAAACTTGCAGGTTGTGAGCCTCTAACTCAGGGTTTTGCATGTCATAAACCAGCCTGTCACAATGTTTCACCTAGGAATATTTCGTTAAATTGTCAAAGTACTCTGAAAGCATTGCCCCTTCTAACTTATTTTCCTTCTCCTGTGTACTGCAATGATATTTGCTCTAGGCATGTATTTCTTAAAATTCAATTAGTTCTTAAACCTGTTCTCATTAGGCTTCTAGGGAGTCATTAAATTGCTGGTTGCATTCACCTTTGTACTGATGTGTGGGTTAGGATCAGGAAAGGCCAATTATGTTTGTTTGGGGTTTTTTTTTTAATGAAAATTTTAGTTATTGGTGGCAGGGTGAGGGTTGGAGGAGAATATGCATGGCCAGACTTGTCCTTATTTTCCTGATTGCAGAAAAGAGCTCATGATCTTGTGGAGTTTTCCCCCTGTAACACTTTGGATTTTTTGTGGGGAGGAATATGATGGCACGTACAAACCTTTAATCGGAAAGAAGAGGTTAAAGAGCTTATCTGAGCCCAGCTGGCTTCACCCTGACATACCTGCAAAACATACCACGACCAGATAAGGAGCAGGACAGGTTAGTAGGAGGCAGACAGTGGAAGTGAAAGGACATACAGTCTGAGCTCCTGAGAAGGAGCACTGCAAGAACTCCTGTGGCCTAGCTATAGCAACTGGTCAAGTCCACGAAGGAGGAACTTAAGACCCTCATCTATCCCAGAGTGTTATCCCATTGCTGGACTCTGTGTCTGCCCCTTTTGGGGAACATAAAAACAAGTGTCCTGGCTGGAGGTCCAAGTATCAGAAGGGACAGACCATTGTAGGGATGGAATAGCTATCAACAGGGGGCAGTGAGAAAAGGAAGGGGTCTACCATCTGCTGCCTGACCACTATGCAGTGCCAGTAGTGAATGAACTCCTTCATGGGGGGGTAAAACATAGCTCTCCTTCCCTGTTACCCTCCTTCTGTCTGTTTGTTCTCATGGGGAAGGAGATGATCCCCTCCTCTAGCAGGGTACGAGGGAAAGGTGCCTATTCCTTGCCCATCCCATAGCCTTGCATATTGCATGAGGTTCTGGTTACCCCATCTAAAAAAAGATATATTAGAATTAGAAAAGGTACAGAGAAGGACAACAAAAATGATTAGGGATATGGATATTCATATGAAGAGAGATTGAAAAAACTGGGACTTTTCAGCTTGGGAAATAACACTGTTGGGAGGTGGAGGGGTCTGTAAAATAGGCATCAGGTTTAAAATAAAGCAAAATTATGTACTTCACCTAACATATAGTCAAACTGTGGAACTAGTTGCCAGGAGATTCTGTGAAGGTTAAAAAGTATAGCTAGGTTAAAAAAAGAATTAGATATCCTCCATGAATGTAAGTCCATTAATGGCTATTAGTGAAGGTGATCTGGGTGTCCATACACCTCTTACTGCCAGATGTTGGAGTGAAGAAAGGGGATGAATCATTTGATTGCATGTTCTGTTCATTTCTTTTGAAGCATTGGGCATTGGCCACTGTCGGAAGACAGGATACTGGGCTAGATGGACCATTGGTCTGACCCAGTATGGCCGTTCTTATGGTCTCACACTTGGCAATTATGTCCCCCTGGTGTGCTGCCTGGCAGAGATTTTTTCCAAGAGTGTTGACATGAGCTCCTAAAAACTCCTGCTGTCTCTGCCCTCTCTGGGCAGAGGGTATTCCCCTAGCTAGCTGCCAGCTATTTCTTCACTGCCTCTTCCTCCCATTGGCTGCTGCAGATTTTCCCCCTCTCTGGGGTGGCTTTCTTTTAGGGCTACAGGCTTTTGAAGCAGCAGCAGTCTTCTCCTTCTCTTCAAACAGTTGCTATCCCATTTGTTCCTACCCCACTGTAATAGCATGGGAGGCTACTTGGGCAAGGCTGTTGGCAGCAACGCAGAAAAAAAAAGGAGGAATGAAATAGGGAGAATGGAGCTTAAAAACACAAAATTCAGCCTGTCAGGATGTTGGAGTTTTATTTCTCACTAAGATCAGAAATTAGTCTTCCTATTTTCTTCAAGAGCAGTTTTCATGAGCTGTGAAATACCATTCAACAATTCAGTGTAAATATCAAGGTTGTGCTCAGTTTCATTAAAATGAGAGTAGTGAGTAGCATGAAAACATAACCATGTTAATGGCTCTTTGAGAAGACTTGATTGCTCTATGTGGGTTTTAATCACCGTTATTCTTCAGAGAGCAAATTGGTAATCTTTTAACTGACCAAACTTAATCCCATCTAATTGCTAATTATTCCATATTGTACACTGATGAACATGTAGTCCACCTTCCTTGAAATAGCCTTCAATTCAGTGTTTCTCAACCTTTTTGATACCAGGGACTGGCTTACTGCCTTCCTAAATTGTATCAGGGAGATCTCAGGGATGGTCGCTGCTACATGGACTGGTCATTGAGAAACACTGACTTTATTTTATATTTAAACTGGCAGTAGAAGACTCCAAGAGTTTGAAAACCATTGCAACAAACTAAAGAATTTATAACATGGCACTTTTCTCAGAACGAGTGTGGTGCATTTAAAGAGTTTTGACGATTTTGAGTAAGATTATTGCTTGCAGAATAGTTTCTATTTTAAGTAAGTGAATATCTTTGAAATTGATAGAATTTTTAAACTAGAACATTTATATGTAGTCACTGTACCTCTCTGCTTTGTTAGTACTAAACATTTCTAAGTACACATCACAGAAGTAGAACTGAGGCAGTGGATGGGCACACAATCATTCTTGGCTCTGCCACAGACTTTCTGTGTGACCTTGGGGAAAGTCCATTTATTCTCCTGTGCTTCAGTTCCTCATCTGTAAATTGGGCTAATAATGCTATCCTTTCTTAGAAGGGTATTGTGGGGATAAATACTTGGGAGATGCTTATATACTATGGTGATGAGGACTACATAAATATATAGATATATATGGATCACCTATGATGCTGATGTCCTGAAATTCAGCTGATTTTAAATGAAATGTCTATTTAAAAGAGCAGTTCAGGAATATGTGGGGCAAGGTATGGGGAGCAATAATGACAGAATTAGTATATGTGTGTATACATTCAATCTCATCTGAAATAATCAAAAAATCCTTTCCAATCTAAGAGTTAGGACTATTAGATGCAACATATGTAGAAGGCACTAGTTTCAAATACACATTTCCAGGAAAGTCATTCAGATCAGGTAACTTTATTTTTGTCTAAAATTAAAGGAAAATTGTTCATTTTTATCCCAAATGAAAGATAGCTCTTAAATGTTAAATGCCTGTAACATTAAATGTTTAATAGGATTTGATTTGATGCATCACACAGAGGTTGAATGAGCTCACCCATCCCCTTAAATGCCTATTGTTGTTAAAAAGAACAGAAAATTTATGTCAGGGTATTTTTTAGATTTACCAGTTACCAGAGCAGAACAAACCATATTCTGTGGACTGCAAATGAAAACTATTTATCTTCTCTCTTGTATCTAAACCATATTTCATAGCTCGTGAGACACAAATGGGAGAGGCTTTTGATAAAATGTTCCTAGGATTTTCTCAGTACTTTTTTTTAAAAAAAAAAAAAAAAAGAGGTTGTAAAATAATTCATCATATAAGCAGAGTGATAAGATTAACTGCTCTGAGTTTTACAATTGACAGAAATTATGTAGAGTGAGGGCTAACTGGCAGAATACCACTATGTTATGCTGACTGTAATAAAAATGAATCCAAGGTACAAAGAAGTGGCTATTTCTTTTAAGTGCAGATCTGTCCCTCCCCTATATTTATTAATGTTAAAATATTTCATTTTAAAGTAAATCTGATAGTTTTGGAGCAAAGAGTAAATATGAAGTAGAAAGGAGGAGAAGAAAAAATCCTAGAAGAAAGCATTAGGACCTGCAAAATGAGAGTATTTATAACAGTCTCATAGTCTTGCAGAAGAAAAGAGGGAGAATAACTGAAGTGTATTGGCTCTCAGGGCTTCACAAACTAGGGGGATGTAATCCAAAAATTGGAAAAGTCTAGGACAGATCCCTGCTCCAGCTACTGTGGGCCTCCTTTGGCAAGGTAAGAAACCATAAAACTCCAGTAGTCAGACAGCTGGGAATCCCAGGTGTGGTAAACTAGTGTAGCAGGCTCTACCTCACCTCGTTTGATTCCCCTCTGCTGTGCCCCTCTCCCCTGCCCCCACATTAGAAGATATGCAGATTGTGGCTAAGGGATGATCTGGCATGACCCGACTATTGCTGTACTCCAATGATTCCTGGCCAATGGCTTGTGGTCATTACCACTGATCTCGGTTAGAGATACCTGACATTGCTCTAAAGGTCACTGGGAGCTGAACCCAATAGCCTTGAGGATTGTGTGTGTCAGGAGGCAGGGAGGGGAGGTATGTGTGTGGCATACAGCCACTTTTGCTCCCAGCTCCTCAAAGGCTGCACAAAGCACAACTTCACCAGATCCAAAGATCTGAACCTTTGTGTAAAAAGGACTCAAATCAAGCAAAATTATTTCATAGAAATGGTGGTAAACATATTGATTGCTCTACCACAGAAGGTTTATGCCACTGTCCTTTCCTGGAAGGAACATATCCTGTTGGACTGGTTGTGCCTGAATTACCTCATAGTGGCTGGCTAGAAAGGGAATAGAAGCAACAATACTACTGAGAATGGCAGTAGTGCATGTCATCCTTTTAGCTCCAGTGGCAGAGGCCTCTGTGTTTGGAGCAATCATTGGAGGTAGTTTCCTTTGCTACATGAGTATGGCTTAGCTAACAGTTGTGGGTTTTGTATACAGATATGATTTCTTACAAGTTGTATGAGACAAAGTTTAGAATAAACATTAATAATTAATAATGGTGCTTTTCATCCATAAATCTCCAAGTGTTTAACAAGAAACTCCTAGAGAGAGCGCATGGTGGTTAAACACAGGAGCAAGAGTCAAAAGAATTTGGCTTCTGTTCCTAGCTCTTACTCATGTGCCTTGTGACTTCTCTGTGCCCCAGTTTTCCTTCTATATAATAAGGGTGTAATTTCCAAGGGCATGCAATTATTTGTAAAGTGCTTTGAGATCTTTGGATTGAAGATGAGATAGAAATGCAAAGCAGTAGTATTATTAACAGCCAAGGTTCCAGTGTATGCAGTCTGAGGAGCAACCAGATACTTTAGAGCCATGTACACATGGAATGCACTGTTTTAGTTGTCTGTAAACTACAGGGAATCATTGCAATAGAACTATCCAGCCCGGACAAATTTTAAGACTAAGAACAGCCTTACATTTAGGCTGGCCAGAATTTTTTTTTTTAATAGTTCTGACAGATATCAATGTTTATATTTAAGCATTATTTTATTTAGTCATTTAAAAGGTGGCAAATTATGGATGTATGCAGATAACAGGGAGTGTCAGACAAATATTTAATGACAGTCAACTTTGAGCTTCAAAAGTCAAAGCTTTATGACAAATTGTGAACATCACATGTCAAAATATCCTTGAATCAAATTCTAATAAAGTTTCAAGCCACATTTTTCTTGCTTTGCCTATCTGTACATTTCTATTGTCAATGGAATTTTTTTTTCATCTGCTTCTGTGTGAGGTGAACTTGACATTTACCAATAAAAATCTAATCCTTCCAAGACGACTATATTAAATCTATAGATAATCTTAAATCAGAAGGAATTTGTTTGTCACAGTTTAACACAACAATTTGCTATCATTTGCCTATTAGGAAGTGTGACAGTACAATAGTAATCACAATTATTTATATGCTCTTATGAACGAATTCCATCAAATAACTGCAGAGATACTTAAGCTTCATTACTCTACAACTATAGCAGAATGAAAAGAGAGTTCATGTGTGCAGCTGGTTATAACAGACAAAAAGCAGATTTCCACACATTGCACGCATACATTCAGTACAGTTTTCATTAGTGAAAACAAACAGAAGCTAGAGTTTGAACTGACAGTCTTTCAGTACTCATGGGCTTTGACAGTGTTCAGAAGAAGGAGAAAGAAAGCAAGTGCTGTGAACGTGAAAGAGAAAAAGCAATAAAACAATTGCCTGGAAGCTGCACATACCCACTTGCTTGATTATCTAAGCAGGGTAAAAGACAAGAAGTCCATATTTTTCAGTAGCTTCATTGTAATTGTCTGTACTTTAAAGTCTGATTGAAGAAGAGAACAAGCAGATTTTGTGGGTTGGGTTTTTTTTGGATTAAATCTATTGCCTGGGGCCCTATGTTAGTAAGCTTGCTGTTCTGATTTTAGTTCCTGATGGACCATAGTCCATATTACAAAATATTACATATTTACACAGCACAGTTGGCAGTTTCAGTTCAGGGAAGACTCAAAAGAACCTCATGCTACAGTTACCTCTCTTACTCTGAGCATGTGTTGTGTGCTCCCTTCTGGGTTTAGTTTTGGGCAATTTATGAGATTTATGACCTTATTATTCAGCAATGCTGAACACCATCTACTCCAGTGGACCTCAGTTGGAATTGTGGGAGCTCGACATTTCAGAAAAAACAGGTCTTTATTATACAGCATGAGAGCAGCATATGTAAAGAAAATATATTAGGCATTTGGTGCCAGATACTTAGGTGATGGAGGTGATGCAGATTTACACCACTGAAATTGTGTCATTAGATTCCAAGCCTATCAACCTTTTAACCATACATTTATTTTGGGCTATTGATTCACTGGTAAATGAATTACACTCACAATTGCCTTCTTGAGAAATCTAGAAATTCTTTCAAATCATCAAATAAATAGCAGACAGGCATTGTTTTAGGAAAAAGATCTTGAACAGGTACAAAATACCTCCCCTATTTATTGTGAGGCCTGCTCTTCTGTTAAGTACAATAGTGTGAAAAGAATTGTACTTTGTCTTGGCATGAAATTATGTCAGCTTTTGTTCTTCCTGTCCGTGGTTGTACAAGAAAGGAAATCAAAGATCTGACAGCAGAATATATATATATGTGTGTGTGTGTATGCACACATGTGCACGATATATTGCTGTAGCATCAAGGTTTTAAGGGCCTTGTCTCTTCATTAGTAATTATTTCAGAGTTAGCAGGATAAAGAAGACCTTGGTTAGTCCTTAAAGTCTTAATGGTGCCAGGTTGAGTTAGCTATAAATCTTTTTTTCCCATTTGAATGCAATGTTTTTGGCTTAATTTGATGGTTGCCATCAATTTTGATTGCTATCAATTTTGACAGATGCCAAAGAGCACCCTGCTTTCAGAATATGAGTTATTTAGGGAATCTCAGAACTTTGAAAACAGAACGTGATGTCTGAGAACAATATAAAAGGGTAACCTCCATAAAGCACAGGCATTCCTTCCCAAAATGCTCTAGTAACGTACTGAACGCTGAATTTGACCATAGAATTATACCAATTTTCTTGTAAAGTTATTTTTAAATTAATCTTCAGTACAAAGAATATCTGGACAAAAGACATAATTTCAGATTAAATAAAAGTAAACCAAACTGAACAACAAATAGTAAATGAGGAAAACCATATGGTTCAGATAGTTACCGTGTTAAACCACTGGCATCATTCTCTATATTTTTACTAGTTATTTTCAGAGCTTGCTGTGTACCAAAATGTAAAAGGTCTGTACAAGTAACCTAGGCACCTATGCTCCTGATATTTAAATTTTGGGTGCATATACGAAGTATGCCTCTATTAAGGCCCTATTAATATATGTGTAATGTTAGAGGAAGCAGGTATATGAAGGCAATATTTCCACCCCATCCCCAACCCAACAAAACAAATTAAAATCTTTCAGCCTCATAGGCTGTGTGGAAATGGTGTTTGCCTACCTGGAGGAGGAGGGAGGAAGGTGGCACAGAGATACAGGAGAATCTATTACCTCCATCTTGTGTGGCATGTGACCTTCAGGTAATTATTCAGCAGACAATTGACTTTTTTTTTAAGGTTGCAAAATCATACTGGAAACTGCTAATTGAATTTTCTGTCTCTCTCTCTCCTAGCTATTCACTGACATTACTGTTTTTCAAATATATTGCTTGCACTGGATATCAATCCCTGCACCCTTCCTGCCCCCAGTATATTAAACCCCTCACCTGAAAGTTCATATACTCAGGCAGAACCCTGTGCTTGTCTGGAGTCATTCAGAAGATAAGCCCCTATATTTACATTTTCCCAAGTCGATTCTCCTTTTGTTATTGCTTGCTCGTTTTTCTTACCCCTGGGGATCACTTTGTAGATTGTTTTTAGCCTCCTATTTGATCACAACATCTCAAATGATGACGAGCTGCAATTTTTCCTAATTAATTCTTTACTCCCATATCTAGATTATAAAGATATTATGATGCTGATACTTGTTGCATTCCTATTAGACATCTTGTCACAGACTGATATTATCATTTACTATAGCCATTGTTTGATATCTTTCAACTAGATCGGGGTCAGCAACCTTTCAGAAGTGGTGTGCTGCATTTCATTTATTCACACTAATTTAAGGTTTCATATGCCAGTAATACATTTTAATGTTTTTAGAAGGTCTCTTTCTAGAAGTCTTTAATATATAACTAAACTATTATTGTATATAAAGTAAATTAGGTTTTTTAATTGTTTAAGAAGCGTGATTTAAAATGCAGAGCCTCCCTCCACCCCGACAAGTGGCCAGGACCCAGGCAGTGTGAGTGCCACTGAAAATCAGCTGGCGTGCTGCCTTCGGCACATGTGCCATAGGTTGCCTACCCCTGAACTAGATAATGATTTTTGACAGTACTTGCATTCACATCAATTTCTACTCCCCTTGCAAGGAGCTCCTGATATTCTATAGAAAATCCTTTATTACTATCCAACACATATTAGAGCTAGTGCATTCCCTTCATTCACTAATTCTGTAATTTTTGTAATTTTGTAATTAATAATAATAGTAGTAATAATTATTAATAATTGTAATAATAATATAATAATAATAATTATACTAATAATTGTAATAATTTTTAAAATAATAATTACAAAATAATTTTTGTAATTTTGTAATTTTGTAATTCCCTTCATTCACTAATTTTGTAATTTTTGTAATTTTGTAATTTTTTATTTCCATCAAGAAAAGTTTCAGGTCTTGCAATAAAATAATATAGATCAGGACCAAATTGGTTTTCTAAAGAAAAATCAGTTTGAGCTGCTACCAACAATGTCACAGTATGCTACTCCCGGGGAAATTCTATGCCACTGTGCAAGCACACAATTCAGTGCCCCATGGATTTTTTTTCTCTGCAGAAAAGACATTTTGCTGGAAAGGTGCTGCAGTTATGCCTTTCACCCACCAGGAGCTGTCGTGGTGCCAAAACAGAGGGAGCTGGCTCACCGGCCATAACAGCGGCCAATAGGGAGAGAGCAGTTGCATTCCTCAAAGCGTCCTTCCTGCAGGACCCTATCTGCAGTGATGTGGAATAGGATTTGTGGGCATGACAGACAAGGCAGGGCACATGGTGCTTCTGGGGGGTGTCATATAAATTGGTGTTCTAAAGGCTTGTGGAGGGCATACTAGAGTATGGACTGAATAGAAGTGGGGGTGCAGGGACACATGAAGATGGGGGAGGTGGGTGCAGGGCCACATGGGCCAGGGGGTATCTGAGTGGAGATGTAGGATCATGGGGAGCTGGGTCTGCAAAGGCACATGCGGTCCAGGGGGAGGGAGATGCAGGGACACATGGGGATGGGGGGGGGGGTTGAGTGGGGGTTGAGCACCACAGGAGGCAGGGGTGTCTGAATGTGGTTTCAGGGACACAAAACGTGCAATTCTGTACAAAGTAACATCTGAATGCTTGATTTTGAAATGTTAATGTTCTTTTAACATATTTTTTGTGTGTAACATATATCGGATACACCATTTCATTGTCATTAAGCCTTCACAGATATTTTTCACGTTTTTGTACAAGAGAACTGATTGCTGAAATTGAATGTTACAAGAAATTTTTATTGGAGGAAGCAATTTTTCTCTGGCTTATTTAAAAATAGAGTTCCATGCAATTGTCATTGGTAGTCATTTTTTATCAGATAGAAGTTATTACAACTTCTCAAGCACTAAATACAAATCAATATTTGTAATCAATTATATTGATCTCTATCGAAAAGCTATTAATGATGTTGCATGTAAATACTGAGTGGCTGGAAATAAAGGATAGCTATTAGCTTGTTGGGGAAAATAATAGACAGACCAAATAAAGTATGAAAAGGAAAATTAAAGTTGTTTCAAGGATTTTTATAATGTATTTTTATCTTAAAGATCTCATGGAAGTTGACAGGGAGATTGATGCCTTTACTCACTGCACAACTTCTTGAATTGCTCTATAAAACACATTTCTAATGTTCTCCACAGCATTGGTGTGCACACTCTCAGTTGATTTTGCCAAACCATTCACCATTTGTTCCCTTAATTCAGAGGAGCCTTTGCTGACTCTTTTTGGGAACAGCCTGAAAAGTCAAATAATATATTTAACTCTGACTGCAAAGTCTGTGGTTGTGCTGGGGTGGGGTAAGGAACATGTTTGCTTTATACAGACAACTATCTATAAAACTCAACTCACTTCACAATTTTGCCACTTTTTCTTGAACCACATATGTAATTATAAAATCCAAATCAGGGCCAATTATCTTGGAAAATTTCAAAACTTCAGGAGATCAAATTGTTAGCTGAATGAATTGTTGCATTGGTTTCAATGAGACTGCTCTTAAGGCCAGTAAGATTCCACTACCCTGGTACAGCTTGAACAGTATGTTCCTCTGGAAGCAGTTCAGTTCATCCCAGTGTACTCTCCTAAGGAGTAAAGTACTTCTCATCTTCGTTCAAAGTGGCAGCATATGGTGCTAACTGAAACAAACAAACCAACACAAACATTTAATCTTTCCTTCCTGTGATGGGGTGCACAAACTTGACACTAGGAAACAAGGGTTAAGAAATTGCTTTAAGTCCAGCCAGCTCTGCCCCACAAAACCTATAGTATGTGCTCCATCTGGTGGAGGAATTACAAGACAGAGAAGCTCATTTGGTGACAGACCTCAAAGACAGCAGACCAACAACACGTTGCTCCAAAGCACAGAGCAGAGGGAAGGTCAATATCTCTAGTATAATTGTCCCAAAGGGCCCTCCCTGAGGGAAGGAGGACCCACCTCAGAAACAGAGAGGGAAGCAATCCCCCTCTCCTCCGCATATGGATCCTGGACATTGGTAATCCCTTTTTTCTTTCTTGGTGTGGACTACCCCAGCAGGGGAAAACCTTTGACTGAGCTTGCCCAGAAGGGGGAAGATAGGAAGTGGCCTAGAGAGGGAGCCTTAAGCAGTCTGGGTTGCCAGACACTGGTAGCCCCAAAAGGTCTTAGGTTGGAGCCTAGTGGTGTGGGAGGACCTGGGCTTCGTTACCAACAATACCCCTGTGAATCAGGGCTTGTAGCCCTGATCAATCAGCCATACCTCCCAACCAACCTTCCATGTAAGGACAGTTACACTTCTGTATAAAATTATTGATGTTGTTTTAAATTTTATTTTATTGATGTTAAGCAGACTTTCTGAATTTTCATAAGTTCTGTTCATAAACTCAGTCTGTTGCTGTAGCACTCATCCGTTTTCTCTCTCCTCTCCCTCTACTTGTGGAACAAAATGGCATTATTACTGCAATGCTGTTAAACTGTGCCTTGGTGATAGACTTTATCTCTGCCTCTTCCTCCCAAGCCTAACAGTGACAGAGGCATAAAAGCTAGTAATGGAAAGATGGTACAATTCCCAATTTTTGTTGCATTTTCACTAAGATATCTTCCCAATACACTATTTAGGTCTATTTACCTACTCAGCTTCTTACCAAATTGCATTGGCATCCTTCCTTTCGCACCTAGAGGCTCCCGATTCCATAAGTTGTTGTGTTTTGTTTTTTAACCAAACACAGGGCCAGAAAAGACCATCTGGATCTTTGAATATTTCCAAAATATTTTTTTAAAAAAATTTTGGCCACGGACTTCGGAACTCTTATAAGGATGTGATCCTAAGAGCATCTCTGCACCAGAAGACAAGGTGCTCCCTAATATCTAACAATGAACTTCAGTTAACCTGACCAGCTTAGTTTACCCTAGTTCACTATTATAATTTGTATCTGAATGGTGTTATATAATATGTCATTGGAAAACTAATAACTCAATGATCATTGCTATTCTTTTAGGATGCATGTACGATCAACCCACAAAGGACTATACAGATGTTCTGAAAATGTATTTAAACTGAACATGCTGGGGGAGTTGATAAACAGGCTTTCTTCAGACAAAGGAAAGAATCCCACACCTCAAACCTGGTGTGGTCAAATTCAATGAGTTATTCATTTGTATTGGAGGCTGTGGGAAGAGATTATTTGCAATGTAAAAAATCACTAGGGGAAAAGGGACAGAACCAGCATGGATTCTATACCAGAAACCATGGGGGAAAAAAAGAACATTTCAGATGAATAGATTTCAAAGGTTTACTGGACTATAAAGAGAGTGGAAGTGAACCCCTCAGTTATCCTTCCCTTGAGGAGACAAGGAAAATCAGTGCCCAGGATTCTGTGTGGCTCCCGACTAAGACAGTCAGCCCTTTGCTAGAAAAGGAAGATTGGTGAGGAAACTACCTTGAACAAAGATGTTAGCTTGTTAAATTAGATCGTTAGGTCTTAGCCATTAGAACATGTATTTTTTTCTTTTGTTTGTAACCCTTTCCATCTTTATGCCTTGTACTTGAACACACTTCAAATATCTTTTTAATTGAATAAACTTGTTTTACTTTTCATGTAAACCAAACCAATGCTTTGATTCATCTGAAGTGATTGGTAATTATCTCCTTGGAGTGTCCAGCCCTCTCCTGGAACACTCACAGAAGTTCTGTTCGCTGCTCTCTTTTAAAGAGACAGAAACAGCAGCTTATTCACCTTCAGTCAGGTGAACAAGCTGCTGTTTCTGTCTCTTTAAAAATCAGCAAATGTAAGTCCTTACAGAAGTAACAATTTTAGGGAAACTCAGACTGGGGATATGTGTTGGTATCACTTTGCAAAGAGTAACTGGGTGATAGAAACTACAGTGTGAACTAGAAGACTACAGTGGAACGGAAGAATCCCATGCATTGCTATAGCTGGGGACCAGCTGGCTATTTGGCAGTTCTGCAAAAAGGGACTTGGGGATTACAGTGGACAGTAAGCTGGATATGAGTCAAGAGTGTGCCTTGTTGCCAAGATGGCCAATGATATATTGGGCTGCATTAGTAACAGCACTGCCAGTAGATCGAGGGAAGTGATTATTCCCCTCTATTTGGCACTGTTGAGGCAACATCTAGAATATTGTGTCCAGTTTCGGGGCCACCACTACAGAAGGGACGTGGACAAATTGGAGAGAGTCCAGAGGAGGACAATGAAGATGATTAGGGGACTGGGTCACATGACTTACAAGGAGAGACTGAGGGAACTGGGCTTATTTAGTCTGCAGAAGAGAAGAGTGAGTGGGGATTTGATAGCAGCCTTCAACTACCAAAAGGAATGGAGCTAGGCTGTTCTCAGTGGTGGCGGATGGCAGAATGAGGAACAAGGGTCACAAGTTGCAGTGGGGGAGGTCTAGGTTGGATATTAGGAAAAACTATTTTACTAGGATACTGGCAAAGCACTGAAAAGGGTTACCTAGGGAAGTGGTGGAATCTCCATCCATAGAGGTTTCTAAGGCCAGGCTTGACAAAGCCCTGGCTAGGATGATTTATTTGGGGTTGGTCCTGCTTTGAGCAGGGAATTGGACTAGATGACCTCCTGATGTCTCTTCCAACGCTAGTCTTCTATGCTTGTTGGTATTTAAGGGCAGGTGGTGACATAACCCCTTACTGATCTGGGTTGAACCTCAAACACATGACTAGGGTGTAAGTGGATAATGATCAATGAAACAAAAATATGTAAGAGGCAAGCAAGGAAAGACAATTTAAAAAGACAATGAAAATGAGTTGAAAATATAAATAATTTTACAGAAGGGAGAGGAAATATCTGAGAGTTGTGGGACTAGTCATTTTGTTTGAAGCTTATAGCTAATGGGCCACATTTTATTGGTGAGATAGGAAACTGCCTCTGCCATTATAAGATGCATTGGAGGTTGGTTTTTTAGGATGTTTCTGAGAAGCTTAGCATCTCTCTGAGGGCTTGTATACATTGTGTGGCCATACGCATCAGAGGGATACAAAGTGATGCTCCAATAATGTATTATGCAACTGTCCAACGTAGATCTGTTGACATGTTCTAAAAGGTACTTCGTGCACACTGATGTAGTATTGTTAGAAACAGTACTGTGTTAACCTTTTTAGAGCATATCAGCTATGCCTATATGGGGCAGGTGGGCATTTAGAGCACAACAATTTACATCCCTCTGGTGTGCATTACCTCACCTTGTAGATGACCCCTGCGTCTCAGTGAGAGCAAAGCTTGAGGATTTTGCTTGGTTAAATCTTGGATATAATATTTATCACATTCTGCCTTTTGATGACTGATTTCCAAGTCATGGAAAGAAAACAAACCTTACACTTTTTGCATCACATGCTTCTAGCCTTTGGAGGAAAAAAAAGATCCTCTGCTTTGATCCCTTAATGTTAACATTTGTAAGAAAAATAAGAAACATAAAATTCCATGTTTCAGAGGTCAGGAATAGCCTTTACCCCTCATTCATAAATGGCCAGATACATTACAAATTAGATGTGCAGTTGGGCTTCAGTTTGATCCAGAAGAGCAGATAAGATGGACAAATGCTTTCATACAGTACATCCTGTTTTCCTAGGTGTTTAACTATGTGTTTCTTACTCATGTGCTCAAGGCTAAACAGACAGTCACATCTGAGTTTGGGAAGGAATCTTCTTCCAGGTCAGGATGACTGAAAATGGATGGGAGTTTACCATTAATGCAGCATGGACCATGGTTCATCTGCTAGGAGCATTTGGACCTATGTTGCATATCTAAGTTTCCGACTACTGCAGGGGCCTCTGGCATTGGAATTTCCTGTTTATTCTTCTGAGATTCACAACAATTTGATCTGATGAAGATTCAATATTTCCCAAAGCAATTTACTCAAACTTATCCAAGCTAGTCCACTATCCTCAGGCATGCATCAAAACATGATTCTCTGGGTCTGCCACCTTATTTTGTAAAGTTTAGAATTATTTTTCTCCTGCTGTGTTCCCAAGAGCCAAGATGCTACAACGAGTCTTCTGGGAGGTGAGCTGGTTCTCTGCAGCTGTCATGTGCTGTTAACCATTACAACATGGCTTACATACACCCTGTAGTGGCTTTGATCTCTTTTCAACAGGGTAAGAACTTGAATTTGTTCCAGTACAGCAGTAGACAGATACTAGTTGAGTTCCATCTCATCTGTGTCCAGAAGGTTCCAAGGAAGCTTCATATTTTTATTACTTCACTGCTACTTTGAAGCAGTTACAAGCCAAGAGTGAAATCCTGGCCCCACTGAAGTCAATGACAAAACCGTCATTGACTCCAGTGACCTAGAATTTTGCCTTGGGTCTTAAACGTCACTTCAGAAGAAGTTTACTCACATAATAATATAAGAGAAAAGGTTGGTCCACCTAAATCTAGAGTTAGGGATGAAAGGAATGGGCATTAATTGTAGTTCACATCTGAGCTGCCATAATTACATCCCTGGAGCTTTTTTATTTTAAAAGATAAAGTTGTGAAAAGGTCTCTCTCTGCTGGCTGCTGCTTTGTGTCCCAGAGAGAGAGAAAATTGATGGAGTAGGAGACTGGGCTTCCTGCTTTTCTGTCAGAAGTTCAGAATTTTCTATTTTAGCAAGATAGCTATAGGATTGACCCTGTCTTCTGTTAGCAGTCATGTATTTGTGTAGGCAGTTGCTTTTGATTTGGCTAATAGTTGTGTCTCAAGCACTCTGATCTTTTTGCAATTTAACACCTTCTAGAAAGGTTAAATAAACAGACTCAGGGATGTATATTTTTGAGTAGGAACAATTGTGAAATCACACAGCTTACATTTTTCTTCAGTACCCTTTGATCTATATTGTTGTTCCTGTTAATACAAACTTGCTTTGAGAAACTTAAAGATTCTGCACAATATAACAAGGATATCTTACATTTTAAATATAAGTACTGTAATATTGGGGGTTAAAGGAGAGGGATGGATTATTCTCAGCCCTGAGCTGTGCATACTATTTTTACTTAAAATACATTATTAAGACAATAGATGGCTCTGAGCATTATGCAGAGTTCCAGATGGGGTGTGGTTTATAGTAGACAAGGGAGACAAAGCTGGAACTCTATTTGTGTGGGAGCTTGTTTGTCTGTTGTCATAGTTTTCATTAACAAATGCCTCCTGCTTAAGATGGACTATGATTTCTTGTATCATGTCCAGGAGAGGCAAATGAGACAAGTGAAGTGGAAGTTTTCCCAGAGCCTTTCTTTACTTCTCCATCCAACTTTTTGACCTCATCCAGGAAGGTCTTGAATAATCCTTGCATTCAAGAAGCACAAGGACTCCGAGTGTGGTCATAGCAACCAAAACAAATGGAGTGAGGACACGTCCATGACCTGACTTCTCCTTTGTGCCATGAGGAAGTGTTGTGGGGTTTTCTCAGGGGGGAGAATTATGAATTCTCTGTCTAAAACCCACTTACTTAATCCTCTGATCAGTACAGACCTATTCATTTGTATGATTAACAGCAATACATAGAGCTTGTCTTCACTATGGGGATATCCATGCTGCTGCAATGGATGCAGCAGGGTTTGATTTAGCAGGTCTAGTGAGTGCTCACAGGTTGATCCTGGTACCCCAGTTCCCCAAGAAGGGTAAGATAAGTCGACTGGCGAGTGTCTCCTGTCAAAGCAGTGGAGTGAAGATAATGGGGTAAGTTGACCTAAGCTATGTCAATTCCAGCTACATTATTCACATAGCCGGAGTAGCGTAACTTAGGTTGACATAGCTATGTAGTGAAGACATGCCCTTAGTCTTTATATAGCAGTTTACTTTTCAAAGTGCTGTACAAACATTAACTGATTAAACCTTACCACAGTAATGAAAATGGCATAGGTCATGCAGAAAATCATTGGCAAAGCTGCAGCTAGGGTTCCCAGCTTCCAGTCCCAATGCCACTTCTCAACAGCATGCCTGAAAATATGTACTGGTTAAAAGGAAGATGTATGTGAAGATAGTAAGAAGCAAAAATCAAAATGTTTTAAAATAAGTGTTAATTAAAAATAGTCTTTGTTTAACCTGTTAGTTTTATTATAGTCAATATTAGTTGATCCAGTTCATTAACTGAAAATAGTGTCCAAGAATAAAAATATTGCATAGTTAGTCCTAAGTCTGATTGAAAAAGGAGGAGGAGTTGTGTCAGCCTGGCCATTGTCAAAGAAATCCTTCAGATGAGTCCTTTAAAGAGATGACTTCATATAGAGGATACCAAGAATAAAAATAACAACTGGAAATTACAAGTGTCAATTTGGGGTTAACTATCTTTTTTTTCCCTGTGATGTATAGAGTGGCAAAAGGTAAAAGCATTGTCATTAGTAAAATACAATTAAGGTCAAATAGATCTGAAATCTGGGGTAGCAAGCATGGTTGTTCGCCATTGTGTTGTGATGCCATGTTATTCAAGGGAAGCATGAAAAAGATAGATAGTAGAGTAGAACAAATAATTAATATACACATTCGATTAATTTAGCTTTTTCTGCTTGTGGAAGATCTGTGAGCTAATAGTGTTTTTTCCAATAAATGTATTTTATATATAAAATTGATCACAAAATAGTTTGCTGTAAGTATTCATAACTATATTAAAAGTGTGAACTCCGGCTGGTCAGACTGAATCACATGATCTTGCTTTTATTCTGTGATTGGCTAAATCAACAAATTCTGATAAAGATTCCAGAATGTGAACTATATAGTTTGGTTTCCACAACTATTCATATGTGCAATTATGTAGTGCATTTTCTTCAAACATTTCTTAGTAAAACTCAGTCATTTGATTGTTAATGAAAATTAATACAACAGAGAAGTGCATAAATAATCTGTTAGGCTCTATTGATACCACTGAAATTATTTTTTGCATCACTCACAAGTGTCCTGGACACCATGGCACAAATGGAAAAGTGTGATTCTTGCTTTAGAAAGCTAACAATCTTACTTTAGAACTTGTGGAATTAACAAACAGTAGGGAGGAGACCAAATGGAAGGACTAGAGATACATCATTAACATCACATGGTACAAATGTATAGCATGTGTATGCTTCAGGAATTCACAATCATTTAAATAAATATCTAGCACACATCCAATTAACTGCAAATAATAATTAATAAAACAATAGTAATAAACATTAATAGACAATGGCAATACAATAATGACCAATAATACAATACAATAATAATACAGTAATACAATAGCAATAAATTAATAAACAAGGTAAGAAAGCATGAGTTTTAATTTCAAAAATAGTTGTGGATCAGTGTCTTGTTTTTATTATTTGAAGAGTTTGATTAATAATTAAACTAATTTTAAAATATCCATCAATTTAAAGAAATAATAATCCATGCTTTGCAATGTGTATGTCAGCTTCTCTTTTTGGCTACTCCCAAATTTAATTTTCTCTTCTGAAATTTTTGTTAATGGGCATTTCTTCACCCTAGGACAAGATGAAGCACAACCTCATACCTATAGCTGACTAGAATTCTTCATGCTGGAGAGCTATGATTGTTTGAGACACAGTCCTAATAATATTTGATACAGGAACCACAGGGAGCATGTCTATATTGCTGGAATTGAACAGGAACTGCTGAGGAAAGCCATGTATATGTGATTAACAAAGAAAAAGATGATGGCCTTTTCCTTTAGTGTTTTGAAGACTGTTTGCCTTAAATTTTGTTAGACTCTTCCATGTGCAGTAGGATTTCAGTGTAGCCAGAGATGTGGAATGGAATCTCCTTGATTAGTCCTAGTGATAAGGGTGGAACTAGTCCTCATTGCAGGAATCTGTCTAAAACACTGCACTGTATATTGATCAATGAAGAGCTTGCTTTATGAATGATAGTATGGATGTTGTGGTTAATGGATTTGCTACTTCTTATGTGAATCTATTCCTTTTAATGAAGCTGTGGCACCATCTCACTTAATCTCTGCCACAACGTTTTACATTTGTCATGAAGCAATGTGTGCATGTGGTTATTTTTTTAACTATATCTGCTACTGATATCCTTTTTTCAAGCTGCAAAACAAAACATATGAAAGTGATTGGTAGCTAAGACAAAAATCTCACCAGTCTGAAAGACCTGCTATTTGTCTATGTGTGTCTCTCTAAGGGCTTCTAAGGCTCAGTAAAGCAGGTTATAGAAGAAAATAGAAAATCTGAATCATACTGAAACTTTCATAAGCCACTGCTTATAATGATAGACAGTGGCACTACATGACCATTTACCCACAAGTGGAAAAATGTCACTGATTGGATTAGACCTAGAAAGAGTAATGCAGTTGTGTCCTTAAGGGTTAGAAGAAAAATGGATCTTTCAGC
The DNA here is from genome assembly GCA_007922305.1 of Dermatemys mawii. Taxonomy (NCBI): domain Eukaryota; kingdom Metazoa; phylum Chordata; order Testudines; family Dermatemydidae; genus Dermatemys; species Dermatemys mawii. Next base: position 237,761 of record ML677351.1, read on the forward strand.
TCTGCAAGTGAGCACAAAGAGCAATCCAAAAGCATGATTAGTGAGAGGTAGTTTGTAGAATCGGTTCCATTTATCATTGAAACTAGTTGTAGAGTACTCAGCAAACGGTGAGTTACGTTTCTGCTCCAGAATCCATGTCCCAAAATCCAGTTCTGTGCTTAAACTTTAAAAGTTTAAAGTTTAGCCCGGGGGCATCCAAAAGGAAGGAAAATCATAATACATTTCCCCTGTCTGCAGGAATACCTTCACTAAGTACCTCTTACCACACATTTTACTCAAAGAAAAGATGTGGCCTCAGTCATACAAGACGTATATAGAATTATCTGTAAAGAGATCTTCCAAGAAGACTGAAGGGGAGATTTTCAAAAAAGCACCTGAATGAAATGTATTGGGGCACTTAACCCTCTTTAGCCTTGTCCACACAGGCAAATTGACCACAATTGGTCCTCATTAGCTCCCCTAGAATAACTTTCCACATGAGTGCTCTTATTTTGGAATAAGAATGTCTATGTTTGGAGCTATTGCAGAGAAGCTATTGCACTTTAAATTCACACCCTCCCTTATTCCAGAATAATTTCTCTTTGTAGAAAAGCCCTTAAGCTCTTTTGAAAATTTTATCTAAAGTAGTTTTTAAAATGACAAAAAATGAAAACCCCACAATCTCTTGAATCATTATGAAATTATTAGTTAATAAAGCTGATTAAATTATTCATTGCAAATACATGATAAATGTAGCCTCTCTTAGTAATTGTTTGTAAACAAAACCTAATTCTGTGACTGCATTTTTCACTTTGATGAATTTCGTGAATGGATTATATATCAGAGGGGTAGCCATGTTAGTTCATATCCACAAAAACAATGAGGAGTCCAGTGGCACCTTAAAGACTAACAGATTTACTTGGGCATAAGCTTTCATGGGTAAAAAATCCTCTTCTTCAGATGCATGGAGTGAAAATTACAGATACCAGCATAAATATACTGGCACATGAAGAGACGGGAGTTACCTTACAAGTGGAGAACCAATGATGACAAGGGCAATTCAGTCAGGGTGGATGTAGTCCACTTTCAATAACTGATGAGGAAGTGTCAATACCAAGAGAGGGAAAATTGCTTTTGAAGTGAGACAGCCACTCCTAGTCCCTATTCGAGCCCAAATTAATTGTGTTAAATTTTCAAATTAATTGTAACTCTTCAGTTTCTCTTTGAAGTCTGTTTTTGAAGGTGTGTGGTTTTTTTCCTTTTTTTTTTTTTTTTTTTGGTTGAAGGATGGTTACTTTTAAATCTCTTATTGAATGTCCAGGGAGATTGAAGTATTCTCATTCTGGCTTTTGTTTGTTACTGTTCCTGATGTCTGATCTGTGTCCATTTATTCTTTTAGGTGGAGACTGTCTGGTTTCTGGTTTGGCCAATGCACATGGCAGAGGGGCATTGCTGGCATATGATGGCATATATCACGTTAGTAGATATGCCTACGAATGAGCCCCTGATGGTGTGGCTGATTTGCTTGTTTACTATGTCACTGGTATGGTGTAATGGTGTGGCTGGCTCACTACAACAGCAATTTTCCCTCTCTCAGTATTGACACCTCCTCATCAATTATTGGGAGTGGAGCACATCCAACCTGACTGAATCTGAAGAAGTGTTTTTTTATGAATGAAAGCTTATGCTCAAATACATCTGTTAGTCCAGGGATCAGCAACGTTGGCACGCGGGACCACAGGGTAAGCACCCTTAGTGGGCCCCACCACTTTGTTTACCTGGCTTTTCACCGACCGCGGCTCCCACTGGCCGTGGTTCGCTGTCCTGGTCCAATGGGAGCTGCGGGAAGCAGCATGGTGCTGGCCACTGCTTCCCGCAGCCCCCATTGGACCAGGATGGTGAGCCGCGATTAGTGGGAGCCGCGTTCGGCGAAATGCCAGGTAAACAAAGCAGCGGGGCCCACTAAGGGTCCTTACCCTGCGGTGCTGCGTGCCAGCATTGCCGATCCCTGTGTTAGTCTTTAAGGTGCCACAGGACTCCTTGTTGTTTTTGAATGGGTTATGTGCATAAATTTAAGTCTATATCTCATGGGTTGTTCGTAAAATGTTAACTTTAGTTATCACTAGTAACACTCTAAATTATATGTAGTGTGTGATTAGTCACTTTAATTGACTGGTAGTATTTCTACTCTCTTATTAGATAATTAGTGTAGAGATTACAGACCCTAAGGACTATAGTTAGGGTGAAATCAAGACAGTCTTTATTTCCTGTATACACAGACACTTGTCTCCTTGTTATATGCCCTTAGTGGCCGCCTTCAATAGTGGTTCTAAATGTTCACAACTAACACCACATGCTCCTTTGGTGAAAGGTTTTATAACATTTTGCTTTTCAGAAACTATTCACCAAAGAACAACATATAACAGGAATGAAATAGCAACATAAAACAAAAAATAAACAGCCCAATGAAAAACAGATTAGACTGCTGAAACTTCAGCCTTTTGTTAAGAATTTATTTTGCCCTTTTAAGCCTTTTGGCTTTTGAATTTTCAGAATCTTATGTAATCCTCCAGGAATGCCAGCGGCCATCTTTCTCTAGCTGGATATCTTTTCACAAGGAAAGACTAGTGATTTTAGATGGTCAAAGTGTTGTTCACAGCTCTAGTGTCTGAGTATGGATCGGTATATACTGGAGATCCACGTGGTTATACAATTAGATGACACCAATTCTGACAGAATTCCATGTGGCATAATAACAATGTAGGATTGATTGGTTCTGGCCATGCCTGAACTGTTTCTTTTCTTTCTTTTTTGAGAATTATTCACCCTATCATGATCTCCTGGATTTGTTACTCTCAAGGATTTGACTTTATGATATCTCACAAAGTCCCTCCTCTGATGGGCTTTATAAAATATTCCTTCTTCTGTAGTCTCAGAAAGTCAGGCCAACAAAGGTCAAGTGGGGAGGGGATGGCAGGGATAGTGGATCTCAATTTCCTTCCCACCAACAGTTCTGGAGGATTGAATCTATTTGGTAGGGCTGTTGACTGAGATGCCAACAAGGTGAGGTGAAGATTCAGGAATAAATTGTTTTATTGTCTTTACCATGTATTCTGCTTCACCATTACTCAAGGGAAACAGGGATGGATGGGACATGAGTCAAACCATAGGTATCTACAAACCACTTACAGTCTCAGAGGAAAACTGAAGATCATTGTGAGTGATGACTTGCTTTGGAATTCTGAAATGTGCAAAGATGGATTTGTATCATTTTTCCATCCGCACTTCTTGTTCAATGTCAATGAATTTTGAGAATTAATCAGTTATCTAAAGATAGGCTGCATTATCCAAACAGAAAAGAACAGTTCCAACGTTCTGCCATGGCATGCTTGGTACAGCAGATGGCAGTAACAGTTCTGGTGAATTGGTTCTCACACAGTCACAAAATCCACACTTCTTAATTCTCTGTTGTAGTCATTTGTTCAGCCTTGTCCACCAAATAAACTTTTAGCTCTCTCCTTGTATTTTCTAATGCCTTAGTGCCCTTCGTGCAATTTGTCACAGACTTCCTGTTGCTTTGATGTGACGCAGGGATAATCATTTTTCATCCTTTCACAACAGAAGCAGTCTCACTTCTAATTATAGAGTGACTAAAATTTTCCTTTTATGTTTAATGGGTACCATCCTGGGCCTTTCAAAATATCTTTTTTGGCTCATGAAGTGTTGATTCTTTCATCCTCCTATAAAGTGGTTCTGGAATCAATGTTATATCAGCATCTGCATCTATTTTAAAGTCTATTTAACATATGCCCAATCTGGTGATCCATAATGGTTCTTTTCTGGTCATCTTCTATGGCTCTAAATTATGCAATCTCAGTAACTTTTGTGGACTTTTCTTGAAAGACAACTGCTTCCATTAACTTAGACTGCTACATTGTGTATTCTTTTTAGACATTTCCTTCTTGTGGTGTCTGTTGCTGGACAAACCTATTTTTATGAGGTAGTTTGACACACCATGGGCATTCTTTCATGCTACTTGTTGTATTCCTTTTCTTTTTAGTCTATGTTAGCAAAGTTCTCTCTGGATTCCTTTGTGCTTGTACTGGTCTGGGAATATATTGTTTCTGAAAATACCTTCTGAGGTATTTTCCTTCTCATGTCTATGCCTTCTACCGTGGGTTCCTCCTCAAAATTATTCCTGAGAAGAGGTTCTTGACTTTGGATGACTATGTACTTAGCTGCCTCTTGTGTGAGATCAGAGTAATCTTGTAGTCTTCCTGATGGTTGGTTGTCCCTGAGCCCTACAATAAACCATCCTATGATCATTCTTTGCTCATCTCCCCACACCCTAGCATTGATTTCATAACACCCCTGTACAACCTCATCCATTCTGACTTGCCCTTCCCTTGTTTCTGTAACTGAAATCATATCCACTGAAAAATCACATTGTGGGCATGGCAGGAAATGCTTATCCAGTTCTTCTTTTACTGTACTTAACTCTTTCATTTGAGCAGCTGTGAGGCTTCTGGAAAGGCTAATGTCCTCTCCTGCAGGTCCCATTGTCTAGGGCAGGATATTAACTTATTTCTCCTCTGATTGCTATCTAATACTGAAGCCTGACAGAACCACTGGAATCTGTTTACTCAGAGTGACCATCCCTCAGCTTGCTGGAAATCAAATTCCTATGGGAGTGTTATTTGGAAGAAGGCTGGATCAGGTGGAGCCATGACTGCTGTATTACGAGATTAGAGATTTATCCCCACCCTTTTCTTCGCTGCCTTTGTCTGATGTGGCCCTTTAAGTAAGAAAACTATTTGGATTTTGGTTTTGTTTTGTTTTGGTGCCTAGTTTTAGCTTCAGTGTCCCTAACTTTCTTATCTTCACTCCTGACTCCAGCCTGGATTCACCATAATATTTTTCTCTGGGCCTCTGTGGGTTTTTTTAGACCTTTTCTCTGCCTTTTTTTCTGCTACTACTATGCAATGGTTTGGTTCTGGCTTGGTTGGAAAGCTAGCTTGTCTGTTTTCTTTCCCCTTTCTTCTTTCTACAGGGGAGGTCTGTGATCTGTTGCAATTTTATTCAATCCCATTTAACACACTGTGGGCAGGATGAATGCAAACTGTCTTTATTTCCTGTTTACAAAGATTCTTACCTCCTTCCTATATGCTTCCTACTGGCTCTGAGTAGTCACTCTAAATGTCCAAAATTAGAACATTTTAAGTAAGAGAGTAAGAAATATTCACATGTATCTAAAAAATCCTTCTCATTCAAATATGAAAATTCACAAATGGCCAGACCCTCAGCTGGTTCAAAATGATGTAGCTTAATTGCAGTTGAATTATTTAAGTTAATAGAACTATGTCAGTTTTCGCTAACTGCATATCTGCCCCAGATACCTTAATTCTGCAAAGCACTCTTTAGCATGTGAGTAGTCCCATCAATTGATCTCAGATATTATGACATTAACAAATATTCTTATTTACCAAGAAGTTGCTCTTTTTGCAGTCAAACTTTCATACAAGTCCCTATCCCCTAAAGTGGTTCCAGCATGTGAGTATTTAGTAGAATCTGTTCCATTTATCAACCCATGTGAGTTGATAAATGGAACAGATTCTACAAATTGACAAATGGAACAGACAACCTACACAAATAATGCTTTTGGACTGCTGATCGTGTTCGATTACAGACCAGAAAGATCCATTTTTCTTCTCTTCCCTTACCAATTACTCAGGTGCTGAAAAGTAAGTGTGAATTTAAGTATGCTGCTTGAATGGGACCACAGAGAAGAGCCATTCACCAGTGTTTGTGTGAACAAGACTTACTTGCATGAATATTTCTGAATAGTGAATAACAAAGGGTAAATTTGACTGAATCAAAAAGATATTTTGAATGAAAATGAATGTTGCAAACACTGGTTCTTCTTTGACTGGCTGTGGGTGAGTATTCCATTCAGGCGTATTCATGCCAAGCACACTAAAGCTAGAGACATATTTTCCCCAGTAGTACTTGTCAGGATGGCACACATACCCTATGCCTCCTTGTGGTCCATCTTGAAACTGACCTGACCTTATTTCCTTAGTCGGAGCTCCTTGTCTGGTGTTTTCTTCTCATGGTTTTATTCTCTGTGACACAATTTGACACAGACTTTACTAGTGTGAATAGTTAATAGCTGCTAGTATCTGTTTAGTGTAATTAGTTTTGTGGTGCTCAGCACTAAAGGTTATGGAGCATTCTCCAGATTTCAAACACTGCTTGTCATGTGGGGTCTCAGATCCCCCTATACGCTGCTAACTGTGTCTAGATGAAGAATATGATAACATGTACCATTTCCCATTCTTTTAAAAAGAGAAGGCAGATTTCCAGGGATCTCCGTCTGAAGCAGCACCTGACTGAACAAGCTACAAGGATTGCCACAGAACTGGGACCCTCTTTGGATCATGGGGCCAGGGACCCTCAGGTGTCCTGTATCTCCAAGGTAGTTGCAGACAGACCCCTTCACTCCGATGCTTCCCTGAGAAGGGAAAGTCATCTCCACATCCTTTAAAAAACAACATGTCTAACAGATTGGAGATGTTGGAAATTGAAGAGAGATCTGTTCTCCGCTCATCAAAAATAGGCTAACAACATCCACCAGACTCAGATATTCCAGTAGATCTGGGCTGTCAACCCGTGTCTCCTGGTACCAAGGCAGGAGGATCAAGGTGCCATACCATTGACTACAGAACTGTCAACAGAATGACTATCAAGGCCTGTACCCATGGATGCAGCTGCAGCTCTGCCACTTTCGGTACTAACAATCCTGCAAGTCTTGCTCTTGCAGCTGTCCTCCCTGGGACCTGTGGGGTACCCCTCCTCACATAGATCAAGATCTCCACCCCAGTCAAACAGATGATCCCCAAGAGTGAGGCAGAACAACTCCCAAAGCAGCCTACAGCTCAGGTACAGGATGATGACCATCCTTTTGAACAACCTTTGTTGGAGGAGCCTTTGCCGGAGGATCACTACCATCAGATACCATCGGCTCCAGAAACTCTATCCTCATATTCCCTGGATGACTTGGTGCCTCTGGGTTCATCTTCTCCACTCTGAGGACTTTAAATTCTATCAGGAGTTACTTAGGAGAATGCCTCCAGCTCTAGTTACACAAGCTGAACTGGTACAGGAGAACATCCACAAATTATTTGACATCCTTCAGCCAACAACAATGGGAAAGATTGCCCTTCCAATTAATGATGCACCCTTAAAGCCAGTGAAAGCCTTGTGGCTTACCCCAGTGTCCCCAGCTCTAACAGTTAAACATATGGACAAATAATACCAAGCACCATTACAGGGATGTGAATGGTTTTTAGTCCCATCCAGTGCCATCACCTTGTTGTCACAGCCACTAAGAGAGATCACAGCAGGAGACATTTAACATGACCCAAATTAATTCTACTGTCTCACCCCAGATGAGAATAGTGAAGCTGCAAACTCTTCTATTGAGATATGACTTTCTCAACTGGGAGGCAATGTTTAAATTCTTTTCTGTGTTGTCTGGCAACCTTCTTAGCAAAGGGTCAGCTTCCTGCAAAGACCTTACTCCAGTCTGCTCTCAGTGTTGCAAATGCTTCCTCCAGGGCTCTGGCCTCCACAGTTGTAACGAAAATAGCGTCATGATTATGTAACCCCAGTACAGTGCTGGATAGTCCTTAGTTTATTGAGGACTTACCCTCTGATGGACAATCTTTTTTTTTTTAGATAAAACCAACAAGGTGCTGCACTCAATTAAATATTCATGTGCTATCCTCCAGTCCCTAGGACTGTACATTCCAGTTACTAGAAAACCTTACACAGCAATATTCTCACCAGTACCCAAAACAGTCCTTTCACCCTCTGAGGCAACAGGATACCTCCAGGAGGGCACAGAAAAGGAGGTCATCTTGCTCCCGTTCTAACCATTCCTCTTATGCTCAACCTGTTGTGGGGAAACAGCCCTTTCTGATGACTTCTTCTTTGAGGACAGTGATAAAACCAGCAGTGATCTTCCCATTCCTTCTCCTTCCCTTTCAGGAACCAATTATCTTACTTCATCTGTGCTTAAGAGGCAATAACCTTGGACAAATGGGTCCGAAGTATGGTGGGACTGGGATATTTCATAAAATACTGCTCCATCCTTTCTACTTTGTCCCATTTCAGGAATCCATCTCCATGTTCCTTTGAGAAGTTTGGATGCTGTTTGCCCTGGAGACTGTAGAGGAAGTTCCTCTGCAGTTTCAAAAGTGGGATTCTTACTCCCATTCTTTCCTGTTCTCCAAGTTCAAGGGAAGAACTGAGATCTGTGTAGGATCTTCAGGCTTTGAACAAATTCATCAAGCACTTGATATTCTATATGACACTTTAACATTGATTCTCCCTTTCCCAGATTGCAATGATTGTTTCACTGCCCTTGATCTTTAGACATGTACTTTCATGCACCAATGCTACCCAGTCACATGAAATTTCTCAACTGCAGCTCCCTATCGCAAATCTATCAGTATATGGTACTTCCTTTTGGCCTGTCATCTGTTTCTCATGTTTTCTTCAATTGCTTGATGGCATTGGTGGCCTTTTTAAGGGAGAAAGGAATTCATGTCTTCTCTTACCTTGATGATTGGCTGGGGTGAGAGTCATCCCAGGATGAGGTTCATTGCCACATCAGGTTAATCATTTGCCTTTTAATCATCTGGGACTCATTCTGAACTCAGAAAAGCCAACACACCTTCCTACTCAGACTCATTGAAGCCCTGTTCGATTCTATGATTTTGACTACTTTTCTTTTCCAAGAGAGATTTCAAGCAATTCACAACTTAAGCATGTCCCTCAGGTCTCACTCATCCACAACATCTTGGACTTGTCCAAGGTTGCGCAACCACATGGCCTCCTGTACTTATGTAACCAAATATGCAAAAATGCTTCTCTGAACTTTTTAGGGATGGCTGAAATGTGTCTACTGGCCAAGAAAGCATCACTTGGACAAATTTGTCTGACTCCCACACTGCCTGAGGCAGAAGGACAGTCTCATTTACTTGGCCACAGGCCATAACACATACCCCTTCAATGGCTGGTGGGGTAAATCTGCCTTGCAACACAGTGGCATGTCCTTTCCTACCTATTAAGAGCCTTGGGGTCCCATCTTGGAACCTCAACACTTTCTTGGCAACTTTTATGGGTCTTATGTTTGAGCCCATAACAACTTGCTCTTGGCTTCATTAAACCAAAAAATTGCCTACCTTATAGCCATTACATCAGCTAGGACAGTGTTTGAACTGCAAGCTTTGATGCAAGACCCTCTTTAAACAGTATTTTTCAAGTACAAGGTAACTCTATGGCCACACCCAAATCTTATAAACAAAGTAGTGTAAACTTTTCACTTAAATCAGACAACATATCTCCTGATTTTCTTCCCAGAACTGCGTTCTAGCAAAGATAAATGTCTACATATCTTAGACATTAGGAGGGCGCTGGCCTTCTACCACAACAGGACGAAGCCTTAGACAATCACCTCATCTCTTTGTATCCTATTCTCATCACGTGAAGGGTCATCCAGGATCAGCAGAGCTGATCTCTCAGCAGATTACTTCATGCATTACAATGGCATAAGCAGTAGTCACTGCTCCTTCTCCATGAAGAGTGTTGGCCCATCTACAAGGGCCAACGCTACATCAGTTGCCTTCCTGAAAGATATTCCTATACTGGACATTTGTTGGGCTGCTGCTTGGTCCTCAGTGCATTGTTTACTTGGCACTGTGTGGTCAGCCACATCTGGATCTGATGTGAACTTTGGCAAAGTAGAATGCAATCATTGTTTAGCTAGATTATGAGCACACTTCCAAATGGTACTGCTTGTGCGTCACCAGAGTGGAATACGTCTGCAACCAGTTGAATAAGAAAATATTGTTAGTTAGCTGTCCAGTAATTGTTGTTCTGCAACAGGTGGGACAGGCATGTATTCCACAGCCCACCCCTGAGCCCTTCTGCATTGGTGTCTGAAGCCAACTTCTCTAATGAGAAGGAACCGAGGGGCATTATGAGCAGTCAAGGTGATGATGCTCTTATATAACACCAGGAGGGGGCACAAGGACATGTTGGGCACATGGACACACATGGCCTCTGTTTGCCAGAAACTGGGAATAAGCGACATGGAATGGATCACCTGATGATTACCTAGTCTGTTCATTCCCTCTGGTGCACCAGACATTGGCCACTGTTACAAGACAGAATACTGGGCTAGAGGGACCTTTGGTTTGACACAGTATGGCCGTTCTTATGTTCTCTACCCTGATGAGTAATGCTGTGTGGGGAAAAAAGATTCTGGCTCCAGTGCATTTGGCACAAACACTCCTGAATGGTATACACGTCTGCACCCACATCTTGAACAATAACAGGTTCTGAAGAGTAACAGTCTTCTTTTATTATTTTTTGCACAATTTGACTGGCTCCACTAGATAATCCCAGTTCTTATCTTTGACAATTCCCATTTTCTCTCTCTCTTGTAACTCTTTGACAAAATTCAGCCCTAGAATTACCCCTCATCTTTGTATCAAAATCACCTTTGGATGAATTTTTCATGGACATAAATAGACATTATGCCTCTCCCATCTTCCTCCAAAATGATTTGTCCTTTTTTCCCCTATTTGTGAGTCAAGTCTTTAGCCATACTGTGCTACCCATTCAAGAGTATAGGTGTCTGATATTGTCAAGAAGAGTGTCATATGGGACCATTTCAAAGACTTAGATAATAGCTAATAACTACTACAACAACAAATCCATCGCTTTCCCATGCCTACCATCTTAGTTATTGCTAAGCATCATTTTCTATTATTTGGAAACCCTGTTTATTATTGCTAATTTAATTTCATCTATGGTAGATGCTTACTGTTTCCTAATTATTTGCTGAATGATTTTATATTACAGATGTACAACTCATAGAATATGATATTGTCTTCTTTTCTCTCTCTTTGGAAATTACTACATATTTTCTGTTTCTATTTACTTTTTTTCTGTCTTGATATTTTTTTCCTGCTATTCCTTCAAGAATCCTACAGTTAATTTTATTTAATATTGATTTCTACGTACTTCCGGGCTATCTTTTCTCAGCAAAATTAAAGTTAATGAGATCTTTGTTTTTGTACAGATGGCATGGTTGGTCTAAACAGTGACTAACCTATCATAATTACGCCCTCTGACTTGTGTCATTGTTAAACCCTCATTCACCATTTTTGTATCTCTTTCTCATTAAAAGTCTATAAAATACAGTTATTAAATATCTCAGAAATCTCAGTGTTTGATTTCCATTATCTAATATTATTTTTTTCACTTAGTGTAGAATTGCTTGTTTAGTTTGATTCCTTTAGTTACCAATGTATAGTTTTGCATTTTTACCTAACTGATTTTGCTACAGCAGCTGCATAACTGCCTCCATATACTTTATCTTCATCTTTTTAAAACTATGCCAAAATGCAGTAATTCACATTATAGACTTGCAGCTTGCACTATCATAGATAGAACACCGTTGTTGGTTGTTATGGAAGTATTAAAAAAAAACAGCTCTGAAACACAACCCTAGAAAATATCTATTTTTATTTGTAATGTATGTTATTTCAATGAGCATTGGAAAAGGAAATAGATACAAGTAAATTAAAATAATTATTCCCTGGAAATGTTAAAAGCCCAATTTCTACACAGAGTAAAATTTTGTGGACAAAGTAGATACTCCTTAAGATGATGGTTTAAGGATAATGCCAATTTATACAATACTCAGTTTATACAGTTATAAATGTGCTCGATAACAGTACCACTACAGTCTCCTCAATAGAAAAGAGCAGAAGTTTAATGTGCGACTTTAAGTGTTGGAGGACTCCTATAAAAAGCAGGGTAGATTAGTGATACCCAGAGTGGCCCCACAGCATACCCTGAGCCTAAGAATAACTTCTAATTTGTTTCATTTATGAACTGACTTTCAAAGGTGCTCAGAATGTGCTACTGTGATTAACTTAATGGGATTGGTGGGTGCTCAGTACTTCAGAAACCCGGCCATGGATATTTTTTGTAATTTCAGTTTTCCATGGAAACAGAAGTTACTATAGAAAGGCAAAATATTGTATAGATATACATCAGTATAAAATCAGTGCACACAGCCATGATATTTACTTGTTCTAATAACTTCAACTATCCTTCACAGACTAAGCAAAATGTATTTGTTTTCTGAGTTCCCCAAAATGTTAAATCTACATTAGGGCTTCAATCTAACAAAACACTTATGCACGGGCTCAACTGTAAGCCTGTGAATAGCCAATGGCACTACATAAATATTTAGGCAAATGCTCTGCTTGAGAGTTTATCACTTGTGTTCTCAAACTGTAGTTATATACAGAAAGTGGCCACTGACTACATTTTAGGATACAAGCTACATTTGGTCCACTACAGGAACCCTAACCATGATCCTCTTAAGTTCATCTAATACATATAGCAAACTATACTCTTCATTCCTCTCCCTGCAGGATCCTAGCTCTTTCATGACTATACAGGGATTTATTTACATACATAAAGCCTTTATATTTCCTTGGATAAAGAAAAATATGTCTATCACTAAGGCTATATCTATCCTATAGAGTTAAGTCAACTTTAGTTTCATTGACGATCATAAGCTACTTTAATTACATTGGTTGTGCACGTCCACACAATATTCCTTGTGTTGGCGGAGCACATCCATAGAGAAAGCATTGCATCATGGATAGCTATCCCACTGTGCAACTTGCCACCCTCTGCGTTGGGCACCCTGGGAATGGATTGGAGCGCATCATGGCAGCATGCTCACTGTCTCGTGATGCAGTTCTTTCTGTCCCCTAATTCCATGGACTTCTGACTTTGTTTGGTGCCATTTTTGAACGGTCCTTCTAAACTGTGTGACCGCCATCTTTGCCTGAAAGCATGAATACTGAACTGCTGACCAGTCTGGAGATAAGCGTTACACTAATACAGCTGGTCATGCAGTATTTCATGAGCTGTGAAATAGAAAGTGAGATGCTGGTGCCTACCCTGCTATGTGCCATGGAAAGAAATAATTTAAGATTGCTGCTGGCATTCATGGAGCAACTTCACATGGCGGATTGTTGGTACTGGGCTTAGGAAAAAAAAGTATTGAGTGATGGGATTGCATCATGATGCATATATGGGATGACGTTCAGTGGCTGCAGAACTTTTGGATGCCACTTTGAATGACTCCTGTAGTGCTTGCTTCCTGAGTGTTAATTGTGCTGAGCAAATATCCTTGCCTCCAGTTACTGTGTTTGGATGTTAACACCAACGAACATGTGTATGACACAAATAGAGACTCAGTATTTCAAAGCATAAAATTTAATAACAGGACAAAACACACTATTTTTGTCAAACAGGGAATGTGGCATTTAAGAACCATCTCTCAGTTATGGCTCTCACAGGTGTGTGTGTGTAACTCCAGTTTCACTGTGAAACCAGTCCCTAGGGGTGTAGTGCAAGGGGTATTGTTAGGAACTGGGAACATGTATGGGATGTGGCAGGGGAATTTGCAAAGGGCATGGAACCAAGTTCTGTATTGGCTGCAGGAGCTGTGCACAGATGTGCTCAGACTGCACCGTACTGAGGGAGCTGAGCATTTGTCTGGCCCTCCAGTAGCTTTATCATCTGCTCCAGCCCCTGTTTCCTTTCCAGGCTATCCAGCCTGAGTTTTTCATTAATTGTCTCCCTCCACACACTTGCTTTGCTATCTGGTGACTGCAACACTTTGCAAAACATCTTCCTTACTCCTCCTGGTTCTCCTTCTTATATGATGGAGACACCCCACCTGTGTGGAAGAGTGTGTCCTCCAGGGTACATCTGCAGAAACCAAAGAAATAATCAGCAGAGACAGTATTGTGAGTGTGCTCACAGCTGTGAAGCACAAAAGTCACACACACATCTTTTCACTCTCTCTTGGCTAGCTAGAGCACTGTGCGAGTCCCAAATATGGGTTCACCAGGGGATGTCAGTGTGGGAAGGGGGAACAGGCAAGAAGGGACAAAGGGTGTGGATCAAAGGAGATTGCTACAAGTGCCTAGGAAGACTATTCTGAATATTGGGGCCCTTTTCCACAGGCTAGGGTAATTGAACCCAATATCTCACTCCTAAGTGTTAACCAAGGTTTAAGGGTGCATCACCTTAATGGGTGGGGCTGAAGACCAGCTCCATATGATGCTCGCTTGTGCACTTCTCTGGTCCTTGCAGAAATAATTTCCGGGTGGCATGGCAAATTTTCGTACAGTGTGCGGAGAAACAAGGCAGCTCTGACAAAGAACTTTTGGCAGAGGATTGAAGAATACCTATAGGAAAGTTTTCAAGAGATCTCCATGGAGGATTCCTGGGACATTCTTGTGTACATTAAACTTTTCCATTGGGCCCCCACAGCACAGCTGCATAGGCTCATTTGTTAATTGCTGTCTCTTATCTTTCTTCTACTGTATAACAAAGTACACAATCTCCTCTAATCCTGCAGTGTCAAAGCAAAACACATGTTTACCAGAACTTACATCCCCTGCACGTTGGAGTTCTAGGGCTGTTTAGACCTCGCTCCAGAGTCAAAAAGAGGACCTGACTCCCTGCGCCACCAGATGACCCTGTCATGTGTTCCTTTTGGTTGACTCTGCTGGGCACTGTCTCCAGTGCCCTGAAAGTATCCCTGAAGGTCTTGGCAGTGGGGTCACTGACGAGAATGGCGTGCAGCTCCTTGTAGAAGCAGTATGTCTTTGGCACCACACCAGAGTGCCAGTTGGCCTCTCTTGACATCTGATACATCTGCCTCAGTGCCTTGATCTTAGCATGGCACTGCTGTGTGTCCCTTTCACATCCCTTCTTCTGCGTGCCACTAGCAATTAACCCATAGGTATCAAAGCGAAGCTGCAACTGCATTGCCTTCTCTCCTCACAGATTCACTAGACTAGATCCAACAGCTCCAGGATACTTCAAGTGGCAGCACATCTGCTGCAGAAAGCCAGCATGGTCAGCTGGGAAGACGCTGTGTGGACTGTACTCACTGAGCAAACAGGAAGAGGAGGTTACATATCTGTGTATCTTCAGGGCAGCAGAGTTCAAGCTGATGACCAGAGTGGACATGATGAGCATTCTGGGACACTCCCTAGAGGCCATTTAGGGCAACAAGCAAGCACAGTGTCTACAGCGACACTACGTTGTTCTAACTATGTTGCAAAAAGACCTATGCCTCTTGTTGAGGTGGTTTTATTATGTCAGAGTTGCAGGGGAGTTACATTGATGGGAGGAGCATTTCAATGTGTACACCTCCCATGTTTCGTCAATGAAAGCTGACTTTTGTTGACAAAACTGTGTAGTGGAGACAAGGCCTAATTTGCTTCCAAAAATGTAAGTAGCATGCATAATAAGAATCACATGTGCATATGTGCAAGAGATAGATACATTTATTTCTACTATTAATAAAGAGCTGAAGGTTTCGAAAGTAAATCCTACTGAGCTTAAGAACAAGATCCTTGAGCAAGATGTCCACACCCTGTGAGAGGACTCTTTGCAAAGTTCTTGAAGTGTTTCTTTCACATCCTTGCATCCAAGAAAAAGGATTTTGCAATTTTGTGAATCAGGGAAGTGGAAACACCTGCCAACCCTTGAGATTCTAAGGATTAGTGAGGTAGATGTTGGAACCGTCTGTATGGATTATAGGATCCCTATCCCCCATAGTAGCATGGCTCCCTTAGGAGCTTGGGTGTGGCTGGCAGTATCCCTCATGGTAGTACATTGCCCCTTCAGAGCAGTAGTAGAGGAATCATTGAGGAGTTAAGGCTTCTAGAAGCAGCACTGTCTCCTGTGTAAGTTTCCCAGGGAAGCAAACCCAAGGTGACTACATGATCCTAACAACTTTTGTCTGGTCTATACCCCATTGGTATCCAGATGCCAAGGCAGGGATGGATTCTGCTGCAAAGGCATCCTTTCCCCTTTAGCATTCCTATCCAAATTATATGTGCTTCTGCCCCAGTCTGCTAATAGAAATAGAGATGCCTCTATCATGGGATTCCAGTAAGTAGTGGGATCATGCCTATTAGACCAGAGAGTCCATTCTCCCTACAAGAACAGGCTGCAGGGCTCCATGTGAGGCCTTGTTGATTTTTTTCTGTCAGCTGTTGTTGTTTTTTTTATAGGAGGAGTGGTGTTGACTAAACACACTTTTACACAAAAAGTGGCTTTCTGACAAAAATTATGGGGTTTTTTTTGTTGTAGAAAATCCAAATGCCTGAAAAAACAAAATATTTTGCTTTAGGTATTCCACCGCAGAGCCTTCTGGGAGTTACGTCATTTGCTGGATCCTTTTTGGAAAATGAGTAAGTAGAACATAAGACCTTTGGAACATTTCTCTTTCTCTATTTGTAGTTTAGCATACTTTTCCAGTTTGCCTAGATTTGTTTAAAATGTTGTTTATTGTTGGCATAAAACAAACACTTCTTCCTCCCACCACCACACACTATAACTGCAATCTCTTCTTTCTTTAAAATATACTGGGTACCATTTATGGCTCAAGTGATTTGGACTGATATTTGTGTTACTTCTATAAATCACCTATGCTGCTCTTTTAGAAAACCAATAAAAGTACCTCCCTTGTGTTGTTGCCGTGCCTCAGAAATGATTGTGCAGCTGCCACAGAGGAATAAATAAGAACATATATAATTAATTTTGCCTGCCTGTGGTGTATATTCAGCATGTAATGGATCTCTTGCCTAATAATTGTAATATGTGCTAATCATACTTCTGCACCGGAGATATGCCAGTGACAGCTGTTGGTGAATAGTAGGGGGAAGAGGGCTGCTGCTTACGCTGGAATATTTTTTGCCTTCTGTGTACATCATCCAACTCACCCTATTTGGCCCATGTAAGATCTGGCCTCATATCAAAATAATGTTAGGCCTGATGATTTGAAGGGTAAAAAGGCTTTATTCTATAATACCAGAATGATAGCTCATGTCTGTTCACAGTCTTCTTTGGTCCCACCCATGCCCAGATTACCTAAGAAAGTGTCCCTTACACCCAGTGAGGAACTGAAGGTTTAGAGCCTTCCTACATCAGATTTATTTCACTTTGGGATTGCTCTTATATTGAAGGAGTGGAAAAGGGAATGGAGTCAGGTCCAGAATCTGGTGCAATGAGTATTCCGAAATCCTTCTTTAAAAAAGCCCTGCTATAGCTTATGCTTAGATATTCGTTAAGCTACATATAATGTGATGTGCAGGCCATTGTACTGTTCTTTCTCAATTGCCCAAAACCTCATTTAATGAGTTTTGTCATTACTGGGACAGTGTGTGACAAGGACTAAATTATATATTTTAACTGTAAGGAATTAATTTCCGACAAACTTCATTGGATTTAATTGTGTGTGTATTTGGACAACTCATTGGCAGATTAAGGCTAATGTAGGTACATGTAAAATAATGCGTATTGGGGAGAACCCATTGAGACTTTGTATTCATGCAAGTGCACATGGAATGGGAGAACTGCAAACTACCCCACTAATAAAATTTATCCTGGATCTGAAGAGTCTTGGCCTCTGTGCCAAGACTGTTCACTGAACAGCAGTTTTGATGGTGTTGTTTCCTTGTTTTTAAATGTGGAAACTCATCCCCTTGACCATTGCCTCATTTCCAATAAGGCAGTTGAACAATTATTAAGCAGCACCATATTTTAGTAACTGACTTGCTGTCATACTGTCTTGGGCCACATTCAAAGACATGATCCTGAGGTAAGAACCACCCTCTCTTTTGTTTTTGAATCATGACACATATTTCCTTTAATATGGAGTTACTGTATTTAAATATCCCTGATATCTTATTACCTGTAATAGAACCTCTCATCTTTATAAAAACAAGTTCCTGTGTTTCTTCCTGCCTGGGTACAGCCAATGAGTTCTGCATTATTTTAACCCAAAATATCTGGATGACTCTTCATCGGAAAAGCTCCCTCTGAAGAATGTGATGGGATGCAACTTACAGCCATCTTTTCCTGCAGATGACTAGCCTGAAGCTACCCCAATTTATTTATTGAATCTCATCCCACTGAATGCTATATGTAGAGAAATCAGCACAGAACAGAATAATAGTGTTCTTAAAATAATTCATACTAAATGCATTCAAGAGTCTGTATGTAACTACTACTGTAATTTCCTTTCTACTGTCTCTAGGGGACAGCCTAGAGACAGTTAATGATGCCAGAAAAGTGGGTGGCACTGGCTAGGATGGGGTATTACCAGGATTGTGTAGGGTCAGTCATGGGCTGGGCTCCTATGGAGCTCCCAATTAAACTAAAATTTCCCTCCTTCAGTTGAACTGAGTATAAAAACTGCCTACTAATACAAAGGGATGTCTACTTAATAGGGCACAATGATCCTCACTGATGAAGAGGTGAAAGTTGCACCTCTGTCCCATTAATAGTGGATCTGACCCTTCATGTTGATCCCTAGCTACAATCCATTCCTATGACTTTCATATAAATCATATAGAACCTTGCTAGTGATTTCTTAAAATGGCTAAAAAAATCATTCAATAGTTGAGCAAAACCGGCAAAATTCCATAGATGTCACTTGGATTTTTGTTGAAGCAAGGACTGAATAGCTAGGATATCTATTTTTTTTCTTTCTTCTTTGTATTTGTATCTTCCAAAAAATTCCAACAATAAACTTTATGAAAGCTTTGTAACTGGAGATAATTTTCTGCCCCCTAAATGTGTTCGGTATTACAGTGCAAGGACTTTAAAATGGTACAAGGGTATGTCATGGGAACAACTGAAAAATGTAAGAAAGGGAAATGGAATGCTGAATATCAAGAAAAAAATTGTGATACTGAAATATATTAGACTATTCGAGTCTCCCCAGGGAAGTGTAAAAGGGTCCATTACTTGGCACAATTAAACAAGGCCAGGAAAGCACTAGAAAAATGTAGTGTAGGAAATGGAGGATGAACTTTGGGTATTTACTATCTCTACATTTTATGTAGAGATAGTAAATACTCTACATTTACCCAATACTTTGGGTATTTACTATCTCTACATTTTATGATTTCTGTGGTTACAAGGAACAAACAAACCAAAAAGGCCTGCAGCGTGGAAGATGTTTCTTATCTGTAATTGTGCATTAGTTAGAGTCAAAACAGAGGATCTGCAAGATTGAGGAATGCACTTGTGTTGTCCCACATTACAAACCTACCAACAGCCAAACAAAATAAGGTGTTCTCCTTTTTATGTGTAAAAGGATGGATCTGGTTTTAGCTTCAATAGGGCCCCTCTCTAAGTTTTGAGCTGTAGCTGGAAGAATACTGAAGACAAATATGCGTGGCATTCACTTGAATAAAAAACATAAATCTGTGGTGACAGTCAGGAGGCAGGGGTTATATATGGCCATGGTGCAAACATACCCAGAGTAGTGTTTTAAGTAGTCGTCTACTTTATTAGCAGAAATGATTTAATAGCTCTTTATATATTACTTCAAGGTGTTTTTCTTGAAGTTCCATGCAGACACTCTCCCTGATCTGGCACAGACAGCCTGACACCTTTGTCCCCCAAACCAAGTGCTACTGCAAGTACAGCAGAGGAGGAAAGAGATTATTGTCAAACAAAACAGATAAAATATCAGCTCAGATGCTCGGTGCTGAGTAACACCAGCCTTGCCTCAATCTACCACAAAGAGAAGCAAGAAGTTTGGAGAGGAAAGAAGAGCTGAAAATGAGTGAACCTTACTAGGAACCTCTTTCCTTTTGTCAAACCATGAGTCTCCTGTGTAGTCATGGGTTTCTGCACTATTAACAGGGAGGTCTGCTAGCAAAATATTCCCATGCAGAGGAATGATTTTAAGCAGAAATACAGAATGATGAAATGGAAGTTATAGAAGTCTGAGTTTTGCTAAATCAATAAAACCTATCATCATTTAATTACTTTGCACTAATATGTATCTTGGATCTCTCCTTTTGGATATCAGAAAGGCATTTGGCAGGTTAACAGGTGAATCTTCTGTTCAAAAGGAGAGAGTGTATTTTTGTTCATTTAGACCTGCTGCTTGAAAATGTGCCTCCCCCTGCTTTAATCAACATAAGAACAGATGTTCTTGTAACAGCATGCTAACCAAACCTATTGTCTTTTTCAAGTGATAGCAAGTGAGTTCATGAGGACTGTAGTATCAAATTTACCCTTGCAGTGCAATTAGTCTGTTTTCAGCTATTTGTATAAAAGAAATTGAGTGTTTCCATTTCGCATAGGACACAGTAAAATGAACCAGTAAGAGCCACTCAATGAGATGGGGAGAAGGCCCCCAAATGACAGTACTGTGCTTTTAGTCAAAGAAATGAATCTACTTTTATTGAGGGCTTAGTTTGATCCTTATTATTTTGTTACCTAGAATTTTCTAAAGGTTCACATCTCTCTCTATCACATCCTCTGATTCTGAATCCTGATGCCACTTGCTCTGAAGACAATTTCTGCCTAGAACAACAGTGACAAGAATCAGATTGCAACCTTTACAATGCAGTAGTTCCATTATCGGAAGCCCAAGTTGTTGAGTGGCCATGCCAACTTTTATTATTATTTTTCTGTATGAAATGGAAGCACTCAATTTCTACTAAATGAGGAGTAGAAAATAGCGTACTTGTGTTTAATGGGCAGGACCAATTCAAAAACCATTTAACAAACAGCCCATTCTCTTCCTTCACATTTTGAAAATATACTTTACTGTGCACCAAAGGAATAAAAAAGACAATTTATTAGAGGGACTTTACATATTGTGACAAAGTGCAGACACAGTACAGTAGTGGCAAGTCTTCTGTGTACTACAGTAGCTAGCATTCTATCCATTATGGGATAATGAACATGTGAGATGTGAAAAAACTCTCTCAAAAGATCTGTGAGCTGGTTCAGCTTCCATCTAAAATGACCATCAGAGCTGTATCTCAGCTTCAGTCTCTCCTTTCTATTTTGATCTTCTCTGCGAGGTGACACTACATAAATGCATACAATACTCTGATACAGTATCCTTTGATAAGTAATATGATAGTAATTTGACATTTATTTGGATTTCGAGAGCCTTTAAGTTAGAATGAAAACAATTCAGCCTCACCTCTTACAGTTATGACTATAGAAAGACATCCTTGGTTGTTCCTCTTCTTTCAGCATATGTAGTATAAGCCATCTGGAGTGCAGAGCAAGGTAATTAGATGAAGTCAATTGCACAATTATTTTTAATAAGTTGGCTGCTATAGATGACAATTTGTGGACACTCTTCTAATACCAAGCTAGAACAATTGTTTCTAGTTACTTTCATATCATAGGCTGAAAAATTTAAATAACATCATGAAACTTAATCGATGAATTGATGAGAAACAAGTATGTTGACTCCTTTCCTTCTGGGAAAGATGAAAGTGTAGTTAGTACATAAAGTTGAAATTCACTGAGTTGTTTTGCCTGGACAGTGAATTGTATGCGTATGTTGTGGGGGGGAGTCAGGCTGCTCCAGTACTAGTGCTCTATTTTCCATATGCCTGGTACGTCCTTCGGTGTGAAGCTTGGGGGGCAGGGCCTGGGGTGGGGGTGGTAGGAGGACATGAAATCACACCACCAGTTTGGTAATTCGTATGTCCAGTGCTTACTGGCACTAAAGTGTGGTCTAAAGCCCATCAAAACCGATCAATATAGTGCTTTAGATTAGGCCCTGACTTTGCAAGACAACAATGTTCTCATCCACTGATATGATTTTTTTCTCTTTTATGTTAGGGGTGATCCCAGGGCAGTCAAGGGAAGGAGGAAGAAAATGGAGCGCAGAATGATGTTCAGAACAGAACATTTAACATGTAGAAAACTTGGATCTCCAAAAATATGCATTTTGGGTCATTGCTACTGCACATGTGTGTGTGATATGCTGAGGAGCAAAGAAATGTAATATATTAGAGCAAAGAAATGTAATATATTAGACATATCAGTAAAGTGATATTTTTGGAAAGTTAACATTTAGCCATTAGATACCAGTGCAAGCCAAACAAGTTGTTGCTAATTTTACAACATTGTGTGAGAATGCTCAGCCATTCTCTGATATCTGAAGTAATTTCCACAAAAGTCTTCACTTTCACAGAACAGGGGTCTCCAAACTTTATGAGACAAGGGCCATATTAGATTTTTGAAGGGGCTTCGTGGGCTAAAGCGACTGTGAAAAAAAAATAATATATGAAAAATCCCCCCTTTGCTCCTCCGGGCAATGCCACGGGGGCACTCACCCCTCCACATATGGGGCCACCAGCAGCAGCTTGCGGGGGGGCAGGGGGCAGCTGTGGCTTCTTCACATGCCTGCTCAGCTGGAGGGCTGGACAAATCCAAGCCATGGGATGGATCCGGCCCCCGGGCCATAGTTTGGAGACCCTTGTCATAGAAGAACACCAAGACTATGATGTTCATCTTTTCAATTAGGAAAAATGAACAAGTAACAAAAAAGATTCTGAGAGTTACTCCTTCATTTCTATGAAACCATCAAAAATCAAAATTTTCCAGTTTCCCTCGGTATATAAAACTTTTTGGAACATATCTGTGATAAATTCATTACTATGCCTCCATAGCTTCAGAGGCAGAGCTAAACAGAGATGATTGACAGATTTAGCAACAAAACAGACGAAAAGGAAAGAGGAGAAACGCATCTAACAGAGTAAGCCATTGAGCATCTTCTATCTAAGCACTTGGAATTTAAGAAACTCAGAACCATGTCAGATTATGCCCATATGCAGCATTTTTAAATGGTTGCCTGTTGCTATTTATAAGTTGCTAGAGATCCAAACATTCTCCATTTATTAAAACACTGTTCATATTTATGGGGACAACAATGCAGCACCAAACTTCAGTCCTGTGTGATTGCATCAGCAAGATCAGAATGGTAGTCGATAGTCTCTGTTCAGCTTTATGTTTACACAGCATACAAAGAGATAAGCGAGATAAAACATAAAATACTCTTGCTGGAAGGCTGCAACGTAACACTACTTTATTTCTCATAATTCAGAACAACACCACACGTGACCCCAACAACAGAGAGAGTCAAATCAGGCTGCTCCTAAAATAGAGAGGCATACGTGTTCTAACCTGACTGTCTGGTGATTGACTCCGATTGGACACTTCCCTAAAGAGCTCCTTAGCTTGGAAGCAGAACAAGGACAACCTACTCTTGGAACTGCAGAGCAGCTGACAATACAGCACAATCTCTGTTTTTAATCTCTTTCTCCATAAGTGAAATTTGGCTCTAGTTACCAGTTATTAGATACAGATATGCCCATTGTTCTACAATGTATGTCTGCAGTACTGTGTGTGAGTCACTGATGAGTTTTCTGTAGGTTTCGTGCTAATCTTTTAAACTACTATGTAATTATGACCTTTGGAAGAAAAGTACTTGATAATCTCTTGAAAAATCTATTGCTTGCTTGAATGTTTGCACGTGTAAACTATCATGCACTGAGAATTTTAGAAATTTTGGCTTGGAGAAGAAGGTAGCAAGAGTGAGAGCAACACAGACAAGCACCTATTCATAACTGATTATATGTAATGACACATCACATCAATGAGGGATGGAAGTAACCAAAAACATATACAGTTTGATTCCAATTCTTAGTAATAAGCACCTCTATAATGCTTTTCATTCATAGATTTCAAACTATTTTTACAAAGGCATGTCCACATTATTATCCCCATTTTACAGCAGGGTAAACTGAAGCCCAAAGTGATTATTTATAAGCGACTTGCTCAATGTCACACACACCAAATTAGAGCCAGAGCTAGGAATAGAGCTAAAGTTTTCTACCTGTTATCCTCTGGACTCTCCTGCCTTCCTAGCACTGGAATCTGTATGAGTTGTCAATTCAAGATTCTCCTATTCCATCATCCCTTCAAAACAGGGAGCTAAGTGGGGTTTCACATGCATTAGAAGGTACATGGAAGCAACAAAAGACAGATCCTTCCAATGAGAGAATAGCAAGTGATAGCCCAGATAAGAGTAGACTCCATCCTTTTAAACTTGGTTTCATGCTGCTTCCTATCATGATTGGGCACCAGAGTCCCCAGAACAGGCCTTGTGTGACTGGTGGCCCTCTGAAAAAATAGACCCATCCCATTATTAAAGGCCTAGTAATGGAAACAATGTCAATGAGACAGGAGGCAATCCTCATTTGCTGCATCACCAGTGATGAACCTCTCCTCTCCCTACTACTGGATCTGTAATGGTGAGCTTTTCCCCCCTCCTTTTCCCTCAGGGAGGAGTCCAAAGGGAGGAGTCAAATAAAGATTTAAATGGAATTTGGGGAAGATGGAATGAAGCAAGGTAGAGGCTAAAGGGTTAATATGTATGTTGACTGGATTTTAGTTCTGTTTACCTCCATATGATTGGGGGCTGTATCATAGCCAGTGAATATTTTCACTAACTATTTTTCTGAGCTACAGCATGAAAAATGTTCATGAAATAACTCTAAACAAGCACTATAGTATTTAAAATACGATACTGAAATTTCTTGTCTAGTTAAATTTTGATTTGTTGTCATCCATGTGCCCATTAAAATTGCATTTAACCCTTACAACTAGTCCTGAATATGTGTATCTTACATATATGGTAGATAGCTATATTGACTAGAAGTTACTGAATAAAATTAAAAGTCTAAAGTAGAGAATTCTGTCTACTTAAAGTTAAAATAGAAATGGATAGCAATAATAATAAACTTAATGATCCAAAAATAAAACAAACCAATGGTCTCATCTAAACTACACTGCAATAAATGTCCCTGCTTAGTGCTTATTCCCTTTCTAATAAAGAAAACCTATTAAACAAACAGATTACAACAGAAAAAAAAAACCAAACAATAAAAGCTCAATTGGCTCTTTTAGTTTCTCTTGGAAGGGTAAAATTGCAGTTTAGATTAAGCACATGAGATGAAAACTAGGATCTCGGAACTACTAGAAATGTATATTAGATAAGGACAAACACAGATTCAGTCTTAAATCTTATGAGGGACTCAGCTATTTTATTGGTTAATACCAGATAACATTCTCTCTTTCTCACTCTTTCTCACTAACTAACTCAGCTGATTGAATAGCATTTTATTTTAATTTTTTAAACTGTTTTGCGAATATTTTTGTGACTAAAAAGAACACTTTTGAGTCACTAGGATTCATAGAGTCACATTGTTTATGTGCAAATATTCATTTGGCCACTGGCTATTTTTGAAAATGTTCATGCAGCCCAAAGTGATTTATTGAAGTGTGCATAATTATTTGTCTGGGAAATGTGTTCATTATTTGTCATTATTCTTCTATTTAGAAACTCCACTCAGGAAAGTGAAACCATATCATATGGCATAGGCAACATAACCCAAAACATGAATAATAGATACAAACTTTTTAAAGCAAACAATCAAAGACAATAAACACAACCCATCTAAACTATTCGGTAACAATAAATAAAAAGGGAAAAAAGGATTAATTCATGCACCATTATTTTTAGTGGATTAAATACTGAACCACTGTTGAAAATTGGACCAGATATTGTGATATCCTTGCCCGTGTTAAGTAGTGCCTTACTTAACAGACAGTCCCATGGAACATGTTCCAAGACTGGATTCAAGATCACATTGATTTGGTTTAGAGTTTTTTTTGAAGCAGTCTAATGGAAGACACTGGGAATGACTGTAACAACAGCTTTTCTGTTAATGGAAAAAGTAAGAAATGCAGAGAGACTTTGAAGGATGGGTTATTGCTTACTTTTGTGCTGCTTGTTTTGTTTGCTTTGTGTCTATCTTTCCTCTTTGCTTTTCTTAATTTTTCACTGTAAGTTGCAGACCTAATGGATATGAAGCCAAATAAACCTCTGGTCATGTTATTTCTCTAGCCTCGGGTGGGCAAACTACAGCCTGCGGGACCCTCCTGCCGCGCCCCTGAGCTCCGGGCCAGGGAGGCTACCCCCTGGCCCCTCCCCTGCTGTTCCCCGTCCCCTGCAGCCTCAGCGTGCTGTGTCGCTGGCGCGATGCTCTGGGCAGCAGGACTGCGAGCTCCCAGGGCAGCGCAGCTGCAGAGCTGTGGCCGGACCCGGTGCTCTGTGCTGCGCGGCGTGCGGCTGCCTGTCCCGGTGCAGCCACGCCGCCAGCCACCCGTGCTCCATGCAGCACGGTAATGGGGCAGGGAGCAGGGGGATTGGATAGAGGGCAAGGGAGTTTGGGAGGAAGACAGAGGGTGGGGTGTGGATAGGAGTTGGGGCGGTCAGAGGGCAGGAAACAAGGGGGTTGAATGGGGGCAGGGATCCCTGGGGGGAGCAGTCAGGAATGAGAGGAGCGGTTGGATGGGGTAGCAGGGGGCAGTCAGGGGTTGGGTTTCTGGGGGTGGTCAGGGGACAGGAAGAAGGGGTGGTTGGATGGGCCAGCGGTCACGGGGGAAGGGCTGTCAGGAAGGAGAGGGGTTTGATGGTGACTAGTTAGAGGTGGGCAGTCCAGGGGTGGTCAGAGGACAGAGAGTGGTGATATAGGGTGGATGGGGCAGGAGTCCCCAGGTGGGTGGGGGGGCGTCTGGAAGGAGAGGGGGGTTTGGGTCCCCGGAAGGGCCCTAAGGCGGGGGGTCCCGGAAGGGCCCTAAGGCGGGGTTGGGTAGGGGACGGGGGCCATTCCACGTGTGGCTGTTTGAGGAGGCACAGCTTCCCCTAACTGGCCCTCCATACAATTTTGGAAACCCAGTGCAGCCCTCAGGCCAAAAAGTTTGCTCACCCCTGCTCTAGCCTAACTACATAGGCCTTATCTGCTTATTAAACACTGTACATAGAAAAAGAGGTGTAGTTCACTGTAGTATATGGAGACTCAAAACAGATTAAAAGATTTCCTTGTTTAGTTGTCTATGTACTAGAATAGAACTGATCTCCCCCTCTGGTGGAGAAAATTCCTCACCCCCACCTCCAACCAAACTAAGGTGACCAGACAGCAAGTGTGAAAAATTGGGAAGTGGTTTGGGGGGTGCTTATATGAGAAAAAAAGCCCAAATATCAGGACAGTCCACTGGTTCTCAACTTTTCCAGATTACTGTACCCCTTTCAGAAGTCTAATTTGTCTTATGTACTCCCAAGTTGCACCTCACTTAAAAACTACTTGCTTAAAAATCAGATATATCAATACAAAAATGTCACAGCACACTATTATAGACAAAATGCTGACTTTCTCATTTTTAGTCATATCTTTATAAAATCAGTTGGAATATAAATATTATATAGTAAAAATTGTATTATCCAGCCATGTATCAAACAGACAATGAAAGCTGGAGAGCCAGCACAAGGGGCAGGGTAGGAGCATAGCCACCTGGCCACGCCTCTGCCTAGGAACAGCAGGGACAGGTTACTTGCAAGGACCTCCTGGATCCAGCGCTCCCGTGCCCCAACTCTTTTCCCTAAGCCCCTTCCCACATCCAAAGTCCCTACCAGAGCCCGCCCCCTCCCACACCCCAACCCTCCCCCCCACACCCAAACTCCCTCCCTTTTAATTAACCAGTATTTTTCATTTACTGACACCCCCATTGTCCCAATATGTCACATAATAAAGCTGTTACTGTACTTACATTTCAGATATAGTATATAGAGAAGCATAAACAAGTCATTGTATGAAATTTTAGTTTGTACTGACTTCTCCAGTGCTCTTTATGTAGCCTGTTGCAAAACTAGACAAATATCTAGATGAGTTGATGTACCCCTGGGAACCTCTGTGTACCTCCAGAACCACTGCCCTAAAGCAAACCCTCTGGTGCATGCTCAGTGCAGCCTTTGGGCTTCTAACAGTAAACATCTATTCTTACATTAGCCAACAGATGGCAATAAGCATAAAATATCTACATTACACTTATCTCACTTTAAGTTATTAGTAACAAGAAATGTAAAACTATAACAATAAAACAATACATCCTAATTAAGAGGTTGGGGTGGACTTCAGGGATTATTCTGCCTTTTCTAGCATAATTGTCTTAATGGCACAAATCCAGTCTGTTTCTAGGTTGGGAGATCTAGGAATGGTGCGTTAGAACCTGTGGTTCTTGATTAGTCACAGATGCAAAAAGGCTTTAGGCTTAACTTCCAATTCTGCGGTACTGGTTGAGCTGGGGTCTTTAGTAATTTAACTATTTTTGGATACAGCAACTGGATAGTCTGATAACTCCATTATCACCTAGTACCTCAACATGCAAACAAGAATTCTCTACAGCTAACTCCTCATGGTATTGCAGCCAAATGTTATTGTGATGGCTACAAATGTGCCCCCAATCTGAAAAATCAGTCACCTGCTGAGAAAACTCAGAGCGTACACTGCTTGCTTAACTCTAATCATATTCTTGGTGATGCTCAGACATTACAATATAAATAATATAAATGTTGTGCTGCCTGCTTTTCCTTCACCTTAGCAGCTTCAGCAAGGTGTAGAGAGCTAAGATAAGTTCTTAGTTTCCTTCCCATTAAGAGTTCTTCGGTGAATTTCCTATTGTGGTTTGTGGTGTCACATGATAAAGAAAAAGAAGCCTGGCCCGTTTGGCTTCTATGCTACTATATGCTACCTTCTTCAGTTCCTCTTTTATTATTTGCACAGTCCACTCCACCAGGCCATTTGAAAAAGGGTGATTTGGCCCAGATCTGATGTGTTTGTGCCTGAGGGTTTTTTTCATAAATACGTGAAAGACAGCACCAGTGAACTGGGTACCATTGTTGTTCACCATTGTCTTTGGAAAAGGTAAATTGAAGTTTATTTGCTGTAGCCTTGGCTATAAAGGAGGGCATTACATGTGCCTCAGTCCATTTTGAATGGGCATCAGTTATTATTAAAAACATTTCCCCATAAATGGACCAATACAGTCTACATGAAACTTTGACTAGGATCACTGAAACCACTCCCGTATGTGCTAAAGAACTTTTGGGGTGTATGGCAGCTGGATTGGCAAACCACAAATTGTTGCCCAACAGTCTCCATTTACTAATCCATTCCTGGTTAGCTCACACAATTGTTGCAAGCCCCTTCATGCATACAATGCCACGATGTGCTTCATGTAACAACTTGACCACCACTGGTCCTCTTGAATGATCACCAAACTATAATAATAAGCACTCATCCTGGACACTTGAAGACTCCTTTTGAGAGTAATAAGGTTGGAGCTCTGTGTTTACCCTCTTTGTCCAGCCGTGTGTAGCCTTTCTGTGCACTCAAGATAATGAGTCTCTCTTTACCCATGCTGCATCGATTAGAGAAGTGAACTATAGTTCAATGAAGTGGATGGTTCTTCTAGGATGAGGTACTTGGGGTATCTAATCAGGGCATCTGCATTACCCAATGTGGTTCCAGGTTTATAATCAAACCCATAGTCATAAACTCAAAAGGTGAGAGTCCATCTCTAAATTTAGCAAATGCCATAGGAGGCACAGGTTTGCTGTCACCAAATAGATCTTTCAGAGGTTTATGATCTAAGTGTATAACAAAACGCCTGCCATGTAGGTAAGATTGGAACATCTTTCCCCACAAAACCACTATTAGTCCTTTTTGCTCTAGTTGGGAATATTTTCTTCTTCTGGAGTTAGTGACCTTGGTGCATAATTGATGGGACACCCAGATCCAGCTGACGGGCTAATACCATGCCTACTCCATAAGGTGAGGCATCACAAGACAATACTAGTTCTTTCTGGTTATCCTAATGAACAAAAACATTTGATGACTTTAGCATTTTCTTTGATTCTGCAAAAGCTATTTTTTTGTTTCGTATTTGGAATTTGTGTAATGGAGCCAATATGGGTGCCAAGTTATGTAAAAAAAATCATAACTATTTTGCAGGTCTAAAAAGGATTTCAATTCAGACACTGACTTTAGTGGTGTTACCTTGGTAATAGCTTCTACCTTCTCCTATACTGGATGCAAGCCAGTGGCATCAGTTTTGTAGCCCAGGTAAATGACTCCAGCAGCCTGAAAAATACACTCAGTCACTCTCCCATTCTGTAGAACTTGCTGGTGGTCATTTTCAGATTATTCTTGTCGCCTGCAATTCAATACTAAAATATTCCAAATAGCCAACCCTAATCAGTTTGTTAGTCACAGACAAAGTAGTGCACCATAAAAAGGAGACATAAATACCAACCTTCCTGAGAAGCGATCTCATGGTGGTCACTTTATATAGAAGGTCAGCTTTGAAAATATGCACTCAACAAACTGTCGTTGTTTACAGGCTAAAAGCACCCAATACATCACCTGAGATTTTACCCACCAGTCTGTAACAGTTTCTTACCTTGCTTTTCTGTATTGTCCTTGCCTTCCTTATCTTTATGTTGGTATTTCAGCTATCAGCACCTACTTACTGTACCAGGACGTAACATTCATACATCTTGTGTCTGACTGGTTTTGTATCTACTTAAGTTCAATGTTTTCAAATTATTATGGGATATACTTTAATGTGCATGAACATTATTTTGGAAAAAGCACACTACAAATCACAATATTGTACAGTTTAGCATAGCTACCTACCATTAATATATCATATGTGTGCAATATTAGTACCATTCATGCAATATATAATATCATGGTATGCCACATACATATATATATATATATATATATATATATAATATATTTTGGCTAACAGCTAAGTATTTTTTCTCTGTCTTCCCTTATTCCTTTCATTTTTTTCTTTATATGTGTGAAATTTGATTTGGAGAAACTGTTTTGACAAAACTAACCTATGTGTAGTTTAATCTAGACTTCAGAACTATAATAGCTGAGTGGCTTGGTCACAAAGCTGAGGATTTTTTCACTATAACACAGTTAATATTTTCTATCATATAATACAACTAGTAAAGCTGCTTCTGTAATTTGCAGTTTTTTGCTATGTGTTTAGGTAAATATAGATAGAAAGTTTAACATAGTATGGTTATTAAGAGTTTAAGTATAGGCCACACGAAAGAACCATGAAATGCAATACTGGCCCTTGGGTGCATTAAACAACATCTAGTTAATCCATAAATCATGACCCTAGTCGGCAGCATCATCTAACTCTGCTCAATTGTCCGTTGAGGCAAGAATACACTCTAAAACAATACTCCAAATGGGAACATTGATTTTCTTGGTGTTGTACAAGTGAATTGCACTCAAGCCAGCCTGCATGTAGCCTAATGTGGGAGGATGCAATAACTATATATAAGCATAGGTGTGATGTCAGAGAGGGGGAATGGGGTGGAACCCCTGATGCTACAAAAACAGGAGCAAACAGGTCAATTCAGTAAACATCCTTTTTGGAAAAAAAAAATGCTTCAGGACAGAAAATGCTTAGTAAGGGGTACGTAGTAACCCACAGGAATGAGTGTTGCAAGAGCACAGTGAATACACTGGTCCACAATTTTCTAGAAGTCGTCTGCTTCAGAGATAAAATGTGATATTTATTATGTATTTTGATGTGCTGAATTCAAATATGACAATTAAAACAACTGATTGGCTACTGTTTCTAAGATATTGAAGTTTTTACATTTTATGTCTGTGTATATTGTGTAGATAGTAGAGTTTTAATCATAAATTGTAAACCTAGGTCTTTTCATGTGTTTATGGTTGCTTTACATCATAATATTTCACCTGTCCTGTTTATGTAACACTTTAAAAATCAGCAAAAGAGTTATATAAATAAAATGTATTATGAAACAAAAGGCAAAAAACTATTATATACATAGTTTAGTCCTATTCAGTGTCTACTCGGTGCTTCTTGGCTTGTCTCTTGTATTCATTAAATGGAGCATCTCTTGTCACTGTCCAGCAATAGTCTGCAAGCATTGATGGGCTCCATTTGCCCTGATACCGTTTCTCCATTGTTGCAATGTCCTGGTGAAATGTCTCACCGTGCAATGTCCTGGTGAAATCACTCGCCGTGCTCGTCGCTCACTGCTCCGCAGTTCGGTGGAAAAAAATCTAGATGAGAGTGCAAAAAATGTATCTTTAGTGACATATTGCAACCAAGGCTTTTGTACGCCTTGAGGAGGTTTTCCACCAACAACCTGTAGCTGTCTGCCTTGTTGTTTCCGAGAAAATGTATTGCCACTGACTGGAAGGCTTTCCATGCCGTCTTTTCCTTGCCACGCAGTACATGGTCAAATGCATCATCTTGAAGAAGTTCACGAATCTGAAGACCGACAAAGACACCTTCCTTTATCTTAGCTTCACTTAACCTTGGAAATTTTCCATGGAGGTACTTGAAAGCTGCTTGTGTTTTGTCAATGGCCTTGACAAAGTTCTTCATCAGACCCAGCTTGATGTGTAAGGGTGGTAACAAAATCTTCCTTGATTCAACAAGTGGTGGATGCTGAACACTTTTCCTCCCAGGCTCCAATGACTGTCGGAGTGGCCAATCTTTCTTGATGTAGTGGGAATCTCTTGCACGACTATCCCATTCACAGAGAAAACAGCAGTACTTTGTGTATCCAGTCTGCAGACCAAGCAAGAGAGCAACAACCTTCAAATCGCTACAAAGCTGCCACTAATGTTGGTCATAGTTTATGCACCTCAAAAGTTGTTTCATGTTGTTATAGGTTTCCTTCATATGGACTGCATGACCAACTGGAATTGATGGCAAAACATTGCCATTATGCAGCAAAACAGCTTTAAGACTCGTCTTCGATGAATCAATGAAGAGTCTCCACTCATCTGGATTGTGAACAATGTTGAGGGCTGCCATCACACCGTGGATGTTGTTGCAGGCTACAAGATCACCTTCCATGAAGAAGAATAAGACAAGATCCTTTTGACGGTCACGGAACATGGAAACCCTAACATCGCCTGCCAGGAGATTCCACTGATGTAGTCTAGAGCCCAACAGCTCTGCCTTACTCTTGGGTAGTTCCAAATCCCTGACAAGGTCATTCAGTTCAGCTTGTGTTATGAGGTGTGGTTCAGAGGAGGAGGATGGGAGAAAATGTGGGTCCTGTGACATTGATGGTTCAGGACCAGAAGTTTCATCCTCTTCCTCTTCCTCATCTGACTCAAGTGAGAATGATTCTGGTGCATCAGGAACCGGCAGTCCTTCTCCGTGGGGTATTGGGCGTATAGCTGATGGAATGTTTGGATGATGCACAGTCCACTTTTTCTTCTTTGACACACCTTTCCCAACTGGAGGCACCATGCAGAAGTAACAATTGCTGGTATGATCTGTTGGCTCTCTCCAAATCATTGACACTGCAAAAGGCATAGATTTCCTTTTCCTGTTCAACCACTGGCGAAGATTTGTTGCACAAGTGTTGCAGCAGATGTGTGGGGCCCACCTCTTGTCCTGATCTCCAATTTTGCAGCCAAAATAAAGGTGATAGGCTTTCTTAACCATAGTGGTTATACTGTGCTTTTGTGATGCAACAGTCACTTCACCACAAACATAGCAGAAGTTATCTGCACTGTTCACACAAGTACAAGGCATCTCTGCTCACTTTGGCTAAACAGAAATGTGTCCCTTTGCAAAATCAAACACTGACAAATAAGAGAGCACGACACTGTATGATTTCTAGAGCTGATATAGGGCAATTTGTTCAGCAGAGTGATGTAAGCTTCGTTATGATTGCATCATCCATGACTTCTAGGAATAACATGATGCAATTCATATCATGTATGACGCAATACCAGCTTCAGATTGCATCATTCATTGTTTTGCCTAAAAAACAAGTACTGTCCAAACCCAGTCATAGATTTATTCATAGATCCAGTCAAAGATGTATTTCAGTCATTTCTGGTTTAAATTGAGATCCCTTCCCTTTATAACTCACTTATCCTCCGCCATTCCCATGTCAAGGGTCGTATATACTGACCCAATAGCATATGTTGAAAACTAGAGCTAATCAAGAATTTTAAGCATCATTTTCGTTCTCAGTGACCCAGAATTAGTAAAGTTTGACTACATTTATTTCAGAAGCATTTTGGCTATAGAGCAGTGATATTAGAGGCAGGAAACAACTCCATAGAACCAACCCAGGAGAATAAAGATAAAGTGAGACAATAGTCAGGCACTCAAAGATCGCAGTGATTGGTGCGGTATAAGTACTTGAATAAAACAGAGGTGGGGAGAATCCACCATTAGAACAATCATTATTGTTTAGAAACTTAATTGTATAATTCACACATGCTTAACATAAGAAGACTCCAAGCCGCTTGCATCCCCCACATATTGCACACAAAGTATCACTGGCAAAGATCAAGCCAACAGGTCCCATTATTCAAATAGCACAATAGGCAGGGATTTTCTTAGGCTATCCAAGATTTTGTTGCTGATATTAGCAAAAGAAGGTCATTGGGCCACTTTTTCTTAAGGATAGGTGCTCTCATTATGGCGCTTAAAGATTCCTTTGGCAGTTTTAATTTATCTTCATTGATCTTTTTGAAATACGTTTTCTCTCTGTGCATTGTGGGAGAATCATATACCATAGTTCCATAGCTATGGTCAGCAGAGGCACTCAAGCTGTATCCCGCTCAATATAATAGAGATTGGCTGGCTGGCACGATGTATTGTGTAAGGGCTCTCGGACTCTGGAACTTGATTCTCCCTTTGACCTAAAATAGCTCAATTTTTGTGACCTTCTGGACATGCTGCAAAATACAGTTCTTTTACTGAATTTTTGTAGAGGGCTGAGGGTATACATCCCACAACGATGAAAGGATGGAAAGGAATCTCTCTATGAGCTGGTCTGGCACAGTACCGGTTAAAATGATTAATATTCTGGGATTTGATCTGTATAATTTATGGTGTGTTTGGGCACCAAGAGCCTTGGATAGACAACTTTTTTATTTAAATTATATACATAAAATTAATGACTGATTCCTTCTTCCTGTTTCTATGACACATGATTTCTCTGATGAGACACTGAACAGCACTCACAATCGTGAATCTAAGGGAAGAATTCCATTTTGGGGGTATGTTATACATCTTTGCCACCTTTCCATTCCCATGTGTGCCAAACAGATGATAGGACTATAAGGCCTGTGGTATCTTTAGATAATTAAGACTTACAATACACTGACAAATACAAGTCTTCTTTTGCTGAATATGGAAAGTCCACAAACACATGCTTTCTATTTATTAAACCTATTCATGGACACATAGCTGAAATCCATTTATTCGAGACAATCCTTTTATTTTTGCGCATTGCACATTCTTTGAATTTCAGCTGAAAATCAGTTAAATTTTATTACTGTACAGTCTCAGACTTTGTATCCTATTTATTTATTACCAATGGAACAAAGAAAATAATCATTTTACCTGGAATCCTTTTGCAACTTGCTCACTGCATCCTTCCAGATAATTGCACAGCTTTCAAGAGAAACTTTGCATCTAGCTTTTTAGCAAACTTCTGTTTTTAGATTAAATCAATATTGGTATAACCCTTTGAAGACTGTATATATATTATAAAGGCATTGGTTTAGGATTCAGGAAATATATACCCTTAGTTCTATCATGGACTTCCTATATGATGTTGGACGATACTTTCATAATACATACACAAGTGGCTGATCTGAGGCTGCTCACAAACCTTAGTTCTTGCATTTCCTAATGTTTTAGAGGGGTGCGGGATAGATAAGTGGGAAGAGTGTGGTTGCAGTGGACAAACAATGGACTAAAGTTGAGAGAAATGTCACTAGAAGTAATCAGGAAGAGGAGGATATGGAGAGGAAGGAGCTGAGCTCATGGATGGGGAAGTAGGGAGAGTGGATGGAGCAGAGGCTAAGTGTAATGAACCTAGTGATTGAAAGGGGAGAATCACTGGAACAAATAGGCACTGAATTAGTCAATTAGTTATGCAATGAATTGATTCAATAACATGTTAACCAATTGATGAAGCAATGAATTAACTAAATAAGGTAAGCAGAGACAAAGGTAAACAGTTAAACAGGCAATCAGGGAATTAGCTAATTAATTAATCAAGCAGTGAATTAATTAGATGGAGAATCTATAGATTAATCTGTTAATTAAATAGTAAATTATGTGGTGATCTACACAATTAAGCAAGCAGGCAAGTGTTGAATCAATGAGCAATATCTGAGGCAGTCACACAATTAGGTGTGGTCAGCTAGTCAGTGGAGTTGAACAGTTTAAAATGGTAGCCTGACAGTATTGAAGAGAATAGCCAAAAAGCAGTTATGAGGTGGAGGTCAAAGTTCAGCAGCTGAGGTGAATAATACCAGCTGCAGGGAGTCTGTGGATGTACAGTATGTATATGTACAGTATGTTTGTTTCCCTCAATTAATATTTACAAAGGAGAAATAGCTGTTGTGCCATCACTTTTGTGATGGCACAACAGCTATTTCCGACAGCAAGTGTTGGCTTCTACCAGAGACAGAGTAAGATGAGTGATAAATGATCTGCTGTGATGCTGCAAATCCTAATGTATTACAAATTGGGTAGTTCTTATTTTTTTGGCAAGTTACATTTCTCTGTGTTTTATTTTCTATATGAACTTGCTTCAATGGTATTGTACCTCTATGAGAACAAGAAAAGGTTTTTTTTTCCCCCTTCCATTACTATATATTTCTGTACAATCTTTTTTTAACATTCTTAATTTTTATTCTTTATTTGCATTATAACACATCAACAAAATACTGTAATGCCAATAGAATTAATCTTTCCTCTGCATGCATGCACCAGTGCTTCTTCATAATGGGTGTCATGTCTCTGAGTGCATGTTGACACATCATACTCGTCACAAGCTGGTGACTGAAGCAGAGGCTAAAACTAAACAAAATTAAACAATGACTTTTGTGTATATTTTCACCACCAGAAAACAGCAAGTTTACATTTGCTGGTTTTTATGACATTCAATGTAGTACTGCCTAATAAAATGTTCAATGATCAGGTGAACTCTCCAAACTCAGTAAATTTATAGTGTGTGTAACAGTTTCAAAAAGACAAAAGTTAAAATGCTACTTGTCCATCCTTTAAGTTTACTGGACTGAGAGAATTTGTGAATTGTTCACTTCAAGTAAAGATTTGTCTGAAAAAAAACCAAGGAGCCCGATGCCTGCTTCAGAATAGCAGCAGATAACAATGCTTTATCGGTCAAAGATTTCCATCTTTTGTCAACTTGTGGACATGAGAGTGTTGT
Organism: Dermatemys mawii; assembly: GCA_007922305.1. Taxonomy (NCBI): domain Eukaryota; kingdom Metazoa; phylum Chordata; order Testudines; family Dermatemydidae; genus Dermatemys; species Dermatemys mawii. Next base: position 274,890 of record ML677351.1, read on the forward strand.
AGAGCTTCAAAGCATGGCAGCTACAGGCATCAGTAGGGGAGAGAACAAGTTTTGGGGAGTTGTTTTTTTTTTTAACTTTATCTAAAGTGTGAATTTATATACTCTGTAAACCAGTGTTGTTCTGAAAAAGGGAAACAGAGTGAGCTTCTTGGCAGTATATAGCTACTCATCCTGTGTGCATTCCAGATTTCCATCATAGATGTTTGGTTGAATCTTAGTTCACATTAGACAGATGTAAATTCCCCAAGGGCGGCACATACTAATGGGCATGTGTGGACTCAGCTGGAATGCATTAAATGTTCTCTAGTGTACATTAACTTAATCTTGTTTGAAATGGGACTATTGGGCTTGTCTACAAGGGGAAGTTAGTGAGCAGCAAGCTAGAGTATGAATGCAAAGCACACTCCTACTCTAAACTAACTGACCATGTGGGTGGAGGTATGACTGCTTTCTATAAATACATCAGAGGGATAAACACCAGAGAGGGAGATGACTTATTTAAGGGCCAATGTTTGTACAGGAACAAATGGATATAAATTAGCTATCAATAAATTTAGGCTTGAGATTAGACAAAAGTTTGAAACCATCAGAGGAACAAAGTTCTGGAACAACCTTTTAAGTTGTTTTAAGACTGAATTTGACAACTTTATTGAGGGGATAGTATGAAGAGGTTGACTACAATGGCATATGGCCCATCTGCAACTGCTCACAGCAAACATCCCAAATGGCCAAAGATGGGACACTAGATGGGGAGGAGTCTGAGTTACTATGCTTTCCCAAGTGTCCAGCTAGTGAGTCATGCCCACATCTCAGGGTCTTTCTAACTGATCCCCATATTTGAGGTTGGGAAGAAATTTTTCCTCAAGTCAGATTGGCAGAGACCTTGGGGTGGGTTTCACTTTCTTCTGCAGCATGGGGTATGCGTTGCTTTCTGGTTTGAACCTAGAGTAGATGGTGGATTCTATGTAACTTTAAGTGTTTAAATCAAGAATTGTGAATTTCAGTAACTTAACCGGAGATTATGGGCCTACTACAAGAGCAAGTGGGTAAGGTGTCGTGGCCTGCAATGTGCAGGAGGTCAGACTAGATGATCATGACAGTCCCTTCTGGCCTTAAAATCTGTGAATAACATAGCTGACGTTGTTGTACTTAGATCTACTTACCTCAGTGTTTTCACTGTGGTAAATCGATGGTTGATGCTCTCCCCTCAACACCGCCTGCGCCTCTCTCCCCGGTGGAGTACTGGAGTCAACAGGAGAGCACTTGGAGGTTGTTTTATCGAATTTAAGCTAGTAGTAATGTAGATAAGCCCTCACAGCTAAGTTCATCAAAGAAATAGTTTCTATGAAACATCTGGGTTTTGACAAACTGGGATTTTCCAGTGAAAAACTGTTTTATGAGAAAATTCCTAACCAGCTCTAGTCAGGAGACCTTTGCTCTTCCCAGCTTCCCACTCATTTTGTGAGTTATTCCAAGTCACTATCCTCTTATCTGTAAATCAAGGATATTCATGATTACCCACCTTTTATAAAATAATTCAAGATCTCTGGATGAAAGATACTATAATGTGATATCATGTAAAGCAAAGGTTACATAAAGAAATCCTGTACTTTTAAATTTAAAACTTTGCCTGCTTATGGGTATTAAAAAGAGTAATTTTATTATGTCTTTACAGTTAAAAAGATTAAGATAATAAACTATGAACTGCTGAGGCTGGTGACATCAGCAACAGTGATGTCACAAGAGGGGGTGGAGCTTCTGTGTTTTTTTGTTCTAATGACAATTGTAGAGTGGATCTCAAGGGAGTGAGATCTGGGAATGGTGATGGAGCCGTCACAGACAGTTGGTGGGTCAGACAGAAGATCTGGTTAGACTTGCCTGGAGAGGGCGTTAACTGAAAAAGAGTTATTAGAGCCCTGCGAAGGGAGGATGAAGATGCTGAAGAGAGCTCAGAAAAAATGAGGGACTACCAAATCCCTTCTACTAACCCAGCAGCAATGGTTAGTGGTAGGAGGGGACACTGGGCACAGACAGATCACGGACCAATACGTATGTACATTTGTAGATAAATGAGAAGCTCTAGGTAGATTGACATAGACTGGGAAAGATGAGCAGTTTCTGGGTATTAAACTATTTATTGAATGCTTCCAGTTCCATGTGAATTTATATTTGTTCTTAGAGTAATAAATGTGATGCTTTATTTTAATTAGCTCTAAATCTAAAACAAATATGTACTACTAAGTTATTTAGACACTTGACTGCCACTTTTTGAACTGGTGCTATATAATAATTACCACATGCTAGGGTCTGTGTTTCCAGTTGTTGAGGAAAAAAGACTGAAACCTTTTAACTCTAGGTCTAAATGATACAAGAAGTAAATACTAGATGAAGGCAGCAATGATAGTAGATAAAGTATCATCAAGTTCACTTGTGTATATGTCAGCTGTTCATCAGAGGAGGTGTGTGTCCTCAGGACCACATTGTAGTAAGACAGGGATGAACAAATATGGTTCGTATTAAACATTCTACCTTGAGAAATTTAGCTTTGAATTATCACTCTCCCCTGCAAATAACACACCCTTCCCCATTTCAGTTGAAAGGTCTGCTCTTAATGTGAAATTTCTTTTGAAAATCTGGTAATAAACTCTTGATTACCATAGAGGGGAATTAGAAATTGAATCACATGGTACTATATGAAATGATGGAAGTTAGGGCCAGATTGTGCCCTCTCTGAAGGAAGGAAGGTCTCCATGGTTCACTTTACAAAGATGCTTCCAAATTCTTTTGTTGGGGCAGTAAGGTTTGATGCCTGGTCACCAGACTGAGGAAGTCCTCAAGTTCCATGGGTCCTGAGATGTGCTGGATGCACAAGGGCTGTCTATACAGAATCCATGTGCCTTTATATTAGTTCTGGGGTCAGATTCTTTCTCTCTTTCTCCATCCTGAAAAGCTCATGCAATGGTTGACCTATTTTCCATCATGAAGGTGAATGATTGTTAGTACAGTGAGAGGAAAGAATGATATAAGAAAGATAAAAATAATTAGAGATACAGTATAATGACCCCCATATTAGTTTCTGTTTTATTTTGAACTGTTTCAATTGCTTCAGAATATGTATTCCTTCAGTAGAAAAAAACCTTCCCATAACCTGTTCAGGATTGTTCATTTCAGATTGCTGCCTTTATTTTTTCATGTTTGAATCTTAAAAAATTAATAGTTTCCAATGAAATAATTCAAGTATCACACCTAATTTTCATACAAATATATTTTGCTATAAAAAGTTGGAAGGTTTATTAAAAGTTATCTACAACCTGCTATCTATTAATGTTGGGATCAGCTATGTCCCTTTTTTTCTATGGAACTGAAACTTTTCAAAGTGTAATTTTTTTGACACTTTACTTTCATGAACAAAGTTAATCTTAGACAAGCTAATTGTAGTGAAATTTGCAGATGCCTCTGATCTGAAATGCAATATATTATTAATAACAATCCTTTTCCCCCTCATTAAGAGGCTAAAATGAGCATATTACAAAGAAATGTATTTAACACTCATTTTCAGGAGCAATATTGTATTTTTTTCTCTTTGATTGGAGCTTGTTCATTTTCTTTTTAATGTGCTGACAAAAAAACAGAAGTGAAGATAAAAAGATAATTTTCTTTAAATTAAAATACAAGACACTAATGATCTCAACTAAGTGTTCTCAGTAGAGGCCTTCTTAACCAGAACTTTCATTATTGGAGAAACACTTTAAGCATTCAGGCTGCTATGGTAGATGAATAAGCCAGCATTATAAGGAATGTTTACATTATAATGAGTGTTTATGGACAGTAACATACTTCTTAACAATTTTTAAACTATAAACATCCACAGATGTCCAGGAGATATTTTTTTCATCCTCCCTCCCCTGTAATTTCGAGCACAAAGGAAATTTGCTTACCAAAATATTGCATTTAAATTAAAACCGGTAGAAAATTTTGTTTAATCTGTTTTTCAGTGGAAAAATAGATTTAGACAAGATTGTTTTTATTATCTTTTTTTCTATAGAGAACTTAGACTTCTCAAAAATAAAAACAAACAAAAACCAGAAACAAAAACAGTCTTGTCCAAAAAATGGAAAATATTGATACAAAACCAAAAAAAAAAAAGATTCAGAAATGCTGCTGTAATAACTCATGGAAGTTGCAGTTCAGGTGAGGCCTGGTCCCATTCTTATCTATGGGCCAAGGTCCCCATTTTGATGACTCCCCATAATGCTTTGTAGTTAAGAATTCCCATAATACATTATTGTGGCTTAGCAAAAGGAAAGACCATGGTACATCATGGGAGAAGAAGACCAGCTATGGAGCCCAGCACATAGACAAAAATGGGAACATGAGGCATCCAAATTACAACAACCATAGAGGTATTTCTGATTATTTTTTTTTCCAGTTTCTGGCAGAAAACTTCCAGTTTTCAACTTCTTTTTCTCAGTCTACATCTTCTTTAAGGAGTGCTTGTTGGGAGTGAGGGGAAATCTGTTCAGAAATAAAATAATGATTAATTGCCAGCTTCACCCTACTGTACTAAAGAAATGCAGACAAAGCTAGAACTTAATCTTTCAATAGAAAGAATCAGGTATGTTGGGTAAAATCATCTCCAGTGTTGCCACCTGGTGATAGGATAGCCTTACTGAAGTGGTAATGTCCCAGTGAAAAGTTGGTACTTAAAAGTATTTTGTTGCCAAAGGAATTGCCATAGCAGTTTAGAGAGACGATCCATCTAGGCTAGTAGCTTGTGTTTGTGACTAGCTGATTCATAGGAAAGTATTAAACTTATACATTAGATACATTTTTGAAAGCATGCCCAAAGCCTAAGTCATTGATAGTTGGCTTATACTCTGAAACATGAGTTTACAATCCTTACACATTTTTGTCCAAGGTGACATAACTGTGGATCATATTAATATTATTCATTAAGAATGATCAAAATAATATATTGTGGTGGAGAGATCCATTCGTTAGTTATACATAGTTGTATATGCAATGTCTTTTTCTAACTTCTAAATTTGTTGCCTTCTAATTTCATTAGTTGTCCCCTTGGTTTTTATATCAGTAAAAAGTTTGAATATTAGAGCCCATCTGACTTTCCCTCTATCTTTCCTTATTTTATCTATTGGCTTTTTTATGTCACCTTTTATTCTTCTAATCTCTGCTCTTCGGTGAGACCTATTTCCATGCTAGATTTCAGTTTTCACAACTCAGCTCTTTTCAGCTGTAGAACTGTTCCATGAAAAGGTGTTAAATGTTTTTTAATGGGGAAAAGATCCTCACCTTTGCCACCTCCACATGTCTAACTCAAAAATGGCCTAAACTGGATTTTTTTTAAAATCAAATTTAGTCATACATTAGCCTGAAACATTTAAGCCTAAACATGTCAGAAAGTTATAAGAGTCTGATAGTGGTGTGAAAGTGGAAATGACATCACTCACTGCTTGCTACTCTGACTATTATTACAGAAGCACTTTTCTCAATTTCATAGTTAAGGCTGAGTTGGGTTTTGCACTCAAACCAGAAATCCAACCACTTTCTTACGTATGAAGAAAATAGTAGACCATCTCAAAAGTACATCAGTGTCTTGGAATATAGAATTAATTTTCTAAGAATTTGTAAATAAATTGAGAATTCTTTTATGAATTAAATGAAAGTATAGGAACTTAAGAAATTTCATATCAGTTGTCTAGCTATTTATTTCTCTCCAGTGATCTTAACAAAAGGAATAATCTTGTGCACAGGCAGCATTTGAATAATTGTTCTTAGCTATCACAGGTGGTGGTGACCATTTTGAAAAGAGTGGCTATGGTCTCCATCCCTTTGGGAATCATGGGAGGTGGCAGCCATTTTGAAAATGGCAATTCTTTGAGTCTCTCCATATTTTTAAGAACCAACCTCTGCAGACAGCTCAAGGTTCAGCTATGACAATTAGTGGCAAAATTATTAAATATTAATTTAATATCATCTTAAATGTTTACTTTTCAAAGAAATCTGTTGAACCAGATGTACTCAGTTCAGACAGTAGGTGGGGACACTATGCATGTGGGAATGTAGGAGGGCAGGAGGAAGTGGGGATTTGAATGATACAAAACTGGGTGATCTGGCAACAAAATGGCAGATGAAATTCAGTGTTGACAAATACAAAGTAATGTACATTGGAAAAGATAATCCCAACTACAGGCATGTCGCATCTTAGGTGTATTTAACATACGTGATTTCCGCTTTACATGGTCTGCAAAAACAAAAAAAGGAAGGAGAATTTTTTAAAAAAACTTCCTGCAGGGGGTGCAATTTCACCTCCCATTGAAGTCAATGGGTTCTGGCTATACGCGGTTTCCGCTTTACGCGGTAACCGTGGAACGGAACCCTCGCGCAAGACGCAACATGCCTGTATACATACAAAATGAAGGTGTCTAAATTAATTGTTATTGCTCATGAAAGAGACTTTGGAGTCATTGTAGCTAGTTCTCTGAAAACATCTGCTTGACCGGCAGTAGTAGTTAAAAAAAAACTAACAATGTTAGGAACCATTAGGGAAGAGAAAGAAAATAAAACAGAAAATATCATAATGTCACTGTTTAAGTTGATGGTATTATCCACACCTTGAATACTGCATGCAGTCCTGGTTGCCCTTATAAGAAAAAGATACATTAGAAATGGAAAAGATACAGAGAAGGGCAACAAAAATTATGAGCGGCAGGGAGGCGGGAACAATATTTATAGCTGCGGAGCTGAGACATTGAACCAAATTAAACCCAGTATATGATGGAAACCACTTGAAGCCAGGAGGTGCAGCAGCACCCCCAGCATCCCTATGAAGAGCGGTATGGAACAGCTTCCATGTAAGGCGAGATTAAAAAGACTGCGACTGTCCATTTTAGAAAAAAAAAAAGATGACTGAGGGGGGATTTGGTAGAGGTCTCTAAAATCATGAATGGTGTAGTGAAAGTGAATAGGGAAGTGCTTATTTACCCTTTCGCATAACACAAGAACTAGGAGCCAGCCAATGAAAGTAACAAGCAGCAGGTTTAAAACAAACATAAGGAAGTTCTTTTACACAACACACACTCAACCTGTGGATCTTGTAGCGAGGGGAAGTTGTGACAGTCAAAAGTATAACTAGGTTTAAAAAAAGAATTAGATAAGTTCATGGAGGATAGGTCCATCAATGGCTATTAGCCAAGATGGCCAGGGATGCAACTTAATGCACTGGGTGTCCCTAAATCTCTGACTGCAAGAAGCTGGACAGAGAATGAATCACTTGATAAATTGTCCTGATCTGTTCATTCCCTATTTAATGGTTTTTGTCTGTGAAAATTAAGATGGTCTTGTGGTTAAGATGCTAGATTGTACCTTAGGAGAATTGCTACCACCTCAAGAGTAAGAAAGACTAGAGATAGTGTCTCTGGCAGACAGTCTCTCTCATGGGATGAGGAATCATCTCTATCCAGTCCTGGTGCTCTGCTGGCTTGTGTGGAAAGGACATTTGATATCATGACCATGGCTCCTCTTCACCCTTCCTTGACTCTTTCTCTGTGCTCACTTTTCAGCAAAGGGAAGCAGAAACAAAGCACCTGAAATCCCCAGAGTACAGGAATTTCACAACTAAGCAAGGCAGGACAAGCTTCTAACTCAGTCCTTCCAGGCCTGCATAGATATAGAAAGGCTACTTGCCATCACACCCAGAATGATTGTAATTTATTTTTGAAAAGTGTCTCTCCAGATTATCAAAGTCATGTTAAGCAAATTCCCTCACTTCATTTTTATCCCAATATAGCACAATAACCATTCCCCTTTCAGTCATATTCTCCACAACTTTAATTATTTATGACTCCTCAAGATTTATTCTTTGGGGGTAAGATTATCTAAAATTTCTCCTGATCAGTGTCCACTTAATTAACTACAATTAAGTGCTAGAGTTTAGAGGGAAATCAAAGATCCAGGAGAGCAGGACGAAATGTATTTCCCATGAAAATCAGAGTTAACAGTTCCAAGGGACTCTCTTGTGATTTGCCCATAGTCATGAATAATATGGAAAATGTTAATTAATGTGTTATGAATGACACCAGCTGCAACGAGAAAGTTGATGACAATGAAGTTCTGTCCTCAGGAAGCAATCTGATTTCCCCACTGAAAGCCATGATAAGGTGCAGTAACTACTGCAGGCTAGGAGAATCCACTTCTTTCTAAATCTATAGCTCATAGGTCAGAGACAATGACTGAGAAAAGTTACAATATGTTCAGTAGGCACTGCTAAGTTGCTATAGTGTTGTGGTTATAGGGCAAATAACAACTTAGATGCCGCAGGCATGGCTTCCTCCATGTCACTGTGGATGGAACCCAAACATTCTTAGACTGGCTCTGTGGGCAGCAGTATCCTGTTTCCAACCATGTTAATGTGACTGGCCTAACTGGGTTAGTCATCTTTAAGCCCTACCTCTCCAGGTGTCTGTGATAATAGCTGATTAAAATTATGCAAAACAGCATTTTTGAAACATTATTATTACTATTTTATTTTATTAGTTAGCTTTTATTTGCCAAAAGAAACATAGCATTTAGGAAAATGGCTTAAAACAAAAGAGTCCTGTAAGAATGTTTCATTGCCTAATCTTCACCACTCTAGCCATAGCTCAGGCAGTTCAAGCTTATTTTCGTCTCTGGGTTGGGAGAGCCAGCTCGGTTGCTGAAGTTCCTGTAACCCCTGTCTCTGTGTCTGTCAGTTTGGGTGTTAGCTTCAGTCTGTTGATAAGCAGCTTTCCTCCTCTTTTCTAAAGCCAGAGACTTTAATACAGTATTTAGGTTCCTGTGTTACCCTAGGTTTTGGTCTGGGAACAGTTAACCGTTCTAGCTTGAATGGAACCAGCTAAGTAGCTACTTCCTTTGAAGCTATTTACCCAGGTATTTTAGTGTTGCTGTTCTTCCATTTCCTCTTCCTCCCTCACATGCTCCTTTGATTTAACTCCAAAACAAATAAACCATCATAACAAACACACAGTGGCATGTGCCATATTCAGAAAAGAACAGATATTTCCTAATTAATCACATCACATCAAACCACATTACATTTTTGAAAAATATGGGAATTTGCAAGTGTGAAATGTCACAACCAATAGTGTATAAATCTGGAGTAGCACCAATGCGGGAAAATGCTGATTTTCATATTTTATTCTAAACAGATATTTGTGCAAGAGTTTAGTACTTGTTTGACATTGTGAGCATGCTTTGGAACCTACTGAAGACAGTGAAAGAGCTTTACAGTGGGCATGAAACTTGTAATAAACTCTAAAGATAAATGACAACTACTAAAGGAAAGACAAGTAAGGTTCATAAAACTTTAGTCTAATGGGGCTAAACCTCAAAAAATATTTTGGTAAGAAAATTAAATGTAAAAATGCCGAGGGTAATACTGTAGTAAATTGTTTACAAACTATTCATTTTTATCAAACATCTGAAATTTTCTACCTCATGTGTATGTTGGGGTCATAGTATGCTGGTTCCATATTTGGCATAATCAGAATTGTTCCATTGTCTTATATGGAACTAAGCTTATTAACAATGGCTAAGGCTCCTGTCCATTAAAAATGTGAGCAATAATTGCCAAATATATGTTATTGGAAGACAAACAAGCAGTGTTTTCCCCACTCAATATTTGTATTTATAAAATGTTTTTGGAGGGAGAGGGTATCCGAAAATGACTGGGAGAGATCAAAATTCTTTTCAGGGATTTGTTTGTTTTTTCCTTTAAAAAAATCAACATTATAGGTAAATTTAATAGACATGGCTGTAATCCAAAGAAGGCCTATTTACTGGCTAAATCCTTTCAGCCTAAAGTTACACAAATATCTTTCTACTACTGAGGAACCAAGACTTTATTTTTTTAAATAGGAGCCTAAAATTAGTCTCCTAAACCCACATTTAGGCACCTGACTGATTTTCAAAAGTGTGGCACACCCAGCAGATTCCATTCAGGTTAAATAAAACTGCTTTGGGCTTGGCAAATTTGAAAATTATATCTCTCATTTAAAAATTCTTACATATGTCTGTTAAAGCCAATTTTGAGTCAATTTTGAAAGCAATATGACATATACTGCTGACTGCTAGAAAGACCATAGAATATTTTACATTAAGAACCCTAATTCATCTCTTTTAATCATGTACCATTTTAATATTATATTTTCTGTTATCTGTTGAAGATAAGGTGGCTCTATGTTGAGATGAGATTTCCTTAGTGTTTTAATAGTTCTGGTTGCTCATTAAAGAATCCTGTATTTTAAAAATACACTGTTTTAAGTCTATCAACAAGCAACTATTATTATATTAACAAGAGCCGTTGAAAAAATTCAACAGAAATGAAAATAAAATGATTTTTATTTAATGTTTCTGCAGAAAACTTTTAATTTCTGGTGAAAAATTGAAAGCCAAAATGTGTTGGCCAAAAATAAACTATTTTGATTCAGAAATGCTGCCATGTGCCTCACAGAAGTTGTTGTTCATTTGCCTCATGCTCCTATAGGCTGGCATTCCTGTGTTCAGATTATGCCTTCCATGATGCACCATTGTCTCCTTTAATGATGAGGGAAAGTGATTGTATAATGAGAGTCTCTGGTCATGGTGCATCAGGGGAGATGTAGCAGAGAGCCAAACTCATAGAGAAGAATGGCAACATGAGAATATCTATTTACAACTCCAGTGAGGCACCATGAAAGGAAATCAAAATCAAAATATTTTGTTTCTTGGTAAAGTATTGCATTTTTCAGGGATGTATTTTTTTCAATGAGAAAATAGTATTTTTCTGTAGAAACCAGATATTTTCTGTGAAAAGCTTATTTAATTGAAAACCCCCTTTCCCATCCAAACAGTTTTCATGGAAAAAATTCAACCAGCTTTAACACTAATGCTCTGGTCAATAGTCTCTAGTGAAAGTCACGAATCAATAGATTTTATTCTCCTTTATGTCCTTTCAAGTCTGTGTAATTTGAGGTTGTCCATCTTTTTAGTTAATATGAATCACTCCGTGGTTCTGTACAGCCACACATACATAACTTTTTAAAATACCCATTATGCTATGTAATATTAACTGCATAAAATTGTCATGTATCCTGTTCCAAAAGACAAAGATAAAAACCATTTGTAGCAATATCTAAGATAATGTCTATTACATCAAACTTACCAAACCTTTGTCTGTGTCACATTTTACATCAGACACCTGATAGATACATGAAACTTCTTTCACCTTCACATTAGGCAGTATTGCAATTTTAGGAACAGTTTATCCTGACAGTTTCAGTCTAGAGGTTCACTTCTAGTTGTTAGATCCCAGTTGTAGATTAAAAAAAAACTATTGGGTTATTGTTAATGCCTAGGACCAGGGACAGTTCCAGGCACCAGCACAGCAAGCATTTGCCTGGGGTGGCAAGCCGCGGGGAGTGGCCTGCCAGTCGCTGTCAGGGCAGCAGTCAGGCAGCCAGACCTCCCGCAGAAATGCTGCCAAATCCGTGGGACCGGTGGACCTCCCACAGGCGTGCTGCTGAAGGCCGTCTGACTGCCATGCTTGGGGCGGAAAAAAATGTAGAGCTGCCCCTGCCTAGGACAAATACAAGAAAGGCAGAAAAAGCTTTCAATTTACTACCCTTATTTACAGAACAAATACACAGTTCATCCATAGCAAGTTGAAGCAAGTAGCCCTTTTAATCTTTTCACTCTGTTACTATTTTTTAAAAAATATTTTAGTGTAAAAGTGCCAAAATTTACATTATCAGGTTTTTGCTGCAAAACCAATAACCCACTTTAAAATGTTCCAAATTTAAACTTTTAAAATCTTGATTTATAGTCCCTTAATAATAATGATGCTCCAAAATGTAACAAATGCCTACAAAACAGAAGAAGGAACTACTGAAAGGAGACACAGAGATGGATTTTGAGCTCATTAACACTGGTGCAAATCTGTTGAAGTCACTGTTAATACCATTGTAACAGAGAACTCTCCTTACTACTGTCCAGCAAGGGTAGGCTAGGGTAGGTGCAACCGCGTTATGCTGCCAGCTGAGAGAGCAGCCTGAGGCAGAAGCCTCCAGCTCGCAGTAGAGCAGAGTTGCTCTTGCTCTTTTGCATTGGCTGAGGTCCTTGCCCTACCAGGACCTCCAAGCATTTGACACAGGAGCACCTGCAGAGTTGGCATTGCTACACAGCAGCAGCTCCTGGGTGCCTTCGCAGCAGACGGTGCAGTAGGACTGCTAGCTGTCCTCGGCCGTGGTGTACGGCTCCACCACTTTTGCTGCAACTCTTCTCTCCTCAACTCTGCAGCAGATGGTGCAGTAGGACTGGTAGCCATCCTCGTTGGACATGTAGCTTGGTCGGGGGTTCAGGGAACATCTTCCCTGCCCGGCGCCTAGCAACCTCCAGGGCACAGTGTACAGCTCCACCACTTCCGCTGCAACTCTGCTCTACTGCGAGCTGGAGGCTTCTGCCTCATGCTGCTCTCCCAGCTGGCAGCACAACGCGGTTGCACCTACCCTAGCCTACCCTTGCTCCCATGTCTCATGAAGCCTGGACAGTAGTAAGGAGAGTTCAACTATAGTCTGAGCAAGTGCAGAATGGTGGTACAATGTGCCTTTGGACATTTAAAAGCTTGGTGGCACTGTTGGTCAGACCTCAGCACAACCAACATTCCCTTCGAGAGAGTAAGGGGGAGACGTTTATGGCGGGGTGGGAAGTTGATGCAAATTGAATGACATCCGATTTTGAGCAGCCATACACCAGGATGATTAGAAGAACACAGCAAGGCGTGCTACACGTCAGAGAGGCTTTGAAAAACAGTTTTATGACTGGCTAGGCTATGGTGTGACAGTTGTGTGTGTTTCTCCCTGATGCACACCCGCCCCCTTTGTTGATTTTAATTCCTGTAAGTCAACCACCTTCCCCGCTTTGAAATAAATTAACTATTGTTTTGGAACCATGCATTCTTTCTTTATTATTTTTTTTCAAAATGAGATAATGGACAGGGTAGCCCGGGTGGGGTGGGGGATGAGGAAAGAACAAGGCCACCTTGCTTATTGTAGCCACACTAAAAATCAAAGTGTTTGAATGACAGCCTTCTGTTGCTTGAGCCATCCTCTGGAGTGGAGTGGCTGAGTGCCCAGAGCCTCCCCTCCCCCGCAGCATTCTTGGGTGTCTGGGTGAGGAGGCTATGGAACTGGGGAGGAGGGTGGGTGGTTATACAGTGGATGCAGCGGGGGTCTGTGCTCTTGTTGGCTTTGCTGCAGCTCTAACAGATGCTTCATCATGTCCATTTGCTTCCCTGTTAGCCTCAGCATCGCATCCTACCTCTGTTCTTCATGCTCACATATTTCTTTCTTGGCCTCTGCCACTGAATGCCTCCATACATTAAGCTATGCTCTCTCAGTGCAGGAGGACTGCATGATCTCAGAAAACATGTCATTGTGAGTGCATTTTTTTGCCTTCTAATCTGCAATAACCTCAGGGATGGAGATGATAGGGGGAGCGTAGAAACATTATATGTCCTACAATTCTGGAGGGGACTGCACAGTCACCTGTGCTGTTGAGTGCTGTTGAGTTCACCACGCTCATCAAACAGGAAATGAAATAAAAAAGTTCCTGGGGCTTTTCTTGTATACCTGGCTGGTGCATTGGAGTTGAAAGCACTGTCTAGAGCCGTCACAATGGAGCATTCTGGGATAGCCCCTGGAGGCCAATAACGTCAAATTGCAACGACAATACTCTAAATTTGAACCAGCAGTGTTGATTTCACTGCTAGTCCCCTTGCCGGGGAGGAGTACAGAAATCAATTCTAAGAGCCCTTTAGGTCGACAAAATGGTGTTGGTTGTGTGGACGGATTGAGTTTTAATTCGACATAATGCAGTTAAATTTGACATAATCACATACTGCAGACCAGGCCTAAGTTTTCACTTCATAAAGTTGGTCCTAGGAAATAATTACCAGATCTGAGATGACTAATAAGTAGGCTTTTCTTCATTCTTCATCCCTACACGGGAAAACATAATTTTTGTAACATATTGGACAATATGCGTTATAATACTTGATATTGATAAGTATTATTGAAGACTATGGAGACACTGAAAACATAGTTCCTTTAAAATTATTGGCAGGAAAAATTGAGAGAAATTGACAAATGTCTTCAGGTAACATTAAATTTAAAATCATGCCTTAGTTTGAAAGACGATATAGACACATACAGCAATGGTCACCTCTAACCGTAAATTCTCTAAGAAACGAGTATACTATGAGAAATCTGCTGGGCAAGATTATGGTTTCAGACCACCAAATGTGTTGGTAAGTGAGGTAAAAATAGTGACTCCATGAATAATGAACTGGGGCCTATATTTATATTAGCTGTGTGTGTGTGTGCACTCATGCACACACATTCATAGTATTAAAACCCACTCCATTAACTCTAAATACTCTATGTAACAATATATCAGGTATATTTGGGTTTTTTGGTACATTACATGCATGAAAAAATGGATTATCAATAAAAATGTGGAAAAAACCCCAATTCTGAGATTAAGAATAAAACCTCATAAACCTTAATGTCATTGATTTTTTTTCTTCAAATAGGGACTATTCCCTGAGGCGACTCAAGAGTCTGAATAAATCCCAAATGTATATAATTTAGTTAAATAAAATATTTCCTTTTTGAAGTAATTTAGCTATAAATAATGTCCTCCGTTGTTTCAGCCCTAATATTTATGACACTTTCATTAATGTGCTTACAATAAATATAGGAAGGGAGACATAAGCACATTAATAATACATATGCTTAATAGCTTTTGCTCTTGGAATATCTTATCCTGCACCTATTGAAGTCAATGGGAATCCCACCATTAAATTCATTTGAAGGAAAATGAGACCTGCATTAAGAACCAATAAATTCAACATCAAGGAGTTAAACCGTTGAGTGATTTCTCTTGTTAACCTCCATTGTAACTTATTGTGACAATCCAATTCATTTTGTTGGTGCTTACCTACAACAGTTTTGGAATGTTAATAAATTTCAGAAATAATTTGCATTATCTGATGTGCTCTTCCCTATTTTAAAATTTTAAGATTTCAGTTTTCAAGGAAACTCCTGAAGCTGTATACTAACAAGTGGCAGACAGTGTCTATACCACTTGAATTCCACCCACCTTAGAGGAATAGTAGAAGAAGCAATATACTTTAACCATTACAAATTATTGATGCATTATACATCTGGTTCAATCAAATTAATCAGATACATTCATTATGGCACAAGTTCTGAATTAATTCATTGCTTCATTTTCTATGAAACTTCTTGTTGAAAACAATGATCATTAACATGTAAAACCTCAGTTTATTAAAAAAGAACAGTTTAGTCCAATGTGCTAAATCTACTTTTAGCAGGATATTGCATAGCCTCCAGTATTTTTCTATAACATTTCACTTTTTGTAAGAAGTATTAAGAACATTTCTTAATAGGATCTTATACAATTAGACAAGGTGGATAAAATGTTACAGTAGTTAAGAGCTACTTAGAGATTCAGTAAATGCTGAGGTATTTTACTAAAATTGAATGTAAATTACTGCTATTACCATGTCTTCATCAAGACTACTAAGGGACATTTTAGTCATCTCTGATTTTCTCTTTATAAAAGTTATTGTGACCAGCAGCTATGACACAGGGAGCTAATTCCAAAAAGAAAATTAGTCAATTTTGAAAAGAAAATGAGATGACAGATCACCAAAAGAAAAAGCAACTAGAAGCTTTTCCCTGGAGAAAACCAGAGAAGTGAGTAGGATTTTAAGATGTAGTGTAGCTTCTGTCAACTCTAAATCCGATTTTTGTACCACTTTTGTGCCTATCTTGCTCTCTGGAAACAGTCAGAAAGATATGTTTAGGTTTCAGTGATAACTGCCTGAAGAAGGGTAACAGTTGAGATAATATCCGTTTCTTATCACAATGACCATGAACAAAATGACAGGCTATGTAATTATAATACACATTTAATCCAGTGCCTAGCACTTAGTAGCTCAAATTTACTGGAGGACGGTGGACTTATGTAAAAGAAGACTCTCTACCATGGCAAAGTAAAAGTGAAAATGTGTCAGGGAAGCCCACCAGACTTTGGTCTTAAAACTTACTGATAAAATCATAGATAGGTTTTTACAAATTTCAAACCCACACAGATAGCATTGGCTTTGTAATCTCCTAATGGAAAATGAACAGCTTACATTGAGATTCCATTTAATATTTACTTAACCTCATATGTGGTTCCCAGGCCTGATTATTTTTTCTGCTCCATAAAGAAGATGGTCTTTGCTTGTTTTAGGCATGCCCTCTGATTCTAAGTATCTAGAAGTAATTGTGTCAGAGTTAAATTCAGCAGCATATTTTCTATTCCTTGGAATCTATGTTTGCACATACTGATGAAACTGAAATATCTGATATAAACACTAATGTCCTATCAGCTACACCGACTGTGAAAAATAAAGGGAAAACACATTAGATGGAAGTCTTCATCTTTCAAGGACAGAGGAGTATTGGGAGGGGCTAAATGGAACAAATAATGACAGTTTAAAAGATTTTGAAAGTGTTTGGTCTGTATTGTTAAATATTTGCAGTTGTGACTAAATTTATATGTAAGAATTATCATAACTCAGCATCTCAATCTCACTTATACACTGACATACTATTTGTTTCAAGGCAACTGTGCATTGTTGTTCTTCATTATTAGTTATGTGGATTCTGCTGGTTTTTAGGAAGGTGGGCATTTAGGATTCTAAACATGCATTGCACGCAGAAGGAGGAAAATGTTCCGCCTCCCAGTTAATCTATTTTTTTTAAAAAAATCATTATTTTACTTTTCAGGAGTTGTTAGGTTGATGCCAAGAAGTCATCTTGCATTCTCTTTCCAGGTAAACCAGGGTTATAATAGAAATTAAATTCAATTATCACCTTTTATATAAATCCTACAGGGAGCCAAGTGAGGGTGAATGTTAATATGGCAAACCAGATGATGCAGAAATAGACAGGGCCCAACATGAATGAAGTCAAGTGTCAGATGTAAATATGAATGCTCTGTCAGAAATAGATCTTTGAATTTCAAATCACCAAAAGAAAAAACAAGCAACAGTTAAATAACAGACTCTACTGAGCATAAAAAAAGACTGAAAATAAACAATTAGAAACATTGTAGAGCTTCCTGGGAGGAAAGAAAGAAAGGTAAATCTGATGGGGGAAAAGGGAACATAACCTCCACAGAGGAACCTTACAGCAAATGCTCTTGAGTACATGAAAATTGACAGCAGATAGTAACTCCACTACATGATTGTCCTGTGGATAATACACCTTGTCAAGGCTGAATCCCAACTCTGTCACTTCAAGTGCAGAAGTGGGGGCCCTCGAGGATTTTAAAAATTATTACTGGCCACTCCAGGCTTGTATTAAACTCCCAAGGTTACAGCTTCTCTCTGAACTTGGCTTGGCTTGCCACCATCCAAATGGGGGGAAAAAAACAACCTTTGAACCCAGGAAGGAGAACTTAGGAATTCCTCCCTGTGGGGTACCCTCAAGCCCTTTCATTCCTCACTTTCAGGGAAGAGCTGAGAAAGACACAGATAATCTCCTTTGTTTTCTACCAGCTAATCAAGCAACATGCACAAACCTCTTGAGACACGAAAAAATCAATCCTATTCTTAAAAAGAAGTAAATTTTATTAAAACGAAAATAAAGAAAATACATCTAGAACTTAGGTCTTCTCTAGATTTTAAAAGAGCAATTCCAAAAATTAAGCACCCAGACTTTCTTGGGGGTTCGCTTTAAAGGTTACAAGCAAATAAAATCATCAGGGGTTAGCACAGAGGAGATCCACAAGTCAAAATAAGAAATAAACCTGATAGCATTTAACTAAATATTCCCTATCTAAATTATTCCTTCTAGGCATGGAAAATAGTTTTCATACCTTGTTCAAACCTAACATAGAATTTCTGCCTATAATAGGGATCGGCATCCTTTGGCACGTGGCCCACTAGGGTAAGCACCCTGGCGGGCCAGGCCAGTTTGTTTACCTGCCGCATCTGCAGGTTTGGCCGATTGCAGTTCCCATTGGCCACAGTTTGCCGCTCCAGGCCAATGGGGGCTGCGGGAAGTGGTGTGTGCTGAGGAATGTTTTGGCCACCGCTTCCCGAAGCCCCCATTGGCCTGGGACAGTCAACAGCAGCCATTGGGAACTGCCATCGGCCGAACCTGCAGACATGGCAGGTAAACGAACTGGCCTGGCCCGGCCCGCCAGGGGCCTTACCCTGGTGGGCCAAAGGTTGCCGATCCCTGGCTTATAGGATTACTTCTCCATCCCTGCAGCCCAGAGAACAACAGACAAAGAGAAAATTTCTTTCTCCATTTTTTAAATGCCTTCCCACTGGCTATTTTGGTCAGATGCCCACTTTTTTTTCCTTTACCTCGGGGACTTTTTAACCCTTTTCAGGTGGTACAAATACAGAACGACTACCAAGAGGGATTTTACAGCTAACTGGCTGGCTGGGTGTCCATCAAAGGGAACTATCCTTCCCCACCTTTATTTATCAGACACCTATAGCACATAACTGTCTATAATAGGTTCTGCCATTCTGCAATATTCCTGAGGTGCAGCATAGTATGGAAATGAAGAGAAATGTGGGCTCCTGAGTGATACAGAACTAACTGAGAGATGACAAAAGTGTCACAATGGGATTATAGAGTCCATTTTGGCGTAGCATTGGGTTTTAAGTAGATCAGTGAATAAAATTCACTGTTATGATATATCAGTAAGCTCCATTGATATACACAGTACTTTCAACCTGAACTAAGAGCCAGAAAATATATGATGCTTTCTATAGAATAACTCTTCTAACCCCCAAAATGTGCAAATCTGGAAATGAATGGTGAAAGGATGTAGCCACTTCACTCATTCCTTCTGCACATGCTTTCACTACATGGTGAACAGGTTTGTCGATAGCCATAACTATCATTTTGCAAAAGTGTGTTTAAATTAAGAAGGATGAACAGTTCTGTGATAACATTTGAATCCATGTAAAGCAGGAGTCTGTGTGTGTGTTTTATTTCAGAAAATTAGTGTTTTAATTAAATACATTTTGGCTAAGATCCTGTATCCCCTACCAACGTGAGTAAGTAAAAGCTACTGAAGTCGGTGGGACTGCTGAGGTAAGAGCTTCAATGTCAAACCTAATATTCAAATTAGTTTTCTGAACTGTTTATCGCTCCCTAATTCTACATCTGTATCAGAAAAATGTCAGCTTTTAATACCGTACTCTGAACTTCTGTGTAAATGCTGCTTACAGAAAACCTCACTACATGTGCAGTATTGCTGGTGTTATGCTGAAAATGCTTAATGTATTTGTTTGTAACTGTGTTATCTGTTACTAGAATTGGTTGAAAAATGGGGAAATGTATCATGTAAATTAAGGGAAAACAGTTTATGCTTTTCACTGAAAAATTTTAAAATTCTAAATCTTTAAACCAACTGTACCATTATATTTGCCCTCATGATGAAAAAAATATTGTTTTTCTTTTATTCCTTTAACATAGAGTAGCTGATTTTGCGGTTTTAAACCCAGAAGTTCTCAGTTCAATTCCTGGTTCAGCCACAGACTGTGTGTGACACTGGTGAGTCATTTAAGCTCTTTGCCTCAATCCAGCAAAAACACTAAATCATGTGCTTTAACTCTAAAGATGTGATTCACCCCATTCAGGTAAAAAAAAATCATTGCTGAATTGCGGGCTTTGTTCCCATGTTCCCTATTTGGTAAGGAGAATAACAATACTTCCTACTCATCAGGGTGTCGGTGAGGACAAATGAATAAATGTTTGAAACACTCATATTCTATAGAAGAGATCAAGTAAGTACCTCATCTCCTTGCTGCATATACGCACGTGAAAAAAAAATCACTTGCAAATTGATTAAAGCTATATCTCCCTTAGGAAATTTGTTCAATGAAATCTTCCTTGGTGCCAGTATATTTGCAAAGAGTGCTGATCCTTTGCCTATAAATGCTGACTTCATTTAACCAAATGATAATGAAGTACATGGCATGCTCAATAATTCTGAAGTATTTTCTAGAAAGCAATGTGCTAAGTGTAGTGGCTATCTCAAATTTATTTTAAAAAGCAGATACAAATCAGTCCTGTTCAGCCCAATGGTTGTGTACCTTGCGTGTAGTAGAGCTAGATAAACAACATCTCAACATAATGTATGCATTGAATTCTGTTCCTATTTCTCCTTGTGAAATATCCACAACTAGGCTGCCATTTTTCATTAAGTTGTTTGCTATTCACAAACGTTTAGACTATTGATTGTTCAGAAAATGGTGGTGGTGTGTATTCACAATTGGCTACTCACATTGCTGCTCATTAAACACATGTTTAGGTGCTTTGCTTAATCAGGCTGCATGCCCTGGTTTCCCTGCTGTGACTGTAGTTTATTGCCCACTTCCACATCCTTCTTTCACTGTCACTTGGCATCTAGAGCAGCTCTCTGATCTTTAAACTGTGCCATAATGAGTCACCACTTAACACACACACCCTACTTCCCTAAACAGCTCAACTGCTTCTCATTTCAGCCCACAAAGAAGCGCTTTAAAAATGGCCAAGGGAACCCATTAGTGGAAATGCACTGTTTCCCATTAAAACTATTGCACACTAAAGCTTACTCACCTGAATGGTCATGATTAAAAGGGACTGTAAATATTGGTGGAGTAAATCAACAAGTCTTATTATAATTTTTTTAAAAATCTGTATTCATCCAGTTCTAATCAGAAACTTACATTTACAAAGGTGCTAGGATCATATACGGTGAAAGTAAAAGTGGGTCTAAAAAGGGAATCTGAAATATAATTTGAACCTTTTCAAATCCGACAGCTCACAATCTAAACTCTTCAGATGACAGGTATTTTATATGCTGCAGCCTTCATTTTTCACTGCTGCCTGGTCAATGGTCAGTTTTTCTTCTTTTAATGAACAACAAACTATTAGACACTTTACAAGGGCCAATTTGATTTCAAATAATTACAAAAGCAAAAGTCTTTTTTTTGTGAAAAATAGCTGGTCATAACTGCATTTAGAATAAAGGCAACTTTTACTTTTTTTTAACTGAAAGGCTGAACAAATGTAAGTTTGGAATGCTTTTGAGGGCATACACATAAAATGTGCTATGCTTAAGAGTGTAGCTCATTTCTTAAAAAATATGGTTTTACTAAGGACATTGAACTAGTTCAGTCCTCAGCAGACTGTGGACCTAATTTAGAAAAGCACTGAAGTGCATGCTTAACTTAACACACATACTTAAGTCCCATGACCTGCACTGGCTGTATTTGGGTGCAGGAGTCTGCCTGTGATGTTCCTTGGGGGATAGTGGCCTTACAAATTAGATATGTAATGAGCAAATAAGGGAAGTTGGGAGGTTGCCTGAAATGTGAGGGACAGAATGACAGCTTTAACTATGAATTTCCATACTTTAAAATAGTTGAGTTTCTTCCATGTTTAATCTTAATACTGAATTCCTTGTTTTTAGTGATTTGATTTTTCTTAATTGTAGCATTTTTGTAAGGACTTTACCCTTAACATTACCAATATCTGCCATCAATGAAATGGAATGGTTTATCTGGGATGTTCCTGTAGGGATTTTTTTTATTTTAATGTGTTTTAATTGTTATGATGATGTATGGGGAGTGAGAAGGAGGAGGAAATCCTGAAGAGCTCCTAAGTAAGATCCCTGGAATGGGAGCTCTTGGAGCGACACAGGGCGCCGGGAGGCACATAGCAGAGAACTCTATAGGAACCAAATTCCCTATCTCCACAGCTGGCTTTGGTTCCCAAACTTCAGGTTGCAAGCCCAAATGGGATCACACCATCCTCAGATGGGATTGTGGTGATCATAGTTTGCAGTGGAAGCCATTTTGATCCACACAGTCTGACTTCACACATATGATGCATGAGAGGTCACGAATAAGGCTAAGATTCTGACATGGATATTTTTAGCAAAAGTCATGGACAGATCATGGGCAATAAAGAAAAATTCATGGAAGCCCATGACCTGTCCTTGACTTCTACTAAACTTGTCATGGGGGAGGTGCTGGGTCCCCACAACCCCCTCAGTTGCTAGGCAGATGGTACCCCCTGCTAGCAGTGCAGACTGGACTTGTGGGGTACCATGACTTCCATGACCTCTGTGACAAAATCAGAGCTTTAGTCACGATGCCTCGAGGATGCCATTTTGTAGAGCATGATATCTTACATATTGTACGTATGAGGTCATGCTCTGCAGAGGATGTCATTTTATCTTCAAAATGGTGTCCTCTATGCTTCTGGGTTTCTGACAGGAAACGCCTCATTAAAACGAGGTCATTTCAGCAAAAAGTTTGTGAACGCCTGCTTTAGTGAGTCATTCATCTTACTGTCCTTTCTCCACCAGTCCCTAGAGCTGGTTTTGGCACTGTACCTACCAGGACCAGCTCTAGGCACCAGCAAAGCAAACAAGTGCTTGGGGCGGCACATTTCTAGAGGCGGCATTCTGGTGCCAACTATCCCAGAGGCTCTGGCTGTGGCTGGTGCAGATCCCAGCAAGCAGACTAGCCGGTATGAGAGCTGCCTCCTCCTTCCCCAGCCAGGGAGAGGATCACTTTGCTTTTCATCAGCTCTTGGGAGTGCTGAGTGGGATGCCTGGAAGTCTCCTGAGTCACTGCCCCTGCCCGGATGAACTGAATCTGTGTGTGTGGTGGACACAGCTGCCCTTGGGCAGACTGGCTTCCTACAGGCCCTCTCGGGACACTGCCTCGTGTGGGTGCTCACTAGCACCTGCAGAGCATAGGAGACAAGAGTCAAGCAGGTCCAGGCCCTTTGATCTCCCATACTACTATTTCTCATTAGCAATGGAAGTGTTTAATTATTCCCCTTCTCCCATGTGCTCAGCAGTGATCACTTTGAATCTGCCCTCCTAGTTCACTCCAGCTGGCTCCGTCCCGGCAAGGCCAGGCCCCGGGGAGGGGTTGGGTAGGGGACAGCACAGAGCCTTAACAGGAGTGCAGCAAACATTTTCCACAGTTTGTCTTTAGTGGCCTGGCCACCCCCAGTCTGACCCGCCGCAACCCCAGGGACTTTCTACAGTTACCTAGGCAGTCTGGAGCCAATTAACCTGGTAGCCCCACAGAACAAATCACCCAGCTCTGATCTCCCTGCCTGCCTCTGACCCTGCTGTGTGGCTAAGGAAACAGCCCAGGCTTTGTGCCTGGCCAAGATGCCCATAACCCAGCATTCCGGCATCCCCCTCCCACCAGCAAATATTGCCCCTCCTCCCTGAGATTTGCCATTGATATTTGTGTATGCACAATTTGAAACAGTAAAAAAGCCAAAACAAAACAAAATTGCAAAGTGCAAACGTGTAAAAGCCCGCACACAAAAAGTGGGAGTGACCAAATTTTTTTTGCTTGGGGCGGCAAAAAACCTAGAGCTGGCCCTGGTACCTATGCATTAAAAGTAAATCAGCAAGAACTGGGGGCTTTATATGAACTCTGTTACAATCCACAGTGGGACTTGAACACTTTAAAAACTTGTAGGTAGTCAAAATTGGGACTAGGAAGAAATAAAGTGTGGAGACTAAGGTTGTAGGGGAGGATCTGATGACTCGGGAACCAGAGGATGGCTTCAGGATCTATCAAAACAAAAGAAGACTGTAGACTTTAGGAGCTACACAGAGCTACAGAAGTCATTTAGATGAGGATAAATTGGTATTAAGGTATCATGTGGTGCCTCTAGAAGGCATTACTTAATAAGTGAACTGTTCTTTTTCCTGGATATGCAGGTATTAAAACAAAAGGTGAAGAATGTGGTTTAATTAAGCCATAACTTATTAACTTAAAGCTTTTTTTATGTGGCATGTTGGGGAAATGGGAGGAGGGCAATTCCAGTAAGTGAAAAATTCCAGTTAACTAAGAGGAAGAAAATTTGGGCACGGGAAGGGGCCTGGGACAAGGTGTTGGACCGCAGGAGAGGTTTCCGGGTGTTGGATCTAGGGTGTGCTCACCTCAGGCGGCTCCCTATAAGCGGTGACCTGACCCTTCTGATCCTAGGCAAAGGCTAGGCAGTTTTGTGCACAGCTCCCCACCTGAGCATGGGCTCCACATCTCTCATTGTCCAGGAACCACTGTCAATGGAAGCTGTGGGGGCAGCAGCTGCAGGCAGCAGCTGCGAACGGAGATGCCTGGCTACACCTACACCTAGGAGCACAGAGACATGTTGCCACTTGAGGGGAACCAGATAGGGAGCCTGCTGGCTCTGCGCCAACTGGACTTTCTGTGAAGATTAGAAATGTCAGTTTATAGATATTTCTGGTTGGTACAGGGCCGGATAACATCACTCTTATTGTACTTTTTTTTATGAGAGCTGATTGGTCACCAAATAACCCTGTCATTGCCCCCTGAAAAACAGGACTGTCTGTCAGTGCTCAACTAAACACAGACCTGCTAAGGTGGCCACAGTGAATTGAAGGAATCTGCAACCCAAGTCCATGGTTTGGAGGGAGTGGATAATGAGATCCTGCTTTGAGCCAGGTGACAGCTGGAGGTCTGAGACCTAAGTGAGATGTCCTCATGGAGGCCATGAGGGAGTTAGAGGTGCTATTAACACTGGAAATGTAACACTAATCTCATTGATTTAAATAAGAGTATTCAGGATATTAAAGTTAAGCACATGAGTAAGTGTTTGCAGGGTCAGGACCTTAGAAGTCTACATCTTGTTGACTTTCAAGGAGACTTAACATCTGAAGTGTCAAAGTCCCTTTTGAATATGGAACTTAGGCTCACACAGGTGCAGAATTTCTTCTTTCTGGGAGAGTGCTCCACCCCGCACTCTGCCCTAAGGTGCTGCCTCCACTCCACTCCTTCCCTCAAGACACCACCGCTGCCCCCTTCCGAAGTCTTTCCCTCCGACCCGCCTCTTCCCACTCCTACTCCATCCACTCTCCCCAGCATGTTCTGTCCACCGCTGATCAGCAGGTGGCTGGTGGCTGCTCAGCACCCACTATTTTTTTTTTCTATGGATGCTCCCGGCCCACAGCACCCATGGAGTCGGCACCAGTGTAAGCTCCTCAATCACTTAGGGGCTTTTGAAAATTTTAACTTTAGATTCCAAAGTGTAACACAATTGTAACCTGTCATAAGTTTGAGATGTATTTTCCCTTTGTTAGGAGTAATTTAAGAGGAAGAAGAAGGTTTAATAGGTTCTGAAGGAAAAGAAAGTCCATCACAGGTACTGAACTCATAAAATATATGTCTTTATCAGATAAATATTTCAAACTTTTTTACTATGTATTTTAGCTTAAAATATCATATACGCACACATCTTACCAATAAAATTACATCCCAATATAGGCCTGCTCAGATCTAGAATTATTGAGGTATAAAGATAGCAGTACATCTTGTAATTCAGGAAAAAATCAACTAGGAAAGTGTCTGTTGTGTATTAAGGCAATAGTTTGTTCAGACATCCTTTGCCTGAGGCCACAGTGCAAATTCACGAATGTGTCTTGTGTTTTGATTGATGAATGGAATAATGTGGCATTTTGGGTGAGAAAGGAGCCCTGGAATGTAAATTGAAAACAGAAGTAAATGCAAATTCCATAATGCTGCATAGGATTAGCACCTGTTTTGGCAACTGTCATTGAATAAGAATGATCATAAAACAAAGTAGCACTGATTGATTTATAGATGAATCTGCTAATATATGTGTGAATTCAAAAAGAGTTCAACTCTCATATTAAAAGGAAATTGGATCTATCTGAGAAGATTTATTTTGGAAGATGTAAATTGGAAACCAATTGGAATGCATACACTACTGGATATAATTTCAATACAAAATAGTTATGATCTGCAAAAAAAGTTATTGGATGGCTTCACTGAGCCACTGTGTCTTTCCCTCATGCGCTGTGGAGCCTTGCTTATCCCAGAGCTTCAGGGAATGTATGATGAGACAGGTGTAGTCCTGTTGTCGTTTATTCCCTCCCTGAGCACTAGGGAGACTATAGCCTTGTCTACACTATAAAATTACGTTAACTAAGTTAGGTTGATTTTCAGCCACCACAGTAATTACTGTGGGTTTTCATGTCTACATTAGCTCCTTCTGAGTTCTCATCAGGAGCGCTTCCACCGACTGAAGTGGGGCATTGTGGGATATTGATAGCACAGAGCCCTGCTACCACCTCTCGGTGAGGGATGGGATAGGTGGGGGAGGGAAGGAGAGCCCAAGCCCCGCTCCTTCTTCTAGGGTGATCAGTTAGCAAGTGTGAAAAATTGGGATGGGGGGACAATAGGCACCCATATAAGACAAAGCCCCAAATATTGGGACTGTCCCTATAAAATCAGGATATCTGTTCACCCTACTTCTCCCACCTCCAATCCTGCACTGTGAAGCAGCGGCGGGGCTCCAGGCTGTGAGCTCCATGCAGGGCTGACAACCAAAAGGTGATGTAATTAATGCAGTGTCTACACAGGGCAACACAGTGTCTAACTACACCAACCTATATCAACATGCCTTTCACAGAGGTGGAGTTATTAGATCACTATAGTGGGCAAATTAAATCATCAGGAGCACCATTGTACTGCAGATATTTAGAGAGTTAGGTTGATGTAAGCTGGCATAGTCCAGGTTTAGGAATCTCCCTCTTAGGCTGCGTCAAGGATAATACAAAATGTGCTGCCTGTTACTATGGATTAGATCATAAATTGATCATCTAGCCTATAAATAACCCATTCTCTGCCTGAGTAGATGCCTATATAAGACAAAGCCCTGCATTTTGCATTGACCTGTGTAGAAAAACCTCTCTTGAACTAGTCACCTGTATAAAAGTTTCAGGATCAGGTCCTACATAACAGGTTAGATTATGCCATGCTTACTCATGTAGAGTGCCACCTTACTCCATGAGCAGTTCCATTGATTTCAATGAGTAAATGTGGCAGAATCTGGCCCTTATCAGTGATTTACCACTGTGTATTACTAGAGCTCTGTATCCTAAAATGCAAATTAAATGGGAGAGGCTGCAACCCCATTAAATTCTCAAAAAACAAAGAATTCATAAGAATTTAATTACATGGTTAAAAAAGAATTGCAATGAAGCAAAGTTGTACTGTGATTTAAGCATATGAGTTTACTAAGTATGTCTATACATTCAAATATACATAGAAATGTGCACATGTATTTCACTTAACTGTAGTTTTTCAATATAAGAATCATACACCTATTTTTTACTGGCATCATAGATCAATTTTTAACTGAAGACCATGCAGAACAGCAGTTAGGAAACATTTTAGTCTGGGCCACATCTTAATGGAAAGATTATCTTGTGGACCAACTACTCTCCAGTCAGGATCAATATTCCTCTTGCAACTACAGCAGTTACCTATGTTATGCTGGGCTGGCTCTTGCTCTTAAATGAGTGCCTCTTAAAGACACACAATAGTCTTTAAAATATATATATTAATAATAATATATATATTAAATAGCTTCGTGTCATGTCAAGATCCTAGTTTCTCCAGCCCTTTCCCCTATCCATTATACCACATTATTCATTTAAAAAGACAGATGAGAAGATAGTCATTTTGCAAATCAGAGCACTTCATTTTAAAAAAGAGAATTTTATACCTGAGAAATAAGTATATAACTGTAGGTCAGTAACTCTATAGCATTCCTGTACTCTGATTGGCTGAGACAATTCCATTTCATTATAATAATTTGTGATATTTCAAAGTATGCTGGGTTCCTTGTATTCTTTTTATTTAGCAAGAGTATAGACTGCATACAAAAAAGGTAAAAAGACTAAAACCAGGAAGATCTGGGTAACAATTGAAATAATTCTATTGGTTTACGTAGTCATATATAAGTTGTTTCATTCTACATTTTCTTTAAATGACTATTATCTAAAATATGTCAATTCATTCATAGTAGCAGGGAAAAAAGGCTAGATTCTGAAAAGGTGCATATTTCATAGATACAGTAAATAGCACCAGATATCTGATCTTTCAATATTCATCTTCATTGATGATGAGATTCTTTTCACATTCATCTTCATTTGTGATGAGACAGAATAATTACACCATAGCTGTATCACTCATTAGTTGCTCCACTCTTTCTCTTTTTACCCATTAATTTTTGAAGTTAGATATTCTAAAAGAGACTAACCATAATGTATTTTATGTATGGTATATATATTGGGCCATTTCCTCAGCTAGTGCATAATCAACACAGTTGCATTGAAGTCAAATGAGCTATATCAATTTATAATAGCTGTGGATCTATCCTGGTCATTATAGATGAGGTTTGTAATGGAAAAGTCTTGACTCCCTGGTAGAAATTACTGCTTTACTTGGTGTGGATGATGTCATGATGTTCTTCTGCACATTGAACTGATTACATCCAGATTTGCTATTGCAGCCCAATAGCATAACATCTCTGTCTCGCACTAGGCAATGAGCAGTGTACAGCATGGGCTATTTTAATCACGAAAACTATACGTGCATGAAACATGACATAAATTGCCAATTTTGCAGTTGTCTTTCTTTCCTCCTCTTTCGTAGCACAGGCTACAAAACCACCTTACATAATGTTTTGATACCATTGTGACCCATTGCGTTACGCTGAAAATTCTTTTGTTTTTCCTCATGCTGGGCTATTCACCAAATACATATATCTTTCCATTATCATATAATTGTAAATATTTCCTTGCCTATGTTCAGTGATTGCATTCTCATCTAGCACACTGGCCTAAATTTTCAAACATAACTAGTGAATTTGGGCGCCTCCAGTTTTTGTGGGGGGGAAGGGATGCCTCACTTTAAAGGGGCCTGATTTTCAGAAAATGCTGAGCATTTGAAGATCATATCCCTTCATATGTCTCTCAAACTAGACACACATGCCTCAATTTGTCAGTTTTGAAAATGTGGGTCCCTATTTATACTTCTTTTCTACTTCTGAAATAATTTATTAAAAATCATGAAGTGAAATGTACAGTTGTGCCTGAAAATAGACTGTGAGTTTATTATTGCCTATTAGAATTGAGATATTCAGCTGAAGATCAACAGTTTCCCCTAATCTAAACTAAAAACTGGAACACATTAGAGCTGATTGCAATTTTCTGAATTTTGAAACATTGATGGAATTTTGAATTCCAACACACAAAAAAAAAGGTCAGGGAGGGAAATTGATTGACTAGCTTAAAAATAAATGACGAAAATTTGTGTTTTTATTTATGGGAACATAAGAATAGCCATTTCAGACCAGTTTCACCTATTACAGTAGTCTGTCTCTTTCAGTGCCTGATACAAAGGTGCAAAAACTATCCTGAACTGTCACGTCACAAATTGTGATATTTTCACATTAGATGAATGCCTTCAAAGGTGCAATTAAGAGAGATTGTCCAGATCCTCAACTTATATAAATGGTTGTAGATTGTTTAGCTGCTGGAATTATCTGTAACAATTGAAGCACCTAAGGATCTGGCCTCTTGTATATAACCATAGAGGAACATAGGGAAAATGAGCTTGTTTGTATTAAGCAAAAATAATAAATGTACAATATGTTTACTTTACACGTGATGCCTTATATAAAATTTAAGACTAGCAGGCGTGTTAGTCTGTATCTATAAAGAAAATGAAGAATACTTGTGGCACCTTAGAGACTAACCAGTTTGTCACTAACATAAGAATGACCATACTGGGTCAGACCAAAGATCCATCTGGCCAGTACCCTATCTTCTGACAGTGGCCAATGCCAGGTGCCTTAGAGGAAATGAAAAGAACAGGTCATCATCAAGAGATGACCTTACCTCCCATTCCCAGCATCTGCCAAACAGAGACAAGGGGACGCCATCCCTGCCTATCCTGGCCAATAGACACTGATGGACCTATCCTCCATGAATTTATCTAGTTCTTTTTTGAACTCTGCTATAGTCTTGGCCTTTACAATATCCTCTGGCAAAGAATTCCACAAGTTTACTGTACATTGTGTGGAAAAATACTTCCTTTTGTTTGTTTTTAAAACTGAAGTCTATTAATTTCATTTCATTGGCCCCTAGTTCTTGTGTTATAAGAAGGAGTAAATAATACTTCCTTATTTACTTTGTCCACAACAGTCATGATTTTATAGATCTGTATCATATCCCCCTCTCATCTCTTTTCCAAGCTGAAAAGTCCAAGTCTTTTTAATCTCTCCTCATATGGCAGCCATTCCATACCCCAGAAATTGTTTTTTGCCCTTTTCTGAAACTTTTCCAATTCCAATATCTCTTTTTTGAAATGGGGCGACCACATCTGCATGCAGTATTTAAGATGTGGGCGTACCATGGATTTAAATAGAGGCAATATGTTATTTTCTGTCTTATTATCTCTCTCTTTCTTAATGATTCCCAACATTCTGATCACTTTTTTGACTGCCGCTGCACATTGAGTGAATGTTTTCAGAGAACTATCCACAAGGACTCCAAGATCTCTTTCTTGAGTGATAAAAACTAATTAAGAACTCATCATTGTAAATGCATAGTTGGGATTATGCTTTCCAGTGTGCATTACTTTGCATTTATCAACAATGAATTTCATCTGCCATTTTGTTACCCAGTCACCCAGTTTTGAGAGACCCTTTTGTAGCTCTTTGCAGTCTGCCTGGGACTTAACTATCTTGAACAGTTCATAGAATATCAGGATTGGAAGGGACCTCAGGAGGTCATCTAGTCCAACCCCCTGCTCAAAGCAGGACCAATCCCCAGTTAAATCATCCAAAAGATTTTTGTCCTATATCCCTAAATGGCTCTCTCAACAATTGAACTCACAACCCTGGGTTTAGCAGGCCAATGCTCAAACCACTGACCTACCTCTGCCCCATGAATAGCTGCAAAATTTGTCTCCTCACTGTTTTCCCCTATTTCTAAATAATTTATGAATATAAATAGAACTGGGCCCCAGACAGATCCCTGGGGAGACACCACTATTTACCTACTTCCATTCTGAAAACTAACCTATTTTATTCCTACTCTTTGTTTCCTATTTTTTAACCAGTTACCAATCCATGAGAGAACCTTACCTCTTATCTTACTTACTTCTTACTGTTTATTTTGCTTAAGGGCCTTTGGTGAGGGACCTCATCAAAGACTTTCTGAAAATCTAAATATACTATACAGTAAGACCTGGGACATGACAATAATAATAATGCTTTTCAGAGCTGGATAAAGTGATTCTCACAGAGGGATAAAGGAAAACAATCACCTGCACAGTTTGTTTCTTGCCACCCATTTGTCAAATCTGAATTTCATAGATTGCATCCTTTTTTTAAAAAAAACAGGTTTTTCAAACATGAACTGAATCACTATATCTGTGCACTCAGAAAAGGGAGAGTCACATGAGAAACATGAATCATTTGAGTCTGTAGATGTTAGAGATGGATATTTGAGACCAAATTATACTTGTAATCCAATGTATATTTGATTGCTAGTACTTTCATTGAGTACACTGTTGAACAGAGCAGAAACTGAGATCTTGAAGTGTCAGAAAACTACTGAAAGAACCATATTTAATGCTGATCCACTTGGTAAGTGCATCCCCTCCCACGAGTTAGAATATGTTCCCACCTATTGAAAAAAATAATTTGAATATCTCAGAGGAAGGAAGAATAGTACAGATCAATGGTGGGCAACATGCGACCCACAGGCTGCATGTAGCCCATCAGGATAATCTTATTGTGGGTCAGGAAAAGCGAACCATGGCCACTAGGTGCTGCAAGGGACAGTGCCTGTGGATGGTCAACATCAGCACAATGTGTTGCGGCCCACAATCAGATTAACCTGATGGGCCATATGCGGTCCATGGCTGCAGGTTACATAGATAACACTAGCTTACATATAAACAGTAAAATATACTACAAAGATATATTTACTTTATGTTAAATACTAAGGGCCAAATCTTGTATGCTCTCTACTGACAAAAGCCACACTAAAGTCGACAAGTTACTATGATTTATTCCATATATTTTAAATGTGCATTTTAAGATATTTTTCAAAATACATTTTAAAATTTGACTTATTCCTTGTGTATTTTATATTATTTTTATATGATTGGACAAAAATCTGAGCAGTACTGTACAGGACAGCTTGCTTTTTTCCACATAAGAATAATTCCAATTTAAAAAACATATCCCTGAGCATTGTTATTAAGTGGGGTCAATAATAAGAAATTTAAAAAAATGTTTAATAATATGATTTACCTAACTACCACTTTTAAATTTCAAAATGGTGTTTATATGACATGCCAAGACTCCTATTTTGTGAGCAGTTTTTAAAATTTGTTCCAGCCCAAGAAGAACAGGCTAGTTTTGTAAAACTGTCATTTCTGCTCGGAATTAAAAGATGAATGATCTTATCAGATGTCTTTCAATTTCAAGGCATAACCATTGTTTATGAACTCTCTGGATTCACAAACGCCACAGAGTTTGTGGAATCCAAAGGACTGAAATTGTGTAGGGTGCAAGCATGGCGGGAAGAGCACCTTTCTTCCTTCCTTACTACCTTTGAAGAGTCACTGTCAATCAATGACAGCATCAGAAACTTTGGCCCTGCTCTTGCAATGAGCTCTACACATGCAGAGCATTGACCCTTCAGAACCAAGGAGGCTTTATGTAAGGGCAAGGTTCCACCTGTGTGGAGTTCATGAGTAGATTGGGGCCTTTGTTTGCTAACACAATTGCTAAGAGCGCTAGGCCATAACAGATGTGATTAAATAAACAAACCATCCTTACAATGTATGGAAATCACCATCCTCACTCTATTTTGACCAAAAGCTTTTCACACCAATCATTAACACTTACCCCAGTGACTGGAAAGTTTTCTCTGCAATACCCAATCAATATTAACTCTGCTCCTGTAATAACACCTGGGAAACAAACAAATATTAAGATAGCTTATCCAAAACCTTATCCATCTATAACAAATATTTTATTTCATTAGGGACAACAAGTGTTATCTTGCTTTGCTCCTACTCATACAGTGACTGAGCTAATGGTGTCCTCTCTATGGCCATGCACAGTCTACAGACAAATACATTTTATACATTTTTGACTGGACAGCATTTTAGCAAGTCATCATCCTTCATTAATATCACGTGTTATTTGAAGGGTTTTTTTTTTGCTCAGATGCCTACCACTATGTTTTCAGCACCAGTACAATTGAGATGCCACCAATCACTACTCACTGCCACATCTCATATTGCCCAGGTGGGGGGAAAAAAACATGTAAGGGGTTATTAGAAAAGTTAAAGTATTGTGAAGAAATCATACTTCAATAATCCCCAACAAAGGGCTAGTTTCTGTGGATGCTGTTTTGTACAAACCAAATATCTGTTTCTGTATTGCTGGCTTTTTAGCCACATGACAGCAGCAGTGAAGTCTCTGTCTTTTATAGCATCTGCTGTCACATCCAATAATATGATGAAGTGATAAGGCATTCAACACTTATATCAGAAAACTTCCGAAGCACTTTATTTGACAGAAAGAGTTTATTGATGATTCTATGGAATATATATTTGCATTCATTTTGCTACAGCCAATCTTTGAGATTTGATCGCTGTCATCCAAATGAAGTTTTATAAAACTGGAGTTGTCATCAGCATAGTCAAGAATGGGCAATCCTTAAAAACCTAAAATACTGAAGGGAGCAGAAAAAACTTTCATTAATTATGTGAAAACAGCTGTCCTTTCTTCCATTTGTGTGTGTGTGTAATATATATTATATATACATACACAAAACCACAAACATATATAATGTGTGTGTGAGTATATATATAACATGCTAACAT